>JAWWEE010000004.1:284254-294254 GCA_035221455.1 Xenops minutus
GGCCGTGGCACTCAGGGACAAGGTGGGCATCGGGCACAGGGGGGGCTCCCTGGGCTGGCAGGGCTTTTCCAGCCTAAGGGATCCTAGGGCTCTGTGAGAGGGCAAGAAGAGTGACACTGACACTATAGTTCACTGGAGTTCTTCTGGAGCCAAGAAAGTCCAGGCTTCATGCATGTCTTTTATGGACAAATCTCCACCCACGGCCCCAGAAACAGCCTTTAATGCAGTTGCTGGTGATTTGCAATGGAGAGCGAGCCCCGTCACTTCCACACTTCCCACATGGGAGGGATAAAATGCCTCCACTGAGGAAGAGCAAGTTGTCCTGAGGGTGCCTTGTGATTGCTAATTGAGAGCAAGGAACACAGCTGGGGTGTTCTGGGCTGGTTTCCACTGCCTTTGAAGCACAGGAGGAGGAGGAGGAATGCCTAATGCTGCAGAAAAGCCAAGGCAGCAGACTTGAATCAGAAAGGAGACCTCCCTGGTGACACTCAGTGGCGTGGAAAGAAACTCCCTACATGACTCAGGCAAACACAAACGCGTGAGGAAAACATGCCCTTCAAAGAAAAGCTCTGCCAAGCACCTTCCTGTGCTCAGGGGACACACACACATCTGTGCTGCTCAGCTGTGACCTCCCACCTTCCTCCTGGACATCTGCTGGGGCTTTCAGCACAGACCCACCGTGGCTCTGTAAACCCACAGGATCAAAGCAGACACTTTAATTTTTCACTCATAAAACCCACTGCCCACAAAGGGACACGCTGGTGTGACATTTTAACTTACTGATTAAATACTGAGACTGTTCCAAGCACATCTTCCTCTTCATTACCACAGTGCTTTCAGACTTAGCACTACTCCCCTCTGGTCTGTACACACTGTACAGAACCATCTCAGAACAGCTCCCCATCCCTGGGAGTGTCCAAGGCCAGGTTGGACGGGGCTTGGGGCAACCTGGGCTGGTGGAAGGTGTCCCTGCCCATAGCAGGGGGTGGAACCAGGTGATCTTTAAGGCCCCTTTCAACCCCAACCATTCTGGAATTCCATGTTTGCCTTTTTGTCCTCACTTGTTGGTTATTAAATGTTTCAGAACTTCTCTGATGGTCAGGTAAGCAAAGAAAGAATAGCTTAGGCATTAAGACATTTTTTTCCTTCTGGTACTCTCCTGATTTTTCCTTTATATCCAGCAGATATAAAGGTTTCACTTGACTTAAACCCCCAGAACTCCCCACAACATGCTGTGCACAAGTCACAGAGCTCAGTGAATAGGGTGAAAGGTGCTTCTACACCTTTCTCAGCATGGACTTAAAATGCACTTAAGTCCCAAAACCAGAAGAATACATGGAGGCAGCAGAGTTTTCAAGACTGAGAGAGAAAAAGCAAAGTGAAGAAATCAAACAAGGGAGTAAGGAGGAAAGACAGGACATACGAAGAGCACAGCAGACGCTGGGGAGGAACACACCACAGAGTAGGTGGTTTCCAAAGAACAACCTGACATTACACTCAAATGGGGCCACCCATTGCTACATCACTCATCTCCACCATGGCAATTATTTAGAAACATTTTAAAGCCTGCCATCATCACTAGCAGCTGTTTAAATTTGGGTTGTACAGCAGCTCTCACTTAGAATTGTACCTCTCCTGGCCCTTATATAGCACAAAATCAGTCATTTTTGCTAAATTCACAGGTGAAAGGAAAGCTTAAAAATTAGCTTGCAAGTGATTTTAGCTTCAAAAATCTGTCCCTGTAAAAGCCTAATGATGGTTCTGCATTTCTGGCATAGCTGCAGATTCCAGGAAAAAAAGAAAGTCACAGCTCAAAGAAAGCAGGGGGGTCGTGTCTGACTGGGAGGGTTTGTGGCTGCCAGGAGGGGCCTTCACAAGTGAAAAGCAGGAGAAAAACAAGGCATGGGGAAAAGAAAATACAAGCTGTGTTTCCTCTCCAGCCTGCACAGCGGTGCTGAAGTATTTAGACCAAGCACAGCGACACAGCACCCACACCCTGCAGTGCCAGGCAGAGATAGCATGGCTTCATTTCCAGGGGAAATTCCAGAAAAAACAGACTCAAAGAGCTCTCAGGTGTTCTTACACCAAAGGAAAAGGGAGCCCCGAGGGTCTGGGAAGGGTCCCTGTGAGTACAAAATGGCTCTGGCAGCTCCCTCACCTGGAAGCTTCTCCCCTGACCTAAGAGAGGCATCAAAGGAGAAGTCCTGCCCCTCCCTGCACACCCAGCCAAGGGCTCTCTCAGCGTACAAGGCTACAAACTCAACCCACCACAGGCAGCTTTGCTCAGTTTGCCTCCACTGGCCAAAAGGGCAGTTCCCACCACCTCTTTTGCAACTTGTAAGCAGAATTCACTTGTGTTTTCCCTCTCCCCGTTCCCAGCAGGTCAGCAGGTCCTTGTGCCTCCAAAATATCCATGTGAGCTGTCACCTGGCCTGCCTAACACTACCAGCCAATAATAAAATAATAACCAAAAAAAAAATCTTATATTCCTCAAACACACCAATCTCTTCCAGAGAAGGGTTTTTATTTATACATTTTGTTTTAAACACAGATACTAAAGAAGGTGACATCTCAGAGACTTCCAGCCAGGACAGAGCCCCTGACAGCATCAGAGGAGACCCAACATCCAACATGCAGTGTTTGGAAAAAGAGAGAATTGATCCTTGTTATATCAACTTTGAAACGGCTTCTGTAGCACCCGGAGAGCCTTTGCTTTTCAGGCAGGTTTTTGCAAGCTCTCAAGGCTTTACTTTGATTGCTGTTGTAGCTGAAATATATAGCTTTAGTAGGGGGGATTATCTGTTATCCGACCCTTTGGGAGCACCTCATGCTGTGACAAAGACTTTTCTCTGCTTAATCTCTTAAATTTCACATAACTAACCAAAGTACAGCACATCCTGCATTACAGTCGTTTTTCAATGCCCCTCAGCCCCTTGAGGGCTAAACAATCACTGAATGGTATTTAACATCACCAGATCTCATTCCCAATTCACTGATACACTGAAATCTGATGACTTTTTGGGTTCATAAGCCAATTGCTTAGTGTCACACCACTCATTAATGCCTTTTTCTACTGTATTTTAGGGGAAAGAACGAAGTCAGAAGGGACTAGATCACAGCCCTGGAAATGGAAAGAACAAACTTTCTACACTTCAGGATCAATTGATTTTGGTGTTCTCCACGAGGATTACCCTTGGCATCAACAGAACCATTTAATCCCTCGCTGTCAGTCAGTACATCCTCTCCTGGCTCAGACAAATCTTCACCAGCAGCCACTTTATCCCAGGAGACTGAATATCCTGCTAGTGAAAGGACATGAGCCTGTTTGAACAGGGATCACACAAACCAGAGGTCTTTAAAGAGCAGAAGAGCAAAGCCAGTGGGTTTGTGAGGGGACACATGGCCCATCCTCAGGCTGGGGACACCTTCAAAGCCCAAGGGCACAAAGCAGAAGTCACAGCATTGCTCATCCAGAGCATTGCTGGCAGGTGTGGGTTATTTATCTTCACAGAGGCAGCAAGTCCAAGGGGAGCAGCAAGGTCCTGGAGCGGGGTATGGGTTTGTGGGAGATGCTTCTGCAGCCAAGAACCAGCATATGCTGCCATCAAGAATTTTAATATAATTTAGACACAAGGAGAACTGAGGACTTAAAGGTCACAATATTGCATAATTAATTAGGGATATACTAAATAAATTACTAAAAGTAAAAGCAAACAAAACTCCTCTCACATCAGCTCACATCTGCAACCCAACAGAGGAGGGTATTCTCTATTCCTGTTCTCTGACTAAAGAATGTGCTGCAATGCAGAAGAAATGCAAAACAGAACTGGAGAGAAAGAGCTAAACCAGTATTACATAATGTAATATCTGTAAGAACATCTTCAGGCCAACATGTCCATCAGGTTCAAGAGCAACTGAGGGAACTCAGCCTGGAGAAAAGGAGGCTCAGGGGGGACCTTCTGGCTCTGCAAGTCCCTGCCAGGAGGGGGGAGCCGGGGAGGTGGGGGGGGTGCGTGTTGGGCTCTGCTCCAGGGAACAGGGACAGGAGAAGAGGGAATGGCCTCAGGCTGTGCCAGATCAGAGCACAACTGCTGCCATTTGGAACAGCCTAAGCTACCTCCGAGTTCTGTAGTGAGCAGATCCTTCCAGCGCCAGCACCAGTCAGCTGGTGAGGAGTGAAGGCAAATACTGTAGGGCAACTCTGAGCAAGAATTCCTTCAATTTCATTTTGTTTTCCAGAAGTTTGATGCCAAATGTGAATTTCCATTTATTGTACTGAGTGGGATAATCTATTTCTCTGGTTTTTCTGTCTTCCAAGAACTTGGAGAAGAGTATATTTATCTGAACCTGTAATTTATTGGTGTAATGGCCAAGAATTAAAGACTGAGGATGACTGGCAACATAGAGCCTTTTTGATCTTTAAAAAATCATCCTTTTTAAAGGTTACTTGGTACATGCTTTGCTATATCCAACAGACATAGTATGTGGCTCAGTTAGCCTGCAGTTTAGGTCAAAAGGAACAGGAAAATTAAAAGAGTTTGACCAGTGAGAAATAATTGTGAGTTCTTTATAAACATGGATGAAAGGAAGCAAGAGCTGCAGCTCTGGCATCAGAGTGGAGGATTTAGGGGACTTTGGAAACTCTGGCCCTCACACACTCAGACCTGCTGGGTCATTGAGGAAAACCCAACATCACTCCTACCACAGGGAAATGCCAGGAGACAACCTGCCCCTGGGTAATGCTGGGAGAGACCCTGACTCTGGGAAATGTCAGGGGAGACCTGTCCCTGCAGCTGGGCAGGGCTGTCAGTGGGTACTTTTAATGTTTCCTCATGTTAGGAAATATGTTTTTAGAGATGATCCCATCTTCTGAATGACTGTGTCAGCTGCTTATCTGGGAAGTGAAATGCCTGGAAAAATGTACTTCTACAGCCTTTCAGGGAAATGGTGGCAAGTTCCTCCCTCCCGGATTGAGGTCACTCTCAGAAAACAGCCTGGGTTTTAGCCTTGGATTTATCTCAACAACACAAGGTCATTCCTAAAGCTTCCTGAGCTGTTGGCACTTTCAAGGAACTGTTCTAATGTGACTTCAGAGCACCCAAGTAAACACACTGAGCTTAGCAGGTGGCTTGGAGAAACCTGCTCAGTTCAATTATTAGGTCAGACTGAAAAAAATTCTACCTTCTGCAAAGAAAATTGTGAGTGAAGTGATTTTAACTTCACTGACAAGGAAGATTTAGTTACATCAAACAGCAGTAAGCAGTTGAAAGATGTAATTTTGGTTATAAAAGAAGTGCAGCAAATACATATTCAAAGACAAAATAATTCTTACTATTCACTACACCATAATATTTAAATATTCATGACATTAAATATTAGTAAGACTTATTTCCAGAGTCAGCTGATGGTTCTGAAACTTAATCCCTACCTGGTCTGTCAGATCCTTGAGTTCCCGAGGAAGGGCTGTGCAGGAAACCGTGCTCTCCGGCGGAGCTGTCACTGCGTTCCGGAGCTGTTCGTGGCAGCAAGGGGAGCTCTGGTGACAGGGAGGTTGCTGCAGGGCGTTTGGAAATGAAAGGACTATTTGGTGTCTGTTTGGAGACTTCCCTTTATTTATTGGTGTGTGTTACCCAGCAGCTGGGTAATGAGCCTCAGAAAAAAGTGTTGTTTAAGGAAAATAGCAGTGGTTTGGGGAGGGGAATAACTGAATCAGAAGTTCTGAGAAGCCACGACCCTTTCTCAGGCAGTGAAATGTATCTACTGCTAAGAGCAAAGCAATTTTTTCTAATTCCAAAATCCCAGTTTGCAAGATGCTAAATCGTCCTTGGGCTCAACAGAACAGTCTCTTGGCAACGGCAGATGCTTATCTTGAAAGATCTGCTTTAACAACAGATTGAATTCTCAGAAAAGAGGCCAAACATAAAGATGTTAGAAATCAAAGTGAAAATCCAAAAGGATTTTGAGCCTTGATTTGGTTAAGCATCCAAATGTTTGGATATTTATTTGAAACTTATTCAAGCTGCTTAAATCTAAAGCTGGGTAATAGGCTCTATCCCCCTGCTCGGTGACGGGAGTCTTGGCACATACAGTTCCAAATTGCATTGACCTTTTGGGCTGCCAAATTCTATTGCATTTTCATTTCTAATGTACTGTCCAACCCAGCCCCAAGGTCTCCAGCTTTACTCCTTTTCTAGGTTCCCATTTCCTATCCAATATGTGCTTTTCCCCCTTACTTAATAGGTTTCATTTCTTCCCAGTTAAGTCTCATCTTATTACTTAGAAGTTTAGGGAGTGATACAGAAAATCAGACTGATGATCTCTCTCTTTTGTTATTCCTTCTTCTGTAATTTCCCAGGCTCAGACGCTTCAGAAGGCACAGAAATAAACAAAAATGGATCATCATGGAAACCTTTGTCCATAGGAAAAATCCTTAGTGTGTTTCTGCACTATTGCAGAGTGGTTTATATCCTCTTCCATAAAACCCAGCTGAAAAAAGTGTTTTTCTTTGGCACCAATCTATATATCCATGTTTGTTTGAATCCTGTTAAATGTTTGCTCTCAGCAATATCCATTAGCCATAAGTTGCACTGGTTTATTCTGGAAATTTTTTGGGTGTCTGTGCCTACATTGGTATTTCCTCTGATGATACTGGTATGATTTATCTTCTTTGCTGGTTTGCTGATTTCTCAAAGTGGTGTCACTTGTGATTGTCATTCATGTGGTGTCATTTCCTTTCGAGTGCCAGGAGGATGCTGTCCAATATGAGTTACAATGCACATCCTCCCTTGGATTTTAAAGTGTCTTTGCATAAAATATACCTTATAATGTATTTTAAAGTGTATTGTGAAGGACAAGGAGCTTGAGTGGCTCTGTCCTGGGGGCAAGGCTTGGGGTGGGGTCCCCTGTGCCACTGACTTTTCCCCCAGCACAGTGCTGGTGGGTGCCAGGTCCAGCTGGTCCTGGGGGCTGTGCAGGGGCACAGGCAGGGCTGAGGGCAGCGGTGGGAGCTCTGGGTGGGCAGCCAGAGCCAGACCCCACAGCCAGAGTTACCTGGCACTTTCCCCATTCCTTCTATTTGTTTCCTTGTTTCAGCCTTCGAGCCTTGCCAGCCTTGCTGGGCTGCTGGGGCCTTTACAAATCTTCCTGGCAGAACTTCCTGGCTCCCACTCGCTTTCTTTCTCTGTCTTGGGTGCTTTTGATCCATGCTTGGGATTTACCAGTTTAATTAATCTAATCTCTGCAGTATCATCCGTGCTAACTGAAATAATTCCCGACAATGTTTTGTTGATCCCTGTGACTCCCGAATGCCAGTGAAGCGATGTGGCAGCATATGGCAGGATTTCTTATCTGTGATGGCTCAGTTTAGCATTTTAGAAGGTTTTTTAAGTCCTTTTTCTTTTAATCAGAGTTGTCTACTTGCTTAGAGATTAGGCTAGTTTTGTGTGTTTCCTCTTTGATAAAACTATGGGATTTAATGTTCTGTGAAATCCTGTTGTTCACAGGAAAACACTTCACACACAAAATCACGGGGCATTGCTGCAATGAGGTGCAGAATGCTGGGGTGCACGGGCTTGTTTTGAACTATTAAAAGTTGATATTTATTTTTAAATGTTCGCAGAAAAGACAATGCTCTTTAAGTACCTTTTTGGGTTATTTCATCTTTTCTTCCAGATATACTGAAACTCATTGGCTGTGTCACCCTAGTCCTGTTTGTCCCTTTCACTCCTGGTCCAAGGGCTTGGCCCCATCCCACATGGAGTCCAAGACAGAGCTCTCGGCCTCTGAGTCGCAGAGTGTCCTGGCCGTGCTGACAGTGATTGTTCCCTGAGCCCCCAGCCCGTAGCACGACACACAGAGACCTGCACGGGGTCTCTCAGGATACATCATGCTGCACCTGCAGACCCCTGGCTTTGCTTCCCCTTGTCCTCCTTCTGGGGTAGTTTGTGTTGGCTACAAAAGACCCAGTCACAGGTTTACTGATTTATTTTTCATTGCAAAGCAGACACTCAGTCTGTGTGTTTTTAATACGACTTTTTCCCAGGGTTGGACTGGTTTTATCCCGTGTCTCCTCTCTGGGATGCACAGAGAGCCCCACAGCACTACTGGAGCTACTGTGTGGCAGAAACAGCCTCAAGAGAATTTTCTTCCATGCTTTATCTCAAAATGCTTATACAAGTGTGCCAGGGTCTTTCTCCAGTTATTAGAAAAAGCTTGTGCTCATTCAGTGTCCTGTGAGTGTGACTGGATGCACAGACCTGAAGCAGATCACTTCCCTGGAGAACATCCTGGCCACCTGAGAGTGGCATTTTGGTTTGTTTCCATAGAAATATTATTATTGCTGAGACGTAAACTAACCATCATAAGCTGGCCACCCCTTTTGACAGCTTGATCATTTGAAATCCCAGTCAGATTGCACGAGGAGATGGGTTAGATTTCAACTCCTGGTCCTGGTTTCCTGTTAAATTTAATTTTTTTTCCGGACATAATCAGAAATGATGTTGCCTGTGCTCACTAATTCCTTAAATTTTTACAGGAAAGATAACTCAGAATAGCTGAGCCATGGCTCTTATCTCAGATGTGGTTCACCCAGACAGTCATGTTCTCCCCCTCTCCATAAGCGGCTGGGGCCAACCCCAGCTGTTTTGGTTACTGTGGTTTTTAAGTGATGGACCAAATACCTGGACAGTGTTTTGCTTTGGACCATGAACCTGTGGCCACTTTTCCCCTGATGGCTGCCATGAACTTATAGTGCTGCCTTTGTCTGTATATCAGCTGAAGTAGTTTAGGAGTCTGATAGGAGCTGAACTTGATGATCCTTGTGTGCCCCTTCCAACTCAGGATATTCTGTGTATCTGGGACTCTAGTTTTGAATCAGACAAATTCCAAGTTCTTCTAAAATTAACATCTTGTTTTCTCCTCTCTAGTAGAACTGGCCATAAAGTCATGGAAAAGTGCTGGTTGAGGCTGCAGCTGTGTCCTGCTGGCCCGGGCTCTGAGTGCTGGGGCCTGGGTGGGCAGAAGAGGGAGGGAGGAACAAGGCTTGTGCCAGTGCTGGAGGAGTGATCAGCACGACAGGGGCACGTCCAGGGCTGGGAGCACATCACTGATCCTGGGCACAACAGAAGAGCTGATATGAGACTTGGTTAATGAATAAGTAATTAGAATGCATTCTAATTAGTGTCAATCAACTTGCAGGTGTGGAGAATAGGACCAGTACACAAGACTGACTTTTTTTATAATGAGATAACAAATGCAGTAGATGAGGAGAGCATTGATGCACCAGCTGTCTGCACGGTGTTAGCGGCACCAGGAGGCTCCGAGGGGTCAGTCTGCTGAGCTCAGGAATGGGGCAGGTAAGGATGGTTTACACTGTGGAGATGAGCACGGGTTGCAGAAGTTTGACAGCAGAGAACTGTTCAACTGAGTGGACAGGGATATAAGGAGATCTAAAACTGGAAGCTGTGATAAATGCAAGTTTTGGGTATGGTGAAGGTCATTTGGGAGCTAGAGCATCCCACTGGATCTGCTGGTTGGCTCCTCGTCTCCACTGAAGCTTGGTTGGGGGTTTCTGAAGGTTTTCTACTTGGAAAGGAACTAATCCTGTGAAGTTTTATGTCCAAGCCACAAAGGATGCCCACAGCAGCCCATCCTGGTTATGGACCCAGTATTACTCACTTCAGTTAGTTTTGCTGGAAGCAAGATAAGGTCCTGACCTGCAGAGTGGTGCAGAGTGTCACCAGACATTGATGCTGCCCTGGCACTGCAGCTCATGGTGAGTGGCACCAGCATCTGCAGCTCTGCAGCTCATCAACACGTCAGCTAAAGTGGATTTGATTTTGAGAAGTCTTATGGACCCCAATAAAGATCAGTAATCATTAAAATTAACCACATGCTGATTTAATCAACATATAGCTTTGTTAATTACCAGCTCTTTCTTTGTGTCCATCTGTTTTAAAGATTTTAGTGAACCTGCAGCAGATGTTCATGTAAATATAATAAG
>JAWWEE010000004.1:296754-325020 GCA_035221455.1 Xenops minutus
TCTTCTTTATAATTCATGTATCTATAATATGCTTTAATTTTCTCTAAGCTCCTTAAGTGGCTGTGAAACCAAAGAGGTTTATTATTGAGGTGTGAATGATTCCCAGGAATGGTCGGTGGGAGCCCCTGGGGTCCCTCCTGGAGCAGCTGTGCTGGTGGTGCCAGGGCAGGAATGTTTCTGTCGTTGCTCAGCATAGGAGAAAACTTGGTATTTGTATTTATTCATGCTGCAAATCAGCACTGACTTCCTGAAGAACAAAATTTACTGGCTTTATTCCTTCATTTGAATAATTACTACCAATAAATACCTCAACGAGCTGCCGCTTACAAAGTCATTTTCATAAAAATTAATGGCCAGATCCTCTGCGCTGAGAAATGTCCACGCACACGGTGTGCAAGGCAGGGGCCAGGGTGGCCCTTGGACCTCTGCAGCTTTCCCGGCTCCCTGTCCCTGTTCCCAGCGCCAGGAGCTGGCCAGCCCTGCCCAGGGTGCCAGTGCCCTGCGGAACCAGGGGCAGCTCCGTGAGCCCGTGTGTCCCTGTCCCCGTGGGAGCTGGCTGTGCCAAGGGACAGCACAGGGATCCCAGGAACCCGGCGTGTGCCGCGGCTGCTGCCCGGGTGGGCACACAGCACCATGCGGGTGGGCACACAGCACCATGCGGGTGGGCACACAGCACCATCCGAGTGTGCCCTGCCCGGGTGGGCACACAGCACCATGCGGGTGGGCACACAGCACCATGCGGGTGGGCACACAGCACCAGCCCAGTGTGCCCTGCCCTGGTGGGCACACAGCACCATCCGGGTGGGCACACAGCACCAGCCCAGTGTGCCCTGCCGGGGGGACAGGGAGGGACAGAGACCTGGCCGAGGGTTCGGCCGAGAATTGAACCCAATCAAACCAAACCAGCCCCTGCTGTGGAAACAAAACCTTCCTCTGGGGACCTTTGGTTTTTCCGCCGTGCCTGCTACAATGTTGGGTTCTGTCTGCGCCTGGAAATGGTGGGTTATTTTTGATGCTTGGAGTGTTTGTTATTTTTGGAATTGGTTGTTTCTGCTTTTTGAAGTGGCTGGTTTTGTTTGTTTGGGGTTTTTAGGGTTTGTTTATTTTGCTTTTGGAATATGACGCTATTTTACTTTTTGACGTGTTTGACCCACAGAAAGCAGCACCAGGCTCTCCTCTGTTGGTTTGATAGGCTAGAGCAGGACCTTTCCTCACTTTCTCCCTTATTGCCACCAAATCGCTTTTCAATTGCCAGGAGAAAGTCTGTTCCTTTGTTTTGCCTGAGGGAAAGATCTTTATCCCTCGGTGCTCCAAGGAAGGAATTTCCATAACAAGAGGCTGTTAGAGATCCTTCCAGACCGTCCCAGAGGTCACAGAGGAAAAAGATAAAAAGCAAAAGACCAAACCAACCAACCAAAACCCAACCAAAACCCCAACAAAACAACAAAACCCACACAAAACCGACAAAAAAACCCCAAACCAAAAGAGCAGTACCTGGTGTGGCAGCGTCACATGGCTGGGGGCTGTTGCTACAGCGAATGGAGGACCACAAATGCCATCCAGCACAGCCTGCTTGGAAAAACCCTGAGGCTGCTTAAGGCTCGTGTGGTGCCAGCCATTCCTTTGCTCCATTCCTCCTGCGGCTGGCTAAACTGCTCCCAAACTGGGATTTATAGCACAGGAATGGTGACAGAGGTTGGGTTTGACCTATAAAACCCTGAAATAATGATGAGTGAAAGCTCAGTAACATGTGAGCACATTAACGCCATACTTATGGAGCCATTCCAATGCTTTATTTTATTTTATTTTATTATCATTTTAGTTTTTAAAGATGGCTCCAAGCTGGAGCAGAGGAGCATGGGTTATCTGCACCGGGAGCCATGGGGTGCTGGTTTAGGGTCACATCTGTACAGGTTTCTGCTTTCTCCAAGCGTCCATTGGTTTGAACACTCCTCCACTCTGCCTCTTCCCTCTCTGCAGAGGGAGGAGAGCTCACCCCTTTCCTAACCACAGCTTTCCATGTCCGTCAGTCCATCTGTCACGCAGGTGCTGGGGCTGAGCTGGGGCAGGGGCACTGCCTGGACAGAGGCTTTCTTGCAGGTGGGACAAAGAAATAACTGTAGGTTTTGTATACAAATATAAATTTGGTTTCCAAAAGAAATTGCTATTTCCATCAGCTGGCACAGGAAATAAATCTGGTCAGAACATCAAGGAATACACTCCACCATTTGCTCTGGAAAACAGCATTTGCCAGGCTCATGGATAAGCCAGGGTCAATGGTCACTGGTTGAATTTAAAATAACCTGTTCACACAGCCAAAGTCAGTGCTTGCTATCTGGAATATGCAGAAAATTCCCAATATGAAACACAGGAATTACTATAAGCCAGACTTCAGTAGCTGTGTAGAAAGAACCTAGTGAATCTACACAGAAATGTCTGTTCAGATGCAACAGAGGTAGGAAACTATAAATCTGGTGCAAAATTAAAATGAAGGAACTTCCAATTCTGCACATTAGGAATTCAAACAGCATCAACTCCATCCTACCACCCTTGGAAAAATGCTGCTTTCCCTACTTTTCAGCTCAAAAAGAAGCTTGTTTGGACCCTGAGGGGACACCAGCACCCCTGAGCAGCCACACTAGTGCCAGGGGAATTTTCTTTGGCTGAGGGAAGACCTTGTCTCCCCATGGTTGGATTTAGGCCAGGGTTGTTAAAAAGTCTGGCTTTGGCAAACAGCACTGGAGCTCTTGTGCTGCAGCAGCTGAGTAAGGTTGAAGCTGTATTACACCCTGACATTTTAAGGGAGTAAAATAAATAAAAACTTACTCACTGTTTCAGTGCTGCCTGAGCAGAGACTGCACGGCTCCTGAACCCCAGGAACACCAGTCACCGAGTACAAGGGAAGCTGTTACGGGTGAGTCAACTGGGAAATAAATCTAAAAGTCAAGCTAAGCAGCAAAATATTGGATCTGTTTGAAAATGAGCCCACTGTGGCGGTCTGTTTCTGCAAGAGGAGGTTGATTATAACTCACATCACAGGCCTTACAGCCACAAAAGCTCTGGGTTCAGAGAGTTTCCATCCTTGTGGCACTGAACCATGTCAGCACTCATGTCCCCACATCCATGAGCACCTGGTGCGAGCTCTCCTCATCCCCCCTGCAGCTGGACCTGTGCAGTGAGTTGCACTGTTGTGGTTCTCTCCTCTCCTCTCCTCGTCCTTTACTGAAATATTTCATTCTCAGTTGCACTCAGAGAGCGACTCACTTACTTGAGTGTGTTTCAGTTCATTACAGAAATAAAGGAGTGCATGAAAAAAGATTACATGCTATAGAATCCCAGCAGAATTCCTGATAAAGTCTCTGTTTGTATTAGATTTTTCTTTTTTTTTTTTTCTCTCACATCTTTAGATGGTGACAGATGCACATAACAAAGAAAATGGAGGAATATGTACTGCATCTCTCTGTGCCTGTGTTTTGATAAGATTTGGAATGTCATTAAGCCCAAACCCCCCAGATCTTGAGCTGCAGTAGAGGCTGAGATCAGCTGCTTTTGAAATCATAAATCTGAAAAGTACAGCTGGGGAAGCAGCATTTGGAATCGGAAAATATTGTGCCTGTAGGACTAATTAAGCTTTTGCAAACTTTATCAAAGCATTGCTGCTTATTCACAGTCAGCAGCACAAGAACGTGGTAATGGATGGTGACAGCTCCGACTCATGCACACAAACACTCCTTTTCTGGGGAAAGGGGCAATTAAGGGCTTCTCCTGGATTTTGGTTGTTCCAATCTCTCTGCCAGGACAATGTAGAATTAGAGACACTGTAAGCATGAAAGATGCTGGACTCCTGTTCCCCAGATTCACCAGACCCCTTTCCAATTCCTGCAGGGTGTGCTGAGGGTTGGCTCTCTGCACGGAGTTTACTGGGAACTCTGAGAGCAGGATGCTGCTGCCACAAACCAATCCAAGGGAGGGGAATCAGAAGTGCATATTTCAAAAGTTCCCTCTACTTCAACCCTTGCAGGGAAAAAACCCCACCAGATTCCACGGACATATGTAAAACTTTTCTCAGGCATGTGCAGAAGTGCTGGTGCCTCTCCCATCAGGTTCCCACATGAGGTAAAACACTGGAATTATTCAAACTGCCGAGTCAAGGCAGAACAACACAAGGGGGAGAATGTCACAGTTCAGCACAACAGTCCCTTGGAAGGAAACGTAGGTTTGGAGCTATTTTTCTTGTCTAGTAAAAGTAAAGATGTGAAAAAAGCTTTTTTCTGTCTCCTTGTTCATGTCTCTGATCTCAGCCAGTGTGATCAGCCTGCAGCGAGGGGTCCAGCTCCTGTTTCAGTAAGAATAATCTGGAATTTATTGATACTCTGCTAATTTACCTCATGAGGTTTGTCTTCTTGCCTACTTGATGACACCTTGTTCTTTTTATGTTCAGGGAGTTTTTCCCTGTGTCTGTGGATAAACCACCCTGGGACAGATCATGCCTATGTTGTTTCTAGCCACCAGGATTATTCTGAAAGGAAGGGGAAGCTCCTCCCTGCTCAAGGCATGGGTGCTGCTGTGGAGAACCCGTGTGGAGCCCGGCAGGGTGAGCTCGGCTGCAGGGGCTGTGTCACCCCTTCTGTGTTGGGGAGTCACCCCTTCTGTGTTGGGGAGTCACCCAACATAGAGGGAGTCACCCCTTCTGTGCTGGGGAGTCACCCCTTCTGTGTTGGGGAGTCACCCCTCAGCTGTGACAGGCTCTCTCTCCTGGCTGGGCAGATGCTTCCAAACCACTGTTTCATCTCAGAGGAGACTCAGCTCAGAAATGTGGGTCAGCAGCAGCTCTAAGATCCTGCCCACTCTCCCCCAACTGCTCCCCATGCCAAGGCTGCTTTGGCAAACAGTGTCCAGAAAGCTGAGAGGAAAAAAGCAGGTTTTTATTTGTACACTCATGAGCGTATTGCATAGTGATTTGACTCTACTCAGATGGAGGTCACAAGCTGTGCCCAGATGAAGTGAGAAAACTGTGCTGGCAAATGCTTAAAAAAGCTCAAAACTATTAAATTAGAGGCAGAAGATCCTCAAGAGAGGATGGTAGTATCTTTATTATTTTCTCACTTAACTATTTTGTTGCCTCTTGCACAGACATCATTAGAAATTAACTTTCAAAGTTTGCCAGTCTTTGAAAGTTTTTTGAATTAGAAGCATCTTATGATGTTATGATATCAGATCACCTCAGCCAGTGTTATGTGTAAGTATGAAAAACCCCTCTCGGTAAGAGGGAGGTGGGGATGCCTGAAGAGCTGGGGAGCAGCGTGGGTAGCCCTGTCCCCACAGGAGAAGGCTCACACTCTGCTGCCCACATGTGGACATGCCCAGCCTGTAAAGCTGACTGCATGATACAAGTCTGCCAGTCCAGCCCAGGGACAGAGTCCTAGTAGCTTTTTATCTGCACAGTTAATTTTGACTTTAATTTTGATGCTTCCATGGGGAGCAGAGGGGCTGTTTGTGAGCACTGATGCAGTTCCTTCAAACTGCCCTGGTCTGGCACTGCCATTGCTCTATCACATGTGCAGCTGCAGTGAGTTGCAGAGCTGGAGACATCTCCAGGTTCAAAGCAGATCTCCTGAGCAGAGGATGTGGCAAAGTTTGAATAGAAAGCTGATCCCCTTGGCAGGAGCTCAGGGATGCATCTCGGTAGCTGCAAAGCCATGTAGGACACAGGATTTAGTCTTGTGCTTCAAATCAATATCCTGATGCTAGATCTGGGCTAGCTGCACTTAAAGTCCTTCTCTTTAATGCCGTCTCATGTTTAATTATTGAGCTCAACTCACAATGGTCTGAGTCTCTTTGAAGTGCAGCCACTGGCCATGGACTCTGCAAGCAGGGCCGTGTTGGAGGATCAGGCTAAGGAAAATGCTGGTGGAAAATGGATAAAACATCTGTTCTTCTTGCAGACAATAAGAGCACTGCTGTGTACACAGTGCCACCAATGATCCGTATGCTGCCACAATGCTCTGTGCTGGAGAGACCTGGAGCAACTGGGAGGGATGGGAATATCCCTGATGCCTGCAGAAGTCCTGGATACAGAACAGCCATATGGGAATCTCAGCATTTATCCTCCCAGTTCTCTGTCCCAGCCTGTGGACAACACACTGCAGACATATCTTGGGCAGTGGGGGAGTGACAAATCAGGAGCAGGCCAAGGAAATGGAGGCTGGAGAGAGCTTGTGTTGCAGGGAGGGATTGTGCTGGATATCTCACCTTCCTGGTGGGTGGCAAGGAGAATGTATTTCTCCGATTATAGACAGGGAGGTTGATGATTATAACTGTATAAAACCAAAATCTTTTGTGTTTTGGCTCACCCTGAGAACAGTATTCCTAAAATACCCAGTTCATAAAATCACGACTCAATTCCTATGCAGCGATGGCTTCCAGTGGCAGGCCCTGCAAGAGGCCAGGCTCCATCCAAAGTCCACTGCATATAATGGAAAAACTCCTATTTATTTCTTTGGATCAGGTCCTTAGAAAGCAATTTGGGCAGTGAGGTGAGAAATTTGGGATGACCAGCATATCAGTAACATGAGCATTGAGCTTCACTCTTTTCACTTCAGTTCACAGACAAAATTCCAACCCAAGGGCTGAGCAGCTGACCTCCTGTGCACTGCCCAGCTGGATGCAGGTACCAAAAGGTGCATTTATAAATGGGTCTTTTCAATGCATCTCCCTAGTGGGTTGTTTTTGTACATTTATTCTTAATTTTGTCTCAGGGTCCAGTTTTTTGTTGCTAGGCTGAGGTGATGCTCTGACTCTACCAACACCTGTTAGATACAAATTTTAATGTGATTTAGATGAGAGGAAGGTGAGCAGTTTTTACTCTGCTGATCCAGTCTCACGTTTGCTGGGAGAAGCAAAACAGCCACATTTCCTTGAAGCAACACTGATTTGCCCTAGCAATGTCACTGCCCTTGTGACAGTAGGATCCTAGTTCCTTTCTTCCTTTCAATATTAATTTCTTAAGCTCAGCATCCCTGGAGAAAACACTGTCCACTCTGTAGAGCAGCATTTCTCCTTCTGATGAACCCCACATTCCTGACACAGCAAACCCATCATGGCAGGAAGAGGCACTGGCTGAAGCTGAGCACCTTCCTTGAGTCCACCTGCACCAACATCAGCCTCTCTTGGCTGGTAGAACATATTGGAGGGGGGGACACGTGTCTTACTGAGGACATCAAGAGCTTCATGCTTCACATGTTGTTGGCATGGCTTTCCTATGGAATGTTGTTTAGGTAAAATGACATTTTGGGCAAAATCACCAAAACTTGCATTTAGGATTGCCTTGAGAGAGCAAAGAATTGTAGAATCATAGAACGGTTTAGGTTTTTACAGTTGGTCAGAAATTTTGTCATGCAGAAATCTTGCTCTTGTCATGGCCTTGGAGCTCAGTAAAATGGAACAGGATGATGTCCCTGGTCAGGTGAGATTGCTGCTTAGGGAGTGCTTGGAGTGGCCAGGGGAGAAATGAGATGAATCTGAATATCAGTTATAGAAAGAGATGATACTGGCCTCCCATGGTGATTTTCTATGGCAATAAACACCTAGGAGGATATTAAAAATGTCATTTGTGCTTTAAAAGTAATAATAATTGGAATAGATTCTGGCATCTTTTATAACAAGAGAGCCAACTGTTATTACTGAGGACATTTTAAAAGAAAACAAACACATTCAATAATTAGTTAATTGAATTGCCAATATGCTGATGCTGCTGAAATTAATTTGAAAAATATGAGTTTAGCAGTGTGGTTTTGCACAATTATAGTTGGAGATAACACTAAGAGGAGGACTGGAATGTGTTTGGAACGCAGACTGTGAGTCCAGTCTGTGGCATGGCATGGGGTCCTTGGGATCCTGGTGCCCAGGGCCCTTCCCTGAAGGCAGCTTGGGAAAGGGGCTGGGGTGGTTCTCCTGCTGGCCAGGAGCTGCTGCCACAGGCACACTGAGCAGGGCTGGCGATGCCATCACAGTCAGAGGGCTGAGCTCCACCACTGGGTCCTGAGCTTGCCTCTGTGAGCCACATCCTTTTTATTCAGAGTGGTAAAGTTACTACTCCAGAAGCAAGCTAAGCTATGGATTCATTTTAATTCCTGGTTTTAGAACTATAGAAGTACAAGTTTAATGTATATTTTGAAAAATTCTCTCCTTGAATGAGAATAGGACAAATGTGAGCCAGGAGGCCACATTTAGTCAGGAGCCTCTGATCTGAGCCTGCAGAATGCTGCTTGGGGACAGACTTTTACTGGGATCAACAACTCAGAGATAAGTCCTTTCTTTCCTTGCAAACAGGCAGGAAAGCCAGTCTATGGCCATGCAGGATGCGTGTGGGGCAAGTCCAGCACCAACCAAGCTGTGCTGTCAGGGGGATTCTTCACACAAAACAAAACGTCTGATGAAAACTTCTTCTGCCCCACTTGCCTGCTCTGAATGTGTCTGTAGGAGCACAGAGACCCGAGCTCATGTCCATCACAAGTACCAGGTAATGCCTGTTGTGTGTGGTCCTAGTTTGAATAGAAACACTAATATTTTGAAATGGGTGTTTCTTGCCTCAGCCTTGACTCCTGTGTCAGCATTGTTTCTTTACCTCTCCCCTTTCATGAAGCAGAACATTCTCCTGAGTGTTATCAGTGAAACTGAACCTTCAGGTGTTTGAAATCCTGCCCACATGTCCAGCAGTGTGCTGGGTGAGAGGGACTGGGACATGCCAGGGGAAGCACAAGGACTCGAGAAACAGCAGCATCTGTATGAGCAGCACCTTAGTGAGCAGCCTGTGGCAGGAAGGTCCCCAAACACTGAACACAGATTGACTGTGGGAACCACAGGACTCCGGGAGATGAAGCTCCTGGAAGGGCAGCAAGTCAGAGGGTGCTGGTGCTCCAGTCCCACAGGTTTGCCCTTCTCCCCGTGGTTATTCCATGAACTTCTCTGCCCATGGTTCACAAACCACTGTGAGGCAAATCTCCTGACCTTGTGATGTGGTCAGAGCAGAAAGACAGTTTCTGGAACCAATGACTTTTCACCTGAGCAGCCCAGTCACAGGGAACACGACTTTTTTATGTTGCCAGTCTGTATCCTGCTTGCTTTTCCCCCTGGGTTAAATAAAGCACCGACATACTCAGAGCTCAGCTGCAGAGAGCTTTCCCAGGCACCACTGTGCTTCTAATTGTCATTTTTATTTTTATTCATCAGCAGCAAGTCTGTCTCAAGAGAGTTTTACCTTTTACTCTTTTTCCCAGTGTTTTCCCTCACACCCATTCTCAAAAATGACTCACTAACACGTCCAGACCTGTGCTGAATGGCTCATTCCCACTGTCATCTCCAGGCAGGCTTCACTGTGTACTGCTGCTCTCCCCTTTATACAAATGATGAGACATATCCTACCCATTTGCTGTTGTACGTCTGAAGGCATAACCATCACTTCTGGCTGGCATTCAGAGCAAACAAAATGTCTTTATTGAGACTTACCCAGCCACACCACTTGTCAATTTTATGAGTTTTTAAAATAACATCTAATGTTAACTTGGCAATGAATCTGTCTTAAGAGACAAACCCCACTCATGTTTTATTTCCTCTATGAAAGGAAATGATGTATGAACTCTACAGCAAAGCACAGACCAAACTTTTACTATCCCCTAGAGTACAAAGATACAGGAGCAGGAGGAACCAAAGGGTGGGGGAATGCCAGGCACATGTTCCTCTGGACTACAGCAACCAACAAGTATTTTATCTTGATCCAGCTGCACAGTAAATGGGAATCAACACCCTGCTGTGGAGAGCCTTTCTGTTTGGTTTCACCGTGTTTATAGAGAATGGTTATCACTCACCTTAAAAAGCAGGTTTAGGTCAGGTGGTTATGCTTTAACGTTTATGTTATTTTTGGAGCTTTATTGCACTGCTAGAACTCGATTCATGGGTGACCTTCATGCATGAACCCAACTTAAAGCATAGAAATAGTCCTATTGATCTGAATTTTAACATTGATTACAGTGGGGTGAGGTGGAAGTCAGTGTGACTAAGAGTAATATGCAGTGTGCCCCCATCACTCTCAGAACATAATAATGGAACTACAATCACCTCTTGTTGGAAAACTTGTTGTGACATGATACGGATTTTAAGCACTTGTGAAGTTCAGTGGATTTATTTTGTCCTTACAAATACACACAAAAAATATGTATTTTTTTCATTTCTAGAGTGGAGAATGTCAGTGGTTCATCTTAATTCTCTCCTTGAAAACCAGATATTTGGAGTGGGTTCAGCACCCACTCCTGATGATTTTTCTCTCTGTAGCCACAAGCATTGTCATTCACACCAACAATGCGTTAACCTCTCACTTCAGAAGAGATTCTTATGTAACATGGAGTCTGATTAGTTGTGACACAAACTATGCTATCTATATAATGAAGTGCACTTGTGGGTTAGCTGTGTTGGGAAGATATTCTCCTTAATGAGGAGAACAGACGAGCAGAGAAGCCTGGCCTGAGGAGGAGGTGAAGTCTCCTGCATCTGCCTGGTTTGATGCAGTAGAAGATGCCAACAATGTAGAGGAATTTACTTTTTCCAAAGTGCTCAGAAAACACTAATTATTCCCACAACCCCTCAGCAAGGTGTGCATTTTGAGATGTCAAGGGGTTCCTGCCGAGGTTCACTGCGATGTGGTGGACTGATCCTAACCCAAAACCTTAAAGATCATCTCATTCCACCTCCCTGGCATGGGCAGGGACACCTTTTACATGTCCTGTTCAGCCTGGTCTTGAGCTTGGTGAGTCCTCTGAAGTCTGAATAGTGAGTCTTTCTGTGACTGGAGAGGTCAGCTCTGCTGGGACACTGCTGGGAGCTTGTGGGACACTGGTGGGACACTGTTGTGGCACTGCTGGTGCAGTGCTGGGATGTTGCTGGGGCAGCACTGCTGGGACACTGCTGGGACACTGCTGGGACATAGATGTGCTTGAAACTGGGGAGGTGATCCTGGTTTTGAACACTGCTTCAGCCTTGAGTCACATTTGTGAGGCTTTCATGCATGAGTGTTTGGAGGATGGGAGTACAAAAGTAGGGTAAACACAGCTGAAGCAAATTCATTAAACATTAACACAAATATTTGCAGAGATTTTGGTTCACAGCCTTTACAGATTTCCAGAATTACAGTAATGGAACATGGGCACGTGTTCAGCTGGCAATGGCAAGGTGAAGGAACCAGCACGAGCACCAAAGGGACAGAGGAGAGTGGTGGGAGGTGATTCCTGAGGTCACTACAGACAGATTGTCCTGCTGCCCCCAGGGAAACAACCCCCCAGTGATATGTCACCCCTCCTCAATCCTCAGCTTTTTGTTCACTGCAAATGGGAGACCATCCCTGGGAGCAGCTCAGGAGCAACCTGCCCCTTTCAAAGCTTGGAAAGGAAGCTGTGTGGTGAAAGGAGAATGGAAGCAGGCTCTGATGAGCAGGGCGAGGGATGACAAGGCTCCAGTGAGGTGGAAGCCCTGGATTCCCTTCTCTCCAGGACAGAGAGAGCTGGTGGATAGGGAGAGGCAGAAGAGTGAGAGGCGAAAGATACAGGAAAAAGATGACAGAGGAAAGAGAAAATTTACTGAAAACATACAGATAAGTATAAATTTATTTGCCTAATCTTTAGGCATTGAATCAGCTGGGAATCAGTTGCTCCATCATTTCACCCAGCAGCTGGTCAGTGTGTATCTTTTGCCAGGCTGTAAATAAAGCTGTTTCTAATGTTGCAGTCCTGGCTGGGGAGAGAGGCTGGGACTTCTCTGGCCTGCACAACCAGGCAGCGTGATGGGAACTAACAGAAGTCACTTGGGCGTGTGAGGGAGGGATGTTCTCAGAGCCTGTGATCAGATATTTCCCAAGTAAATCACACAAGACCAGAATTATGTATTCTATGACTCTATGTTTCTAAGAGAGATGCAAATAGAGACATAAGACTTTTCTCTGTAATGTACAATAAAAATTCAATGGCTGGCAGTTGATACAAAGCTTATAAATATGTTTTCAAATAAGTACAACAGCCATGAAATCAGGAACCAGGAAGTCATAACGCATTTCAGCACAATACTGATGAACCCATTTTTCTGGCACATGTGAAATAATGAGCTCATTTTAATTCTTTATAGATAACAGATAACAGCTTGAGAGGCATGTGCTGTGCCATTCACTTTTATATCTCCATCTCTTCCACACTTGATGCTCCCATGACATTAGGGTCAGGAGCAGAGGGTGGGTTATACATTCCTGCTTGCTTTCTTACTCCTTGCCACTTTACAACGTGGCTATCATTTAAAACCCAACAAAACAAAGCAGCAATTTAGTGCATCAGAGCAGCAGCTGACTGATGTGGCCACAGATTATGCTGTTAGTAACTTCTCTGGAATTTATTTCATTTGTCTCTGCTTTATATCTCTGCTGTTGCTCTCTAATCATCACTCCCACAAGGCATTGTGTTTCTACTGAGGCAGCAGCTAAATGAGCTGAGAATTGGATCTATATTACATCAGCAGTGGGCATTGCAGATATTACCAACACATTAAAAGAGAAATTCAAATGAAACAAACAGGAACATGTTCTTTCCTATTTCAGAAATTGATCCTGATTCCACAGCTGAGCAGTGTTCAGGAGGAAGAGATGAGCTTTGTCACAAACAAGCCGCTATATGAGATCATTAACTGCAATAGCATTACTGCCGCTCTGCAATTTCATTTCTCTTTGTCCTTAGAAGATTGAGTAGGCAGGGAAGGAACGGATGCTTCGCTGGGGCAGCACTTTAAGGCTCTAAACTGTAGAAGTCTTGGTTGTCCAGGGACTGTAGCTTTGCGCATAAGGCAGGGTAGCAAACACAGAGCTGCAGAGCTGAGGGAGGCAGCCCCTGCCCTCCCCACAGACACTGGGCTGTGCCTGCTCTGGTCACCCTGGAGCTGAGCTGGGAGGGCATCTGTTCCTCCCTCCCAAGGGCACTTTGCCAGAGCAGCCACAGCCTCTGCCCAGCCCTGCTGCTCCTCAGCCATCCTGAAAGAAAAGTTTGGATTTTGAGGAATTGTTTCTTCAGATGGGTGACATTAAAGCCGCTCTGTGTTGTGTCCTATAATTTGATTTGACGATTAATTCTGCTCATTGCTTGAAATCCAAACAAACCCCGGAGAAGAGGTAAATTGGAGAACCAGTCAAAACGTGCATTATTTGAGCAGTCAGGTATGCAAGGGATTGGGCAGTCTTCCTGCAGCTCTCATGGTGAGAGTCCTGCTAGTGAGGTTTGGGATTTCACACCATTGTACCCTTTCAGAAAGATGTGATTGTCCTGTGAACTCAGCTGGGAATGTCCAAATGAGAATTATTGTGAATGGCCAAATCCTCACTGCACAGGGGTGAGGGAAACCAGCTTCACTGTGTACAGCTGAATGTGTCAGACTCAGACCTAGTACATTCCAAAGTCCAGCTGGCCGTACTGGCTGTAATCATTTTAAATCACTCAAATCAGCCCATTTCCAGCTAGGACTCTGCGAGGTAATGCTTGCTCTGGATCTCACCTTGCACAGGAAGATGGGACACAGAAAATCCAGGAGTGCAGAGACTTGGAGGAGCAGGCTCTGGGCAGGGCTCTCACCAGCTGTGTGATATCGCTCTGCTCTGTGGTACTCAAGCAAAAATGACTGGAGAAACCAATGCTTTTATATAAACCATTTCCATATTGTAAGAAAAATTGCGCTCAAAAGAAAGGTAACATTCAAAGTCTTCTGTTACACTGGCTCTTCATTTGTGCCAGTGTTCACCCCACTTGCTTCAGCCTCTGTAACCCTTTCCCCTCTGCTGAAATAGCCATACCCTCTGTGGGGAAAGGGATGGTATATCCAGATGCACAAGTGCTCCACTCTGTTACCTTGGGTTTATACCTGAGAAATAATTTTTTTTAAAAAAAAGTGAACGTGGTTGCTACTCCCCTAACGAGGGAGGTCCCACTTGACTGGAGGTTCAAAAATGCAATGTACATCTACAGGAAGAGTCAGAAGGAGGATCTGGGGAACTTCCCAGGCAGTGCTCCAGGCTTGGGGCAGGGTGGATGGAAGGCTGCTGGTGGAGAAGGACCTGGGAGTGCTGGTCTACAGCAGCTGAACATGAGCCAGTGTGGGATTAGCAGCGGGACTTAAGGGTCTTAGAGGTCTTTCCCAACCTAATTATTTTATGATTCTATGATTCTACTTCCTCTTGATACATAAAGAAGATAATGGACCAGACCCTTCCATTGATTTATGATGTGTCTGGCTGTGGTTTAACAACTTCTGGTAATTTGAATGCCCCCTGAAATCAAAAGGAAGAAAAGTATTCACCTTTGTTTTGGTAGAGTAATAAATGCAAGATCCAGAGATGGTCAGGCACAAGTTTATGTCTCATAAAAGTGGTGGCAACTAACTTAAAACTACTCTTACTTTACATCAAGAATGAATACCTGTTGAATTCAACTCCTGAAAACTGTCATCTGGGTCATTACTAGCCTTCAACATTCATGATAAATACTAAGAATTTTTACATAGCTGTGGTAAAGATGAAAAATATTTAATAATATTTAAAATTATTAGATAGAAGTTGCAGAGCATAGATTAGCATGTCATGACAGTAAAGTTTTGTACATTTTTAATTTGTTAAGTGTCAGCTGAGGGACTTTATCCCCTTTCATAGCCCATCTGTTGCTGGACACTTCAGGAAAAAAGTGCTGGAGCAGGTGTGTTGGTTTTGCCTGTCCAGCATGGAAATTGGGATGGTCCTGCATTACCCACATTACAGCACCGTGCTGGGCTTGGATTTCAATGCCAGCACAGAGAGAGTTTTGCTGGGCTGGGCAGGAAGAAGGGCTGCTGGCAGAAAAGCAGTCAGTAGATGTGTGGTCCTCCTTCCCCTGTGCCGTGGCTGATCCATGGGGGCTGATGCTGAGTGGGGGATTTCCACTCCCAGGCTGGCCACTCACTGCACCAGGGAGTCACAGTGGCACTGCACAAGGAATGAATGTAAACCCAGTGCTCACACAAAGCACTAGAGCAGTGCCAACAGTGCACAGGTGAGAGGTGATCACTGGGAAAAGGTGCTGGGATTTTTTCCAGCTCTGGTGGCTGACAGTGAGAGGTGGCTGCAGCCTTTGCAATTCCAGGGCTGTCCAGGGAACTGGTAATGTTTCAGGCTTTGCTGGCTGTCCTGCTTTGGACAACCATTATTTCTAGCAGGACAAATCAGTGATGTTCTATCACACCCCTGAATCTCCACTTTTGAACTACAACAAAACCATCATTTTGTTTATATTTACTGACTTTAGCAGCCAGGAAATCCTGAGAGTAGGAGCATGTCTTGATAAGCTTAAATAGCATCCTCTATAGAGACTGCACATTTAATTCAGTTTTGGTGTGAATTCAGTAATGGTGTACAACAAATCTGACCTGAATGTGACAGAAAGTAAGAGAATTCTGTATTAATGCTTTATAATAGGTTTATAGTTAAATAAATTTTGTGAAAGCATAGGGGTCTCATTGTTACCCAGCCAGCTTTCCCCATAGCAATATTTTCCCATGATTAAGTTGGAAATCAGATAACCACCTTATGCAGTATATACCCAATAGCAATTTAAAAAATTCAATATCAGCTGTATTATTCTAAAGACTCATTCCATTTTCAATGCAAAATAAGTACAAAATAAAGAGATAAACTACATATAAAATGTAAAACATGAGAAAATTTATCACTTGCAAACATAAAAGCCAAAAGGATAAAAAAAGAGAACAAAAGCAAATGGAGGCTATAAAAGAATACAGCAAAAAAAGATAAATCCACAGCATTACCTTTTCTATATGCATTTGGCTGGGGTTTATTAAGGTGCATTCACTCTAGTACAGAATATAATCACCTCTGTAATGCACTTTGCTGCCGCAGGCTAAATTAATTTATGCCGAGCTGGAAATATTCAGCCCCACTGGATCTGAAAGGACAGGAAGTGCCAGTCAGGCAGTGCAGCTGCTGAGCCAGAGGGGCCGAGCAAGGAAGTGTGTGGGAGAGGAGATGCTGGGACGGAGAGGAGTCAGGGCTGGGATCATGCTGGGGATGGCCCCAGAACCAACCCAAAGCATCCCAGCCCAGAGATGAGTGGGTTTCACTGGGGCCATGCTGGAGCTGGCGTTTAGTACATTACTGGGCAGGAGTCAAACTGAAAATCCCACTGGCAATCACTTCAGTCACCAAGATGGTTGTAGGCACTCAATAAATCTTCACCCATTCTGTGGCAGAGGGGAGTGTGCAGGTACTGGGACATCCTTTCAGTCCAGTGGCCCCATATCCAGCCTGAAGTACGGAGAGATGAAAACATCCCATGGTCCAAGCAAGCCATGTCTCTGCCTCCCCTGTTTCCTGTGGGAACACCGGTCCCAGGGTGCTGAATTGGGCTGTTCCCCTCCCTGGGCTGGGCTGTGGGAGTCCCAGCCCAGCCTTGCCCACATGGAGCATGGTGCCCATGCTCTGAGCACTGGCTCTTCCATCCCTCCAGATGCTGGCAGGCAGCTGCTGTTAATATCCTCATCCCTCTGATTCTGGAAACCCGGCACAGAACCTTCTGTTCCTTAATCCATTGTAGCAAACACCTAATGGCTTCTTCCTATCACTGGCTAAGGCCGTGCCAATGACTCCATTATGAACATGTTCTCAGTTATAATTACTGTATTTTCTCTGTAGAAAGTTGCCCTAAGCTGACAATTTGCAGACTTGGTTCCGCCCAGGCACAGACGGTTTGTTTCTCTCCCTTTGCTAAATTTCTATTCATGTCACAAGCTCTGGCCCATTGTACAGTTCATAAACACAACAACAGATTTTCCAATGGGCACTCTGGGTTCACACAGCCTTTTTCTCAGGAAATAAAAAGGCTGTTTGTGGGAAAATAAGCCCATGAAAACCCAGAAAATATTTCAGAGAGAACCTGGATTCATGCATGATCCAGTGACCCTTGTTTCAAAGATCATCATCATTTCTCTCCCAAAGTCACCCATTTCCTACTCACTTTTGGTCTTAAAAATTTGCTATGTCAGAAATAAAGAATCATGAAACTGAGGCAATGGAATGAAGTATTTATCCTAAAAATAAACAGCATGATATAAAGTTTCTTGTGTGAATAACAGTCTGAAAGGGGAGACTTTCCTGGAGGAATTATAACTTCCAGTGTCATGCAAAGGTTTGTATGATCATGGTTACACCTGAAGATGTCCCTTAACACTCATGAATAGGAGCACATTAGAAATGGGAAAGGTCAGTGAAGCCACAGAGCAAACCCAGGAAAGCAACATAGGGCCATGATCCAGGGACCTTTGTTCCTTCTCTCTCATTCCTACAGTAAAGCTTTATGGATTTATGGGATCTAAAACTGAAGGCTTGCTGAGGGGCTACCATGGCTGCATTATTCTAGAGGTGACTAACTTGTTTTTTTGTTGGCAAGCACCAATGGAATGGGAAGGAGCTGAGTTTGGTGAGAACCCCTGAGGGAGAGCCCTTGCTCATGGGACTGGCCAACACCAACATCACAGAGAACCTTCCTCCTTTCCACACTGCTTGTAGAGTGGTTGGTCTTGTGGGGGGCTACCCTGAATTTTCCAGGTTTTTTTTTCCTTTGCCACCAGTTTAAGGCAGTTCTGAACTGGTGCTTATTGATGTGGCATATTTCCATGAGTCATAAAGGTGACACTGGAAGCAAGGCAGGAGAACAGGACTAAGAGGAGTTTGGTTTTCTCTTGTGCCCATTCCCTTCCTGGGCTGCCTGTGGAGCCAGGGGGCAGGGGCTGTCCCTTCTGCAGAGAGCTGAGGGGCTCCTGCCTCCTAACAAATTCCAAAATACACCAAACAGCAAGACACCTAATTGGGAATAAGTAACAAACTTAATATTTGCGAAAATATGCATTAAAAACTCTGCCCTTAACAGTACCAGCCTTTTTAAAATTTCCATAATGCTAAGTAGTGTCTTGCTCACATACCCACGGATCACGGTGGCTTTGTTGTCATGGATACCAGTACATACCTTGTTTTCTTTCAGAGATCTATCAAAAATGTGCATTTGGATGTTCGCTAGATTTGCCTGAATGTTCTAAGCACATCTTTACACTAGTAAATAATATTAAGCAACTGTGTAATTTATGCTGGAAGACAGAACACACTCCAGCTCAGTATTTTAACACCCTTTTTTCACCCTTGAGATTTCCAATCCAAACACCCTGCCTGATGCTATTCTCGTCGAGACGAAGCATGACTTGCAAGAAACTGTATTTTTAATGTAGGGTTTTACTATGAAGGACCCCTCCATGTGCTAACCACTCCCAACCCACCCACAGGCAGGGGAAGGAGTCACCAGCCTGGTTTTCAAGCATGAGCTGATTCTTTCAAGATAATGTTTCAAAAGATACAACCAGTCTAAAAAGGAAAATTATCTAGCAGACTTCTGTGCTGCATCTACTTCATCGTTTTAGTGGAGGCAATGAGAATGCTGCAGGCTACAGGCACTGTGGGGACATCTTGGAAGCAGGTTCCCCATCTCTCCCCTCTGGAGAACCTAGTGTTACATCCAAAGGTGGTGTGCACCCAACATGAAAGTTTAAAGTCTCAGCAATTGCAGAAAATCCAGACTTGTTCCTTTTGCCTCAACATGTACTCATTAGTCCACAGAAATCTTCATGGCACCTTTGGGCTTGACAACATGAAGCAGAAGATCTCATTAGCAATGAGTCCTAAAAGTGTCCATTGCGTGTTGCATTGACAGGGCTTCATTAATACCATAAATAATATGCCAGAGCTGAGGACTTCATATCTTGGGTCTGGGGATGGTAAAATAAACAAGAAGAGATTGTAGTCTCTGTTGAGTCAGCGAGAAAGTGTGCACTCCCTTGTTTATGTACTTAGTGACTTTACACCAATGAGTGCAACTCAAGTAGCTCAGGCTGGGTAATGGGTTTGCACCTATGATTTACAGCATGAAATTCAATTAAGTTTGGTTTATCAGCAGCAAAGAAAGAAGATTTTGAAATAATGACAAGGGAATAATAATATTCTTAGTAAAGAAGTAAAATTTGTCATGATTAAAGAACAAAATTGCAGTAGAGTCAACTCCCTTATCTGCAGTTTGTGAAGCTGGGAGTATATGAAATAAACATGGGATAAATATTTGAGATACACACACACACAAAAACCTGCCTCTGAGAGAAAACATTTACCTTTGTACAGTGACTCATTACATGCTTCAGATTTGCTTTTAAATTGCACTCAAGTCTGAGGCTTCTCATCCTGTGGCAAATAGCTGGAATAAAGCCATGGCTCAAAACGTGAAACCAGAAAGTCTTAAACAACAGGACATGACCAGGGAGACTTGGTAACCAGGGGTTTGCTCCCAAAGAAGACCAGGCAAAACAAAGGGCAATATACAAATCTCTCTGGACACTGAGATTTTGTAGTTTTATTGCCTCTTTCAAGGTGGCAGAAACACCAGCTTTGAAATCTACCAGGAGACTGGAAATAATGAAGCTTCCAAAAGCAAGAAATCTGTCCAGAAAACTTGACTGCCATCCCGCAGCTGCCCCCTGCCCATGTCTACCCATGCCCATAGCTGCCCCCTGCCCATGGTACTGAGCTCCTGGCCTCTCTGATGGCAATTGTGGGAATGCATGATGGGAAAGACACAGGTTGTCCTGCTGCCAAAGCCTACCTGCTGTAGGCAAACAGTGCTCAGATTAAGAGACACCAGTGGGTCTCTCCCAATACATTGTACTGGCTTTCAGAGGAATTGATTGGCTTGGCTTTGCACTGTGACTTGCAGACTGAACAAGAGCCATGCCTGGCAGTTCTTGGCAGATGTAAAATACACAAAATGCAGAAACACCTCAGTCTGGGCTACCACATGGAGCAAGAGGAGAGCAAGGAGGCCAATAATCAATCTTTCCTTATTCACCCCCCGCAGCATTCCTTGAAGCCTCATCCCCAGGGGCCTCTGCTGCATATGAGAGCACCAGATCAACCCAGCCAGTGCAGGCTAACAGGACACACAAAGTTATTCTTAGAGAACAGCATGTGTCAGCTCTGCTCACTGGCAAGGTGCTGATCAGGTGTAATGTGGGCAGCTGTAGCAGCTCGTCCTTCCAAGCTGCCCATGTCTCTTCTTAGCACGTCATGGCTGAGCAGACACTCCTGCAGTGTGCAGGTGTGAGTGTGGGGCACACGTACCCACCCACAGCAGTGTGCAGGTGTCAGTGTGGGGCACACACACCCACCCACAGCAGTGTGCAGGTGTGAGTGTGGGGCACACACACCCACCCACAGCAGTGTGCAGGTGTGAGTGTGGGGCACAGGTACCCACCCACAGCAGTGTGCAGGTGTGAGTGGGGGGCACACACACCCACCCACAGCAGTGTGCAGGTGTCAGTGTGGGACACAGGTACCCACCCACAGCAGTGTGCAGGTGTGAGTGTGGGGCACGTCTGTTGGCAGGTCCAGACCTGTGGCTGAACCAGTGTCTGGGCTGCACCTTCATAAGGTGTCAAGTTTGGTCTCTGCTGACTCAACAAGGCCCTTGATGAGCAAATTTCAAAAAAGACCAACACCTGAGCAAAACTATGATATTCAAAGGAGGCCAGTGTCTCCTCTTTCCTTTGTACCAAAAAATAATTAAAAAAAAAGAAAAAAAAGAAAAGAGAGAGAGAAAAGGGAAATGTAATTCTGTTTCATTTGTGTGTGCATGAGCAAATTAGTTTCAGAAGCAATTTTACAGTAATTATGACCATCTCCAATGGATTACATTTTCAGAAATATTCACTCTAATGTCATGATGAGAACTCTCACGTCCTGATTTTTTATTTGATGTTCTAGCAATTTAAGGGTCCCAATAATTTGTGTGCATGACTATACTAGAACAAAAACACATTTATGGCTTCTGAGTTTTGTGACACTGAAAATTTTATGGTGAAGTGATTTTGACCTTTGGAGGATATAAAAAATTCAATGGTAACATGATCTTTATCTCTCAGCATGACATGTTGATATAGTCTGTAGTTTCAGCTCCTATTCCCTGATAAAGAGGTGTGTTTGATCTTTTATTCCTCATAATACTGGAAGTGTATCATAATTATACATTTATTTGGTAATCACTGTGATGGTGCTGATACAAGAATCAATTTAGCATTTCTATGTCTGTGGTACTTCCTTCCACTGGGGATACACTGTGAATCCATCAAGGTAAAATACAAAGCTTTCTAATTTTCTTTTATATGGCATTTAAGGTAAATAAACTTCAGGGAAATTTGGTGAGTTTTGAGAAATTCTGCATGAAAGATATCTAGTGTCCTTTTTGATGGTTTCTTGGTCCAGTTAGAAGGGCTTTTGTAGCCAGTCATCAGTGCCAGCCTGTCAGAACTGCGGCTTCCTGGGATGAAGCTTCATGTCTTTGTGTGGAGAGTGGCTGAGTCAACCATTATAAAGGATCCATTTCATGTTTGCATAATCTCATCCATCACTAGACACTGCAAAGTGGGTCTGGTAACATTAAACCCATGTTTAATAAAGTTGTAACTTCCCATCACCAAAAATGGGAACACTCCTGTTGGGTCTCCTCCTCAAAACTGGAGAATGAAAATGGTCAGGCAGACAGAGACAGATGGGTGGGGTGTTCTGCTGGAGACCCTTCCAAAGCCTTTCTGAATCAATGAATGGGCATCATGGGCATGTGCATGTTTGTGTGCACATATGTGTTTAAGTGTGTGCTGGGGGGCACAGCAGCCACTCTATGATTTCTCTCAGCCCTGGGATATTCCTGTGTCATGAACACATCCATTGCCTGTTCTGAGCTGAACTGCCAGTGATTAATAACCCAATTTCTGGCTATTTGTGGTGTGACAGGAAACAAAAGCCTTTTTTACAAATTCACCATCAAGAATCTGGGGGGAAGCAGCCCCTCTGCTAAACCTCTCACTGGCAGAGGGATGAAGGCTCCTGTGCCAAAACTGCAGCCCCTCTTTGGCACAGATCAAGCAGAGTGAAGCTCTCTCCTCACTGTGCCTCACTCCACATGCTGACAGAGCAACAAGAGCCTCCCTGGCTGCTGAAGGCAGCTCAGGAGTCAGACTCAAGGCTGTATCAAAGGCTGCTGAGACATCTGGACTGAAGTGACTCAGAACAGAGAGAGTGTTTTAATTCATGGGCTGTTTAATCTGGAGTACGCAGCCAGTCTGTGTGAGATGTTCTGTGCTGGGTGGGTCTCCAAGCAACCCCCACAGCCAGGCACATCCATGAACGGATGAACATCCCAGCATATCCCAGGAATACTTTAATTTATATGCATCTGATAACCCAACAAAGGGGAAATGGGAATGAGTTGGCAGGTGGCCTTTCGAATGAAAGGGCACATGGTAAACTGTCTGTTTGCTGCTGTCGCACCCTGGAATACTAAGGGTGTCACACTGTATGCATATCCCTTCTCATTTTCCTGCTCTTCTGTCTTTTTATTGTTCATATTCCAAAATTAAATATAATTTCAAAAGACATAGATGAGTAAGATGCGTTTGGTCTGGTTTATTACATTTGCAGATGTAAGTTCTGCTTTTATCCTAATGGTCCATAGCAAAACACCATGAGGATTACAGCCTTAGACTTCACGCCTTTGTAAAACATACAAATGAGACTAAGTCTTTATTCTCTAAGCAGGATGGGAAAACAAAATTAGTGCTATGTCTTGAAGCAATTACCTTGAGGTACTGTCACTCCCTAACCACTAACAAGCCGATTCCTTTAAATTTAAACATACCCGCTGATCTTACGAGCAGCTGTGCCTAGACATGAAGAAGCATTAGGCACCAACATTCATATTTTAACAATTAATTATTTAGTTATCAGCTCAAAGCAAAGCCAGCATATGGGGACTTCAATTGTCTACACTCCTCAGGCTTGAAGCCACCTGTGCAGGTGGTGCCTTCTGGGGGACAAAGCCACCTAAAAAAGCCCTGAGGTTCTCAGGGGCTTGTCCTGCACTAGCACCCGGCAGGTTGGTCCTCATGGGGAAATTAGGTGATGAACTTTGTTAATAGCCTCTACCCAGATCTTCTGTGGAGTTTCTTGCACAGAAAAAGGCCAAAATACAGCAAAATCTTAATTTTCTTTGGCATCCAGTTCTCCTGTAAGTGCATCCAACAGCTCCCAGTAGTAAACTCAGCAAATTGCACTAACTAGTCTCTTTGACTTTGTTGCACTTATGACAAATTTTAACTGTTCAGTTTGAAATGTTCTTAGGGTCCATCTTGTACTAAATATTTTCTGCATTTCACCAGAAACAGACGTATCTCCAGGTTTGTAAAGAAGTGCGCACACACACACACACACATACACAGAGAATATGCAATTAGACTAAATTAATGACCAGCTGACTGTGGATTATCACCACGCTGGAAGTGAACTGGGGCAAGGGATGAAATTGGTGGAATTGTTTGGTATTTCAGTAACACAGAACAGATGTGAATTGAACTCTGTATTTTTTCATGTCTGGAATATTTGTGAGCTCTGAGTGATTACTTCTTGTGACCTCACAGTCAGTGGGTGGCTGCTCAGAGCTGGAAATGATGGAGCTAAGCTGTGGCAAGGAGTTGATACGAAATGGCAGAAATTATATCAAGAATGGTGGTCAGGGCTCCTCTGGCATGAACAGTTGATATTCATTTGCTGATAAGGTCTCTGGGAGCAGGGGGAGCTCATTGTGGGGGAGAAGGTGGATCACGAGCATGGGGTCAGTGAGGGAGGAACTGAATGTTGGTCCTGACCTCTCTGAAGCCGTGATCATAGCAGTGCTTCTGTGGTCAGAGAAAGAAAACATGCTGAGCTCAGGGTCCACTTGCTGCAGCAGCTGCACAGGGATGAGGATGGCCCGGCTTGGGCTTGGTGCAGTTACAGGTCACTGGTAACTCAGGGAAAGACCTCATTTGTCAAAATGGTTTGCTTTTTACTTCCACCAGAGTATAGAAAGTTTAGTCAGAGCAGGCACCCTGTGGGAAGCTGCTTTGTCTTAGTGCATGATGACCAGAGAATCAAAGAATGGTTTGGGTTGGAAGGGACCCTTAAGGGTCATCTCCTCCCATCCCTCTGCAACAAGCAAGGACTCCTTCCAATAGATCAGGTTGCTCAGAGCTTGTTGGATCAATGCTGTCTCCAGAACAACCTTGTACAGGATTTTGTCTGAAGGGTATTTTTTCTGACCTGAGATCTGGTGTTTGAGAGCCATCTTTATTTTGGCACAAGTGGGATGCATTTCCTCCTTCACTTCTTGGAAGCTTTTGCTTATTAAATAACAGAAATTAGTTTCTGGAAGAATCTGAAGGGAAACCTCTTACTTTCAACCTTGTTCTTGAGCCAGTCCCGCCGCAGTGCATTCAGCTGGGGTTTGGAAAGCAGGTGCTGGCCAAGGTGCCCTTTTCTGGAGGACATGCACCAGGCTGTGCTGCTGGTGGGGAGAAATATTTGTACATGTGTCGTCTGCTGAGTAAATACATTTCAAGGTTTGATTTACAGCATGTAGCATTGTTGTAGTCAGACTTTGGAAGAGTAAGCCAAAATAGCTGTTAATTTGTGGTCACCTTCAAGGCACCCAGGCTCAGGAACCTTGACAATGCGTTTAGAGAAAGTAGCAATAACCACAAGCACAGGGTAATGACCACAGGTTTTACAGGCAGATCATTTAAACATTCCGAGCAAAAAGATGGCAGGAGAACATTGTTAGTGAGCTCATTAGTCATCTGAAACTGCCAAGCAAAGCCTTTAATGGGGAGAATCAGATTTGATAAGAACGGGATTTGCAAAGGCAACCTTTGTAGACATGGCAAATGGGAACATTGAGCTGGGGCTGCTTTCCCTGGCTGGCTGTAAAACCTGGACAGAGGATCCCCTGAGCTCAGCTGTGCCTCTGTGGCTGGTGCTCCCCAGGTCCCTGCATGGCTGTCACCACATGAGCTCTGCAAGGTGTTGGCATTTCCTTGGATATCTCTTTTGCAGGTCAGCGGTGAATGAGGCACTCAACAAAAATAAATAAACAAATGCTGATTTGTGCCTCTCTCTTTCCTTCCACTATTTATTTTCCATCCTGTTTTTATTAACCTTATTCTCTAAATTTCCCTGGGCTCATACTGGCTGTGTGTGATAAAATTTTTGCTGCTACTTCTGTCACCTCATTCTTCACTTTTACAGGCTGTCGTTGTAGTGTGGAAAGCTCCCCCTCCACTGCAATTCAGCTTTTAGTGGGTGTTGCATGAGCTGTACTGGGTTCTTCGTGTGGAAGTCAAGGGACATTCCAGAAATTCCTTGCCAGGAACCTGGAACTGCAGCTCATATGAAGAACACAAAGCCAAGAACAGGAGAAAGGTGCAAATTACCTGATGTGGGTGTATGCAGGGTCTTCTTCCAGTAAATACAGCCTTGCATTGAGGTACCAGGTGTGCCTGGGGACTCACAGGGCACTCACAGCCAGTGCCTGGAAGTAACATGTTCAGCCCTGAAAGCAAGAGGCCTAAATAATCTCCAGCATTTAATATTTGCTGTATTTGCACAGTGCCAGTGTTACTAATGTTAGGTGTGATTGAGTGTGAAAGCAATGAGCAAAATGATGTTATGAGCAATATGGCAATAAGAGATCTAATGCTGGAATCAGGGCCCCAGACACAGGGGGAAATGGTTACCTTTATTTATTTATTGGTGGTCACTTTTATTTGTTTATTTATGGTAAATCTGGCTGTTTCTCTTTCAGGGCACAGAACTCATCATCCCCCTTCTGTCCAGCTTAGACCCTGCTTTTTCTTTTAAAACCGAACTGCTTTGTGCTTCGTTTCTTCACCAGAAAAGCTGCTGGCTGTGGCCTCTGCTGAGAGGCTGTGCAGCCTTGGAGTAGGGATGCTGCCCACCTGCCTGTGCCTGGCACTGCCCATCTCACTGCTACAAGCCATGGTCCCTGTGGCCACTAGCAGAACAGGAGCACCTGCAGTTCCCAGTCAGTGCTGTGTGTTTGGGATGGGGAGGGCCTGTACAAAACCAGTGCCAGGTGGATTAGACACTCCTGGGTCTCATCCAGGCAAATTGCAGAAGTTAAGCCACAAACCTTTCAAAATGTTCTCTTGTAACACAATTTTTCACTGAAGCAGAGGGCGGGGGCAGACACTGCTGTAAACCCCTGTCTGTGTTTCTGTACACATGCACAAGCACTTGCTATGCCTATTAACTGGCTCAAAAGGCTTTTGACATCTGCTCTTCAGCTGGGGGAGCACGGGAATGTTGGCGAGTAGCTGAGTGATGAGCTGCAGAGCACCCCCACATCAGCCTGTGGTTGGGTTTCAGGTCTGGGAGGTAAGAGCCAACAGCTGCCTTGGGAAAACAGCTCAGGCTGGTTCCCTCTCCAATCAGGGCAGTGAAAGGTGGTGCATACTCTGCCTTCGTTGCTGGGGGATTTAATACCAGGGTGTAATTAGCCCATAACTAACATGTGCCCCTTCCAGGACACATTTGTGTGTGCTGTTCACAAACACGGCTGTGATTGTGCTTTGCAAAGAGCCTCTGGGGGGGCTTTTATGGGTGTTTCCCCCTCCACAGTCCCAGGGTGATTGGCAGGCAAAGGGGTCCCATCCCCAGCACTCACCAGATGTTTATATTTTCCCATCTGGGAGTTTAAAACATGCTGCAACGTTGGTTTCACATCACACATACTAATTCAAGTATAACAAAATAAGATGCTAAAATTAAAAGTCTAGAATGTTAAAAATAAATATGTTAATTCCAGTTGGAATATTGAAGTTCTGCCTTTACATATTTCCCTTCTGTCCTGGGAATGGGAGAGGGGAGGGAAACTCGAGGGTCCTGGTTTGTAGCAGCCCTTTGCATCCCTCCGTCCTGTGCTCTGCCTGATGCCTCTTCTCAGGGCTCTTCTCAGGGCTCTTCTCAGGGCTCAGGCAGCAGCAGCATGAGGAGACTGGGAGCTCTGCTCCTGGAATTATCAGTGCTCAGCCAGAGCTGGGAGTCGTGATGAGCTCCCTGACCCTGCAGCATTATCATAAAATGATCTTTATGCAGGATACAGCTGCCTCAGCAGTTCCCACAGGATGTCACACTCCAAGTATCTGGGGGTTTGCTGTTGTTTATAACTGTTTTCACTTAAACTCTTGCAAATTTTGTGTAGTTTTTGCTTATGGATTGAAGTCAGGTTTGGGCAATACCTCAGTTGCATTGACTTTTTTTCAGATTTTTTCGTTGCTTCCAGAAGGGCCCAAGTGAAGGGTTTCCCTGAGAGCTGGAGCCCTCGCAATTATAATATTGTGTGTGATCTGGCCCTCCTGCAGCTTCCTGCTGGTCCCCAGCCTCTGGGAGCCTGGGGACTCCCACCAGCACCAGCTGCCCACAGGGCTGAAAAGCACCCCAGGACCAGCAACCTCAGACACCTCAGGGAGTGGAAAGAGATGAACTTTAAGGTCTCTTCCAACCCAGGACGTTCTAGGACTCCATGATACACACACATGCACACCCCTCCATGCCCCCCCAGACCCGGGCAGTGTGAGGAGCCCACTGGACCTGCTCCCACCCCCCTCCCCGTGACTGCCCCACACCATTTAAAAGCTGAGAAGTTGTGAGCGTATCGAGCACTGAGTTTTCACAGCCCCAAGTTGGCAGAGCTACTTCTGTAACCGATAAAGTGGGAAACTTCACAGCACCGACTGGTCCTCGGATTCACACCTCCACATGTGTCACAGTCTGGTGTTAATGTACTTCGAGCAATAACATAAAACATGGGAGAGCATTGGCTGGGCAACACAACCTGCCAGTTTTCCCCATGCTGGCCATGCCATTTGCTTGCCTTGGGGTTCTCACCTCACTGACAGGGATGAGGCTATTTGTAATGAGAGAGAGGGAAAGATGGCAGTGCCCTGCTCAGCAGCAGCACCCCCATCACCTGCAGAAGAGCCTCTTAACCTGATGCATGTGGGCTCATGCTCCTCCCTCCCTCCCTCCCTCCCTTCCCACTCATCTGTGGCTTTGGAATCTCTACTTGTTAATGGTGCAAGAGGACTTATATTTAGAGAGGAAAATGGCTTTAGGCTGAAGGAGGGTAGATTTTGATTAGATAGTAGAAAGAAATCCTTCCCTGGGAGGGTGGGCAGGCCCTGGCACAGGGTGCCCAGAGAAGCTGTGGCTGTCCCTGGATCCCT
>JAWWEE010000004.1:325120-349814 GCA_035221455.1 Xenops minutus
GAGAAGCTGTGGCTGCCCCTGGATCCCTGGGAGTGTCCAAGGCCAGGTTGGACAGGGCTTGGAGCACCCTGGGACAGGGGAAAGGTGTCCCTGCCCAGGGCAGGGGGAGGAACTTGAGCTTTGAGGTCCTTCCCCACCCAAACCAGTCTGGGATTCTTTGATTCGTATATACCTACATGTTCATCTCTGGTTTCCCACTATGACATTACATTTTTCTGACAACACTTACCCTGCTGTACCCAGAATGTCATTGCTGCAGCTGTGGCTGAAGGATGGGGCAGCAAACATCAAACTGGCAGAAACCTGAGCACTGAAAGTGCCCTGGGAATTAATGTGATTGGCATGTGCATGTGAGGACACCTATCACCACATTCTTGAAGCAATTTCTGAATCAGGGAGGTGGAATCCTGCATCTTCTCTGTGCAGGTTCTTTACACCAAGGATACAACCTCTTTCTTGAGTCCAGCAAATGAACCTTGGACTCAAAAGCCAGTACATATTTTTCCCAGCACTCCTGATTGCAACTTGAGTATAATTCTTCCATATAGCTTCATGTTAAAAAAGGAAAGAAATTAAAAAAAAAAAAATCTATTTAAGTGCCTATTGACGAAAAATGCAATTTTAGTTTGGTCTCTTCAGGGCTCTTAAATGTGTTGCCATTATTAGAGAAAGATCTACAGGATAGAGGTAAGAACACTCAAATATATCATTTTATCCATTACACAATGGGTTTTTTCTCACAAAACATCCAGGAAACACTGGGATTCAATTGCTCAGGAATGTCTGGACGCAGATACACAAATACCCCCAGTTCACCTCATTCCCAGCTCATCTAACTGAGTTTCAAGACAGAGCAGTGAACCACCATCATGCACAAATGAGGGACAAAGAGAAACAGCCCTTCAGAGAAGCCAAGGGATCAAGCATGTGTTATCTGCACATGCTCCACAGAAGATCCCAGTCCGTGTATTGCCCACACGATGCAGATCATGGCATGTTCAGAGAGATGCAAATCGATGCTCCTGTAGCTTTTAACATTTATAACACACCAACATTTTCTATAAACTTGTTGAGAGTACAGTGAAGTTTCAGTCTCCCCGTACTTGTTTGGAAACAGATTTGATACTTATTACACATTTTTCTGCACTTCCAAAGGCACAGAAGGCGATCTGTAGCCGGGGGGGTTGTGTATACCAATGTTTATGCAGTTGATTAATGAGATGAATTTCCTATGTGTGATGCTTTCAGGAGCATTTGCACAGGGCTCTGTAATTCTCTCCGTTGGGAAGCTGCTGCAAGTGGCAGGAGGGAGCAGAGGAGGAGGAGGGGGCTGTGGAGGGTCTGGAGGAGAGAGGTGAGCAGAGCAGCATTCCAGACCAAGACCCCATCCAGGTCTCAGAGAAACAACTTCCTACAGCCTATTCAGGGACACTGAGGTCACTAAACCTGAGGGTGTTTTAGGGCTGTATGGGTAAGTGACTTGTGTGCCCTTCAGCCCCAGCATGCTGTGCCCCACAGAGCCTTGGGGTCCAGCAGCCCCTGCCACCTGCTGCCTTCAGCATCTCACCTGGCTTCCAAGGGGGGCACAGCAGGCACGGGACAGGACATGATCCCCACAGAAGCCTCCGGTAGCTCTCCTGCTCCTCTGGGACACATTGACAGAGTCTGCAGGAGCAAAGAGCATTCTGAAATTCTAGTATTTAGGTTTATTCAAACTGAAAGCAAGATGGAAATTGAAAACCAGCCTGAATTTGACCCTGGATTTTCTGGGATTTGCATTAAAATGCTTCCCCCAGCCTACCCTTGGACTGGATTTCCAGCCTGCTCTGGGCACATGCTGTGCTATAACAGGGCAGCAGTTTTCAATTTGTTTGTAGTTGAGTGTTTTGCAGAAATGTGTTTCTGCTGGATTCAGTTCAGAAGCCAAACTTTGGCAAGACAATTCTTACATTTCTTTCACATCTCCACCGATCTGAAGTAAATATTTCTGACTTGCTTGACTCTTAATCTAGTGTTTTGTAAGAGAAGCCAGTTGACCTCATCAGCTTTGGAGTCTCAGAATGATGGGAAGTAGAAAATTACAGAAAATTTCCCTTTCTGCTTGCTGTGGCCATCAGTCAGTAAGAGAAGGAGGTGAGATATTAAAACATCCTGACTCGGACTGAGATTTCATTGCCCTCTTGTACTTTCCTGGGGAAAGCAGTCCTGCACAGGCACAAAGGGTCACCAGAAGAGCCACAACCTGCGGGAACTCAGCTCCACTTTCCAGGAAAATACCAAAATAAACACGTGAACCAACTGTACATTCTTCCAATGAAACAAAGGGAAAACAAAAAGTCAACATCCATTTGTAAAGTATTTCATGTCAATTCACTCCTGTGTATTTCTAAGGCACAGTGAGGAACCTTGCAGGGAGGAGTGGCTGTGCCTTGAGCAAGATGTTCTCCTACCTGAGCCAGGCAAACACCACGCAGGTGACTCCACTGCACCAGGGATGGGAAAGTCCTCAGAGACCTGTCTTGGAGCATCCAACCCGGAGAAGAGGCAGACAGAGCCTGGCAGCCTGCACCTACTTCAGTGTCATTAGTGGTTTCATTTGAAGTCTGCAGAATGTGGGGTAGTGCGTGGAAAGCACCTCACCCACAGCAGGTGAGGCCTTTCTGGGAAGCGTTACCCAGCATGGAGGTGCCTAGAGCTGATTAATCCTTACTGGAACACCAGAACAGGTACCTGCATGAAGGATGGGGAAAAGGGCTCTTTATCAAATTAAAAGGATTGGATTATATTTTAAATTGATTGTAAGCTTTAAAGATTTTTGTTCCAGTAAAAGTATTGATCAGTGGGGGATTTGCATATTTCTCTTTCTCTGTATGGGGCGGTTTTGCCACCAGCAGCTATTGCAGTGCTGGTTAAGTAAAACAGGAAAAGATTAAAGGCTGCAGTTGAGCCAGGAACATTTTTTTCACATTGCCAAAAAAAGAAAAAGAATATTTTTTTCCTAAGATAAAGCTAAAACTATTTAATATACACTTAATTTTTCAGTAGATTCAACTAGCAATAGATACTGGCTTTGCTGCAACATCCTGTTGCCTTTAATGGCTTGCCAGATTTTCAGCATCAACATGAGAAGGAAAATAATGGAACAGCTTCAGTCTGATTTTTAGCTCCTTTTAAGTACTTCTCAGTTACAAGAGCTCTAGCAGGAATGCCATTTTTAATTGCTAAAGCTATGCTGTATCCACATCTGAAATCACAGTCCTGAGCTCGGAGGTGGGAGAAAAGGCTTCCTGATGTCACCAGCAGAAAGCAGAGTCAATATTTAGACATTTCAGATAGCTTTTCATTTTAATTCAAATAACTATAACTGGCCTCCCATTGCTAATTACTTTTTGCAGCAGCAAAGGTATAAGAGGTTCTCAGGCCCTGGTGATTCCATGTAAATGCAGAGGTGTGTTGGTGAGCTGTGGTCACACACGGGCCAGGCAGTGTGGGGAGCCCCCCGTCTGGGGGCCAGGGCCACTGGAGTGCATCGGGACCCCCAGGATGCTCCAGTGGGAGCACTGACCCCACACTGTCCCCCCCAGCTCTCTGCTCCCTCCTGCCCCTTCCTGACCTGTGGCTACCCCACCACCCAGTCCCAGCCACAGTGCTCCTTGCCCGTGTCCTGCCCCAGCCCATTCACACAAGAAATGCTGCTGGAAGGTGATGCTGTCCCCAAGCCCTGTGAGCCTCTCCCAGGAGGGGAAAGGCTGTGAACTGCAGCCAAGGGCCATCTCAGCAGTACCAGTAGCAGTCCTCCATCCCACCAGTTCAGCAAAGAAACAGACCCACCAACTATTTGCTGATTTTTGCCCCAAGCTGGGGGAGTTCTTGGGCATGGTGGGCTGGTCCCACAGTGTGGGGAGCATCAGGACAGACTTCAGCACGGCTGAGGAATTCCCTCCCTGTCCTGCTGTATGTTTTCAACCTACCAATGTCCATGGCATGCAGGGCAGCACTCAGCAGGCCATGGGGCTCACAGAGAGGGTTGAAGGAGGAGATGCACGTCAGGGTCACCTCTCATTGCTGGCCACACACAGTGTGGCTGATTATTTGCACTTGGATTTTCCACTGTAAGATGTCAAACCATGCTGCCCACTCCCACAACTGGGTAAGGAGCCCTTCAGAAAGCTTCATTTTTTCTAGGGCAGCAACACAGCAGTTAAAAAAAAATAAGAAAAAGGGCAGAACACCCCTACATCCCACCCCACCTTACATCAGGAGCTCTAGGGCAAGAAGGAAAACTGAGAGATTCAAGTCAGACACCAAGTGCCTGGAAGCAAAACTATGTAAGTGATGGGCATTTGCCCTTCCCTCAGGTTTAGATGTGCATTCAGGAAGCACAGGCACTTTCACGCTTCCGAGCCATGGCAGGAGCAAAGCCAGCCCAGTCCCGCAGTCCCCAGCCCCGTCCCAGGGAGCCCCAGCACCGCTGCCACGGAGAGCAGAGCAGCAGCCAGTCCTCTCATGCCCAGAGATCAAGAGAGAGAAGGTCACAGCAGGATTCTGGGCATGGAGAGCTGTGCTCGCAGTCACGATGGTGCTGTTAGGAAAATCTGATGTGGCAGAGGGGACATCTTTTGCCGGGAAATAAAACCTGATCTTTAGCAGACGAGTTCGTGGTACAAGTCCTCGGGAGCACCGCAGGGATGAGACACTCAGCTCCTGCCGCCTCCCCGGCTCAGGAGGGATCAGTCTGAAAACACCTCAATCGTGAATGGTTTCTTTTTTGTCTGTACAAGCTCTCCAGCAGGACCAATTCTGTACTTATGTCTGTAAGGACAAGCAGAATCATCTTCCTTTACAATTACCATACCCAGAATTTCTCAGACAGGGATCTGGGAACTACTGTGATTCCAGATGCTCACACAGGATCCTTCACGTTTGCTTCATGGTCTTCCCTTGCCCCTGAACATCCTTTCTATTGTCCTGTGGTCCCAGAAAACATCCCCACAAGGGGATACAAGTTACACCTCCCCCCCCTAACAATGATATACCTTCAAGTGAAATTCTGGTCCTGCTCATCTTTAAAAGCCTTTACTCACATGTTAGACACTTTGGAAAACAATCTGCTTCAGCACTGGGATTTTAGGTTCAGACCTTCCCTCACATGTCAGACACTTCAGAAATAATCTGCTCCAGCACTGGGATTTCAGGTTCTGCTCAGGAGAATTCCATTTTGTTAGAGATATGTTGACTTGCTGCTGTTTACGTTTTTGCCAAGCTGAGATAAGGCCCCAAGTTTTCAGCGAGGCTGTGATATGAAATCAGAGCACAGCATTGTTACATGGCTGCACTTCAAAGGTGAGCTTCGAACCAATTACTGTGAAACACCTGCATGAGGCGTGGGATGATGTCAGAGATGCCTGTGCAGCAAATGTTCCAGTGGTGGGTCTGGAGGAAAGGGTCAGGAGCTCGCAGCAAGGACCTTAGGACATGCTTGGAGCTGGCACTCCGGGTGCCAGGCATGCAGTGCCACTGAGGAGCCGTGCCCGGGGCAGCTGCTGGCCCCCAGCACCCCCACAGCTGGGGAGCACAGCAGCACCAGACCCTGCCGCTGCCCCAGGACTCTCAAAGCAGATGCTCGTGTGACCACCAAGGCCATGAGCAGTGCTGTGCCAGTAAATACCACCCCAGGTCTGCACTCACAGAGAGAGGCTGGAAACACCTCCAGCACCATTGAGTCCAACCTGTGACTGAGCCCCATCTTGTTACCCAGCTCAGAGCAAGTCATTTCTTGGACACCTCCAGGGCTGGGCACTCCAACACCTCCCTGCCAGCCCCTTCCAATGCCTGACCACCCTTTGCAGGCACAAATTGCTCCTGAAGCCCAACCTGAACCTACGCTCCTCTCAGCTCCCTCAGCTGCCCCTCATCACACTCGTGCTCCAGACCCTTCCCCAGCTCTCTTCCCTTCTCTGGACATGCTCCATCCCTTCGAGGTCTTTCTGCTCAGAACTGACCCTAGGATTCAAAGGGCATCAGCAGTGCCCAGCACAGGGGCACAATCACTTCCCTGGTCCTGCTGGCCCCAATATTTTTGCTACTGTTTGTACTTTCACAAAGTCACCCTGGGCGTGCAGACATCAGAGTTGCTTTTCCTGGTCCATCTTCAAGAGCTTTTCAAGACAACAGTAAATAAACTCATAGACTTGAAATGCACATTGATCATTCAAAAACAATACACTGAAAAGGCACATTTCCTCCTGGAACGTTTTTCTAAATTCCATTTGCAATTGTAAATAATAGACTTGAAGTCTGGGAGCACAGACATTACAGGTGCACTGAAACACAGGATACTTCATAACAGAAAATGCTTTTGGGTATATATTTTATCATTCTTCATATATTTTGTTTTGAACAGGAATAGTTCATAAGAGCACATTAAATCCACAAGTATGTGGATCTCAGTATGTTGTCACCTTGCCACCAGTAACTAAGTCCCTGAGTACATGGTGGGGTTTCTGTCAGGTAACTATGGTGATACACAAGGGTGGGATTTTTTGTGGGTTTGGAGTTTTTTATGAGGTTTTGGGGGGGGTGGGGATTTAGGCTGGACATTGTCTTTTTCATGTGTGTTGGAATCCTTGTCAATATACAAATATTTTTTGCTAAGATAATACAAATAAAAAGATAAAGATAGAAGTTGACAAACAGTGTATCAAAGCCATGTCAGCCTGACAAACAGCTGCAGCACTTTATATTTGTCTTCATGTATATGCATTTGCCTTTACAAAGTATTTCTGTGTGACTTGCCACCACCAAGGTCAAAATTTGGAACCCAAAAATAACTAGTATGAATATAGACCAGAATGAGAACAGAGTGGATCTGACAAAGCAGCTCTTGAATGTGAATATTTAAGTCCCATCTCTGAGAGTGAGGTGTTCTCCTGCTGCTCTCCTGTATTTTGCAGTTTAGCTTTGTACAAGAACACAAATTTTAGATAAATGTGCTCCAACACACCCACCTCGCCTGCCCGAGAGGCTCATTTTTCATGCAGCCCTTGGGAATTGCATGGGCTGCACTCCTAGAAATGAGACATCCCCCTGATAACAGTGATCACCATCCTGAGTGATGCCTCCTGCAGCTCCACAGCCCGGCAGGGAGAGCAGACCAGGCAGGAAGGAAGCATTGACATGCTCCTGTAAAATGATTTCCTAAATGTAGATGTGATGTGCCCTAACTTCATTATGAGCTGGGGCTGGGTAAAGAGGTCATTGCAGCAGCTGAGCCTCTTTATTGAACACGTCTGTCATGGTCAGGAACCCGCTCCGAGGACCTGGCCCTCTTCCCTGCTGCCCACACGCCATCCCAGCAGGATGAGTGAGCGCCCAGACACCGCGTGGTCGAGCAGAGACAGTAATGTGCAATCAGCAAAATAAACAGCACCAACGGAGCTGCTGCAAGGGCTTGTGATGCAGTGACTCCTGGCACACAACATCCTCTTACCGAGTGCACGTACACGGTGCCTCTGAGGTGAATATCTCTGCTGATACCACACTTGGCTTTTGTTTCCTTCGCTCTGACATCGCCCAGCTCAGCTCTCTGCAGCCCAACACCTGCTCGAGGACGCTGTGGACTGTCCCAGATGAAGGCACCAGCCCTGTTTCAGAACACTGCGCACCCAGATGCTCACAGAAATAGCAACAGAGATTCAAACAGCACTTAGCCAAGCAGAAAGGTCAGGCCAGCACCAAGTAAAAGGATTTTTTTATTTTTAAATTAAATATGTATCATACAAGTTTTTAAAAGTCTTACAGAGTTTCCTTTCTCACAGGGCATTGTAACTAATATCCAAAAGTTTTGTTTAGCCCCTAGTACTCAACTAACACTCACCACCAAGATGATGGCAAGGGATCTAAAGAAGAGGAGGTGCCACATCCTTGAACTTCCAGCTGTCCCAGCCATGAGTGACAATGTCAGGGGAAAGGGAACTGGTGAAAAACCTTTTTATAGCCCAAATCCCAAACCTTCTCTCAGCTGGAGATAGGGAAGCACCCAAAGACCTTCCCTGGGTTGGGTTAAACATGTTCCAGGTGGACTGAGTTCAGGTTGGGCTGATTCAGTGGAAATGACTGAACAGAGCTGATCATCTGATGATGAACAGAGCTGACTCCAGGGTGCCCCAGGAGCTCTCTCACCACCTCCAGTGTATGTTGGGGTAACAGTGGGGTTGCCAGAGGGAGCTTCTGGAGCTGGAGCAGGGGCTGGAATGGCCCGGGGAGCAGGAGGGTCCTAGAGAGCTCCATGGACCTCTGCAGACATGGCAAACACAGAGGAAAGGGAAGACCTGCAATCACAGGAATATTTGTGGAGGAATATCTGAAGGGGCTTGTTTGCAGACTATTCTCTGAGTCTCACAATAAAAAGACATAAAAAGGACAGTAATTGGCCACTAGAGATGGAGTTAATGGTAAATACTCTAATAATAAAACCCCCGCCTGAGCTGCAAGTAGATCACTTATCATGGGGTTTCTCCAATAGAAAGACTTTTCCCCACACCTCTGTACTTTTACGCTTGATTTGCCAGTGACTTCTGCAATTACAGCTTCTAAACAAACCAGGAAAGAACCTTTTGTTGGTCTGAATTAGAAAATGAGTCTGTCTAGGTGGAGAACTGCCATCATTTTAAATTGCCTTCTCTGGAGCTTGACATTCTGGGCTTTGGGGCTGGGGACACACTTGGCTCGGGTTGTTATTTTATATTTTGACTCCGCTGAACACAGAAATACGTGCCTGGGAACTGTGGAGCCTAACATGCCAATATTCACTGGGATTTTATTAAAATGCAGTAGTACTGCTGTGGGAATTCAAAGGAAAAAGAAGTCTGTGTCCTTTATCATGGTGGATTTCTGTGTTTGCCACTCCAGGGCACACCAGGGCAGAGACAGTTTTCCTGCATCCCACAGGATGCCAGCCCTGTGGAGCACTGGAACCTGGGGAGACTGAATCCTGCTCGGGTTGGAAACACACCATGAGGATACCTGTGTGCTGGACCACCAGCTGCTCTGGCTCCAGGGATTTAATGCTTGGGCAACCAAACAGGATGAGCTGCAGGGCTGCCCCTGCTCCTGGGTTCAGTCAGAAGGAGTTGTGTCAAGGGCTTTAATGGAAAGAAGACTTTGTTGTGGTCTCCCAGCCAACAGAGCAATATTGCTCTCAGTGAATGTTTAGAGGTTTCAGGGATTATTTTTTTACTGAGCTTGGTTTATTTTATTTGCATTCTGGGAGAGAGAGTGAATGGAACGGCACAGATGGCTGCCCAGTTACTGTCACTTTTGAAGCAGCAACAATATGATGCGGAAAAACAAGTGATATCACAAACCACTGTTGGCCACATTGAAATTTTACTGTTGAGTCCAATACCTATGGAAATTTACATTGCCCAATTTGGTTGTTTCAGGCAAAGCTTAGAAAACTTGCCAGTGGAGTTCTCTGCTCCTGCAGACCCATTCAGGTGTCATTTGGAGTAACTACATGTTCAACAGCAAACATGTATGAGAAATCCATGCAAAGGAAATCAGCACGAGGCCAGCAAATTAATCTAATAAGTGCTAGCACTGAAAATCACCCTCATGATTCTCTGTCTGGAGAACGTGCAGGGCTCTATCAAACCTCCAGTGCTTGGTGTCAGATCACATGTAAAACATTACACATCCAAACTGTGTACAGAAGTGTCCTGGCTGAGACTCCACGGGCTGTGACCAGGAAAAGCAGATGCAAAGCTGTTACCATCCTCTTTAAGTCTTAAATTGGAAAAAAGCTGTTATTTTTGTTAGCACAGGACATGTGTGGATAATTCACAGTGAGTCGTATAATCAATGACTTTCACCTCTTTTGGCTTTATATATTGTCTAGAGTCATGTCTCTTGAACACAATGATCCTTTGAAACTCATTCTCTGAATGATTTGGCTCATTTTTTCATTTTTCAAATGAAATTTAGTAGTTATTCTCTGCCTGGGAGTCTGATGATCACAGTTTGCAGATATAAAACTGCATTGGGTCTCCACACCATTTGACTGGTGTGGAAAGAGGAAAGAACTCTTCCAGTTGGATTTCTGGAGCAAATACAGCTCTCATGTTAGAGGTGTTGGCTCTTTATCTTTTTTCTTCTCAAGAGATCCTACTGTACCTTCCATAGTAAATAAAACCAACCATCTATTTACTTTTAAGATACAGGATCATAAATCCAGATTAACACCGTTGAAAATAACAGGTCTTTGGACGTGTGAGATCAAGGCAAGAGATTCCATATTAGAGTAATGAGGATCCATGCACTGAGGAACCAACTGGACAGAGGAGATGAGAAATGGTGAGTGCTAATTGGTGCAAACCTCAGTACAGGGTGATTAAGACACCAACTTGCTTACTGCCTTTTGCTAAAGGGTGGATAACAATAATTTTTTTTGATGGTGGTAGTTTTCCATATTCATGTTATCTGTGGCCTATTTTCAAACTATGATCCTGTATCTGTTCTGGAAACTAAAATCACTGTGCATGATCCTGGTTCTGTGTTGGTGTAGTAAGCCATGAATATACTCCTTATTTAAAAAGCTGTGTCCTCTTGAAGGAAAATCAGAAAAAGCTCCTCTGTACTTCAACAATGTCTGCCAAAAAAAGAGAGAACGTCTCTAATTTACTTTCACAGTTTACAACCAATACATCATTATGCAGGAAAAGGCCAAAAGCAATCACTGCCTGTTGCTGTTGCAGTATTCAAAGGAGCTCAATAAGGCCACTGTGCTGCCCCTCCATTTTTGGATCAGATTAGCCCAGGTTCTGACCTGTGCCCTTTCCAGGTTCATTTCTTCCTGCCAGCACTCCCACTTAGAGCTATTGACATTTATTTTTGTCTGAATAAATGTGATTTATTGGAAACAGCTCCACTATCAAATCGATAAGACATATGGTGCACATCTAAATACAAATAAAGTTCCATTTGTGATAATTCTTCTTGAGTTCCATTTGTGATAATTCTTCTTGAATTTCCTGCACCTTAGGGAATGGGAGCTGCAAGGAAGGACGAGTGGCCAGGGTGTTATACCAAGACAGAAAATGGGTCTGTCACCCCAAACTGACATGGGTCAGTCATGTAGCCGGGCAGTTATACCTTATTCCTTCCTCTTTTGACATGAGAAGTCCTTTCTTGCAGAGAGCCATAACATCTCCTTGACTGACCATGTGTCCACCATCCGTGGCCCCAGAGCTGGAGGCTGTGCAGGCACAGCCACAGCAGAGCTCAGGTGGGACAAGGTGTCCAGGGGTCCCCAGCCCAAACCCCACTCAGGGAGGTCCTGCCAGACCTGGAACTAAGGATTGCCTCTGGGTGGGTCTGGACATCGGGAAGGGCAGTGCTTGTGCAGCACCACAAGACAACCTAGGCAGGTCTGTAGGTGTGTGATCACACAGGGAAGGGGGCACAGAGGGGCAGAGCCCGTTCTCACGCTCTGCACAGGAAAAACAAGTGGTCTTATATTTTTGAGTCTCAGAGAGAGGAAAGAGAAAGGTGTTTTACACTGCTTTGACTTGGAGCTGCAGCCATTCTGTGATTCCATGATTTTCATTTCATGGTACTTTGACAATTGAAGTCCAATAGGTCAAGGTCTTGTCTTACTTCTGCTCTTGCTTCATATGCAAACAGGTGTTTTCATAGATCTGAAATTATAGGCATAGAAAACCTTTTTAAAAATTCTTATTAATTAAAATGTCTTTAGAATTAAATGAATAGTACATAGAAAAATTCATTGTCCAAATGTGTGCAACTAACCTCAGGATTTGGCTGTGAGATTTCTCTCTTTCTGCCTTAAGAACCAAGTGCCAAGGGCACTTTCGAGCCACAACAGAAGGAATTCAAAGAGACACCTGGGCTGGTAAACACCACCCAGCTGATCACACAGCTCAAGGTGAGCACACATGTAGTGTCCGTGTGCATTCTGGATGCTCATGGAATCTCTAGTTTGTTTGAAGGCATTTCTTGAACCAAAAAATAAGATAAAGTTGTGGAGGTAAGAGCTGAGTGGCAATCCCTTCCTTAGTCCCCCTTACTGCGGGACACTTCCCACTAAGCTCTCCAACAGGCAAGGTCCAAAAGCCTGCATAGAAATTGAAATCCTTTTGCTCATTAATATAATCCTTGTCTAAGTACCAAAGTCTACTAAATCCATTTCCTTGTTAAAATTAAATAAACACAAGCTATTCACTGCACACCAGTAAATTCCTAGGTTAGTATGGAATGCAAGGGAAAATAAGTCTGGAAACTTCCTCTGGAAACTCTATTGGACATGATTTCTGCCTCACTACATGGATGGGATAGCTGGAAAGAAATAACAGCCACATTTGAATGTTTGGAAAGCACTGCCCAAAAGATCTTCTTTTATGTTTGATTGAAGAGTTGTTGAAAGTAGAAAAGATTATTTGTAACATTCAGGAAATTAAAAATGTAATTGAGCTGAACCGATGTGCTATTGATGACCTCCTTATCTCTCGTCAAAAAATTGTAGTGCCTTCTTGTCTTTCAAAGGAGTGAATTTTGGAAATGCCAGGGGGATTTGTTCGTACACATGTGGCTCCACGTGCCCTTGGCCACCTGCCCTACTGCTGGTGGCTCACATCTCTGCAGCAAGAACCCATGTCAAAACAGGGAGATAAAAGATCAATAAATATTTAAATTAAATGAGATGTTAATCAAAGGCAGGAAGGCATGTGACATTTACCCAGGCAGACCTGGGAAACTCGGGGAAGCAATCACTTATGTTCCTGATTATCTTCAAGAGCTCTCGCATGTCCCAGCGGACTTGGAAAGGAACAGGAGTATTTATTTTTAAAAAGTGGGGCCAGGGGAATCGCAAACCAGTCAATCCATGATCTGTGTCTACAAAGATAGTGAATCAAAGCATCGAGCAGGTGATTTGTTAACCGCCAGTGGTAATAAATAGAGCTGGCTGCAGTGATGCTCAGATTCACACAGATTTGGGGGCCTTTACTGCTGGTGTCAGTCTGGAGTGATGGGTAGGCTTACCCAGGAGAATGAGAGAGAACAATAACATAAATATTGGCAAGTACCTCTTTGCCACAGGCAGTGTACTTTCCAGAGCTGACTGAAGCATTATTGCAGTCAGATCTTCCCTTCATTTCTCTGGGACTTTCATAAGCACATTTGGGTGATTTTTATAATCTTCTGTGTTTGTTCATCAAGGCATGAATCTGTTTTACAAGTGCCTTTTGGGGAAATGGACTTTATACAAGCATTTTGTATCAAGTATCCCAAAGAATAAATGGAATTGTTTATAAGATTTCCATGCTGTGTCACCCACATTTGTCCTGGCTCACTGAGGACATAGACTGGAAAAACCCTCTTTTAGCCCAAGTCCAATTTGAGATCTCTCTCTGTTGGGAAGTCTCAGCACTGTCTGTGCCCAAGCTCAGTGCTGGGGGATGCTCCTTCTCCTCCTGGGAGAGCCTGGCCCAGCCCTGCTGTTGGGGAGCAGGATGGCCCTTGGATTGTGTTGGAAAGAGGAGTGGTGCTGGGTGGCTGCAGCAATGCCAGATCTGGAGGACTTTGAGACACCTTGAACCACAATGTGGTTTCCCAGCTTGTGGGAGTTTTCCATCCCAAGGCAGGGCTCTGTCAGACTGGTGTCTGCAGGAGGGTCAGGGTCTATTCAAACCAACCCCCAGGCTTTCCCCATGCCACTGGTGGCCAGTCCATGTCAGATTAAAGGTAGTTTATATTTCCAGTAAGCCATTTGCACCAAGCCATGCACGTTTGATACTCAGAGCATTTCATTAGTCTCTCTGATGTACTCTCTTCATGCAAAATCTTTTCCCTTTGTGCCTTCATCTGTATATAAAGATGTACACATTCCACCTGGCATGGAAAGAAAAGAAAAGAATAAGCTGACTTTGGGTTTGACTTCTTAGGTACCAAAATTCATTTTCCTCATGATGCTGCACTCAGAATGGTACCTATTGTCTCCTGGACCCCTCTTTAGAGCTGGCAGGGAAAATAAAATACCTCAGTCAAGTGTAGCCAAAATTGTTAAAAAGTCATGTTTCAAGTATTCTTGTTCTGAAAACATCAACATATCAGTTATTGACTGAAAGATTCTGGAAATTTAAATGGACCATAAAAATAACTTAAAAAGTTCCTCAAAGAGTGTCTTGGGTTTTCTCAAACCTCAATTTTTCCCCTCCTTCTCCCTTGCAGCTCTCTCTTTCCACGATACACTTCCAGGGGAGGAAGGTTGATTTCATTTTTTCAGAGTTAAATTATTCAGTGAGAGCTGAAGATCTACTGCTGTCATGTCATCTGACTCCTTGGCATGTCACAGCTCGAGCACCAAGCACCGCGCCCCAGGAGCTGTAAGTAGGTCATGGCAGGACCCACCCAGTGTCACATCGTGCATCCCTCCAGCAGCATCACTGCACTCCTGTCCTGCCAGGGCACAGCTTTGTTCCCAGGAGATGCCTTGATCTCAGCCTGCAAATTTTATTGTAGACCATTCCAATAAAATGCTTTTTAAAGGCCTTGATCAGAACTCCTGAGCCAGATAAGCTCAGATAATATTGCACTGGAGTTTTACTACAGCATCATGTTGTCACACCCCTACCCATCTTCAGGCAAGGGGAAGAGGAGAGAGAAGAAGGAAAAGTAAAAATATTAGCAATGTAAAAACTAGTTTCGAAGCTTCTCATATAGAAAAATACTGAGTGATAAATAAACTCATTTATTATCTTTCAAGTGATACAAAGGAGGATGCTTGGAATACATTCCTTTAAAGCATGTCCACCTCATGAAGGATCAGTGTCCTCATGGTCCTGAGGCAGCTCAGAACCTAAGGCAAACCTACAGCCTCTTTGGACCTGCTCAAGACAGGAGGTTCCTTACTTTTAATTAAAGTAAAATTAATTTCTGTTTCTTCTTTCTAAATTATTTTCTGACCATCTGAAGTAGTAAATTTTGCTGTGATTCTAACCAGTATTCCCTGAATAAAACTGGAGGAAATAAGAATTTGCATTTAATTCAAATAGGTCCAGCTTCAGCATGCCAAAATGTGGGCACTTGGAGGATGCACACAGGTAAGCTTTAATGTTTGGAGTTGTACTCAGATCCTGTAAAAACACATTAACTACAGAGGCTGATCAGGGACATCTGTGACAACTCCTCACAGCTTCTGAGCAGAAAGGGTTTCTGCAGGAGTCTGGCAGGTCCCTGGAGCAGGGGAGTCACACAGATCCAGCACTGTGGGCCCCCTTATCCCCCTCCCCACAGCTGGGACCCCCCATGCCCCATAGGGACTCATGTCCCCATCCCCAGTGGCAGAACAGCCCCTGCCCTGGCACTGCCGGGGCTCTCCCTGGTCCAGCCCAGTGCCTGCCCTCCTTTCCCAGTGTTTAAGCAATGATTCCAGTCTGTTTCACTAATGAACCAAGATTTGTAGCACTGGGAGCAATATTTTAGAAATCAACAGGTTGCATTTTCCATCCTGCTTATACAGAGAGGTTGCACAAAATTATGACTAAAAATGAGCTAAAAAGTTCCCCATGCATTACTAACAAATGCACATCCTACAGAAGATGTTCTACCACATGATTCCAGATATTTTTTGGTAACCAAGGATCTCATCCAGAAAGCAGACAGCACTGTGCAATGCTGGTACCAAGGAACTTTGCATAGTAAGAATGTGAATTAATTCTGCAAGGCAACACAATTTGGGGAAGAAGATGGCTGGTGGATCCACATGAAGGAATTATCTGTGTGGAAACAGTTGTGGCTGCTCATTATTTTGACTGCAGAAGCTTCATTGCTGCGGATGGAGGGGCTTCAGTGTAATAACAGCTATTGATGGGCAGGGTATGAGCTCTCAGTGTTGTGTGAGCACTGTCAGAGCACTGAGCATGGAGCCACAGCACAACAATCCTCTCATGGTGACAGTTTGCAATCACAACATCTGTCACTGTGCTAAATGTCTCCCTGTGTATCACTCTGTTGCCCCAATAAATAGGATTCATCCTTATTCTTTCCCATGAGGCAAGCTGGACTGTGTCCAGAACAGAGAGGGACAGGAGGGGTTAAAGGCAGCCCTGAGCCCTCCACTGTGGTATATTTAATGCTGTCCCTTTACATCATTTTAATATGTATTTTATATATTGTTATCCAAAAGTGCATGTATTACAACCCTGAAAGCTCTTTATTTTAAGCAATCATATAATTACTGGCTGTTTTCAAATTGCACTGCTCTCCTCTAATCTTGTTTTCATAATGAAATTTATTTAAGTCTAATATAGGCATAATGTAGAGTAATGTATCTTCTGCACCTCAGAATGGATGTTGGAAGTGTAAATTCATTACTTCTCCTTCAGCAGATCTCCTTTTTATCTCTCTTCAATAGACATTACAGTCATATTTTTCTCCTGAATACACTGATGAGGATCCAAAACTAATTTCCACCAAAATGAGAACTCCTTAAAAACATGCTCTTATCGTATCATGCAGGCTCTCTCAGTTCTACCAGTGTTCTTCACTTTAACCTCAGCTTTCATTTTTAAGTGTTTTTTTTTTTTGTCTTCTTTTTTTTTTTCTCCAGCAGTTCTCTCCATCTGCAGGGGCCAAATCTTCTCCCTTCCCTGTGCCCAGCCCCTCCAAGGGGTGGATTCCTTCAGTGAGCAGAGGGGGCTTCATTTGCATGGTCTATCCTGGGGCAAAGGGAAGGACACAAATGCTTTAGCCCAGGAAAAGTCTGGCAGCTCAGCTCAGTTTGCCCTGAGTTCAGGTCCCTCCCTGCTGCTGATCCTGCTTCAACACAAAGTAGAGTCAGATGTTTAACGTCAATTTACACTGCTTGGGCAGGCAGATACCTCATTCCCTAGTCACTGGTACACACCCATTCATCACTTCAGTCATTCACCAGAGCTGACAGAACCTTTGGTGTCAGGTCTGCAGTTGGTAATTAGGCTAAATCACTTTCAAAGACACCTTTTCAGGGGGCACAAAGTCTGTATTCTGAAAGAGAACCACCAAAACCTCCAAAACCCCAGCCCTAAAATAATTGCCATTTCAATAGAGGTTGCTGTAATTGTGTTCTTGCCTACACAGCTATTTTTGCATTGCTGTGTGGAAAAATAAAGAAAGATGAATTTCAATCACGCAGTTACCCTGAAAGCTATTATCACAAGATTGATTAACTGATACTACTTTGCTTGAACAATAGGTTGTGGAGAGAGAAAAAATACATTTTCCTTCAGTCTTAATCCATGAAACAGTGATTAGACATTTATTTCTCAATTGACATGGTAGAAATCAATACATGTTTTTCAAAGATGTGCGCAATTTGCTTTAAGAACTTCTCCTTGCATGGTCTTCAGTACTACGAATCGTTTGGTAATTATTAGTTTCTAGGTTTGAATGGAGTCTCCATTCTTGTCCATGACTTCTCATTGCTGGAACTTTTGCCAGCTTGCCAAGTGGTTCCTGATTTACAACCCTGGCTGGTTAAAGGGAAGTGAAGATGCCCTTTGATTCATGAGCTGGTTTGAGGAATAGGGAATATGTGTGCACGGTAGCACCTCCAACCCACACTCATATCCAACTGTAGGGGACAAGTCTGGGCATGTGTCAGCAGAAAGAGTTGCATCCTTCTTCCAGTTGATGTGCCGGGGTCCTGCCCCTCTACTCAGCCTTTTGCTAGTGCTCTCATCAGCGTGAACACCACAGAGGGGCACAGTTTCCCTGTGTACCCACTGTGCCATGCCCCCTCTGTGGCTGGACCCTCTCCCACCAAGCCTTCAGGGTGTGGGCACTTGGTGGCCAATCCTTTGCAGCAAGAAATGTCTTCCCTTGAACATTGTGAGAGTGATTAGTAAGGAAAACTACACAAATCAGCTACTTCAGGGCGCAGCTGTTGCATTGGGGCATCAGGCAGAACGGGTGAAATTAGACCTTTCCCTATATATTTCCTTTCCCCAAACAAATACCCTCAGGGTTGTTCTGAGAATTCTCTTCTTTTGAATTTCTGTCCCAGTTTTTTCTAGCAAGTTCAAAAGTGCCCTGAGACCACCTGCTATATCCATCCGTAACCAATTTGATACTATGAATCATTGAATCACGTAATAAAATGTAATAATGAGCAGGTTGGACAGCAGCTTTATGAGCTGATGCTCTCTTAAATAAGTTCATGCTGAAACAGAATCCTTCAGCCAATTTTTTCCACTTCCCCTGCTGTTCAGGGGCAAACTAGGAAAACTAAGGAAAAAATCAGAGCTGAGAGCAGCACCGTCCTGTGTCTGAAACCTGCTCGGCCATCTGAAGAGATATTAAAGGAATACAGATATTTGAGCACATTTCACTGAAGAAGGCAGCCTTAATTTTAGCTGGCTGGCAGATGGGGTTTCTCATTAGCCTGTCTTTTCATCTTATTTCATGCCATTAAGTAGGCTCGGGAGGGACCCTACGGGACTGGCCATCTTCCAAAGGCTTGCACAGCCTGGGCTGCACAGCTTCACACTCCACGGCCGGACACCCCGTCCTGTGGAGCTGTTCTCCTTGTCAGACAGAGCCAGAGGAAGAGTTTTCTGCTGCAGAATCCAGGGCTGCACGGAGCATCCAGTGGTCCCCCAGACACTGAGACAGACAACCTGTCTGGCAGGGCCCTTAGTGGAGAGCTGGGCTACCCGTGGATGAATCAAATGTATCCTGCCCTTCTTCAGCTCTTTCTAGAGCATCAGTGTCCCAGGCAAGAAGAGAGGGGGTCTCCATCAGGTTCTCCCCAGGAGGGGCAGGGACAGCTTGATCCAATGGCAACAGCTCAGTAGATCCCTATCTCCTCAGTGTAGCTGCAGATTCTAAGGGGTGTTTCCAGCAGCCTCCCTCTGCCTGGCTCACACAGCCCAGGAGGGGCTCCAGCAGTGCCCCCGTGCTGGGACGTGACGCCCTGGCCTTCCACAGCACCCAGCCCTGGGACGACAGAGGGGATGGAAGCAGCCCGTGGACGTGGCTTAGTGGTGCCCTTGGCAGTGCTGGGTTACTAGTTGGATTCGATGACCTCAGAGGGCTTCTCCAACCTGAAGAATTCTGTGATTCTGTGAGCCCTCCTGAGGTGCACCAGGGCAGAGCCCCCTCAGCTCTGCACCCAGGGAGGAACATGGGCAGGGAACACTCCCTGGCTACCAGCATCACACCCTGCCCCTCCATCCATCTCGGCATCTCCTCCCTCTCCCACCCGCAGCTCGGGCACACCAAGCACAGCCACACTGTTCCTCCCGCAGGCTGGAGCCTGACCTGAACACCTTTAGCCATGGGAGCTCTTTCAGCATTCAGAGGGACCATGGGCATGAGTAAAACTTGCTCCCTGGGATTTATGGGACAGGCTCCATATTTTGTAATCCATTGATTCGGCATTATTTCTTTTGTTCCCATTGAAATAGGGGGGACTTTAAGGAGTAGTCTGGAGCTAAGACAATGAAAATAAACCCAAGCAAAACCCTGGCAAACCTCTGCATGCACATGTGTTGGGGGAAGAAAATAAAATCCTTGACTCCTTTTTCTTCATTCTGTAAAGTGTTGTAATTTAGTGGGGAAAAAAACCCCAAACCCTCTCATGGATGTGATCCTTCTGCACTGTTTGTTGTTTTTTTTCGAAGGCAATTTCAGCAAAATGCTTAGCAACACATACAGAAGGAAGCTGCTAAATCTTTGTATTAATTCTAAAACCCCCATTTCTTATTAAGTCGCAAGAGATAGCTTTTACTTTGTTTCCAGTAAAAGGTAATTTGGGCTTTATTTTATTTAGAATGTTGCCCACCGTGCTGGAGAGGCGAGATTTCTTAATTGCTTTGTTGCAAATACAATTTATGTGGGGGGTTTTAATGAGTTTAATTTTCTTTAAAGTTTTCCATGTATAAATGTGGCAGCAGTTTGAAATCAAATAAATTATCTACCTAGCTGCCTCAGTGCTCTCGTCATTACACTGAACACTTGAAGCTGCTCTACGAGGCTTATTGTATAGAAATTATCTGTACGGAGAGGAGATGGAGTTGGCGGTTAAAAAAACCAACAATAAGCAAGAGAGAAAAGGAGGGAGATTATTATCTGCATCCTTGAAATTGTCCTCCTACTACAGAGCTGGAGCTGAATCCAAACTTGGGGAGTGCAACACGGAGATGAGGTTTTGAGAAGGTGGCAAAATGTCTGATCATAGAGCCACAGACTAGTTTGGGTTGTGAGGGACCTTGAACCTCAACTCATCCCACCCCCTGCCACGGGCAGGGACACCTTCCACCAGCCCAGGGTGCTCCAAGCCCAGTCCAGCCTGGCCTTGGACCCTTCCAAGGATCCAGGGGCAGCCACAGCTTCTCTGGGCACCCTGTGCCAGGGCCTGCCCACCCTCCCAGGGAAGGATTTCTTCCTAATCTAAATCTCCTCTCCTTTAGTTTAAAACTGTTCCCCTCAGGTGCATTAAACACCGTACACAGAGCAAATGTTGATGCACCCCAGAATGTGAGAGGTGAATCTGCAGGAGCAGTGGGTTAACAGCAAGCCAGAAGGCAGAGTCCTTTCTCTGTGCCAACAAACACCCCAAGTCTTCATCCAGATGAATTCTCTTCCACACCCCCCAACAGCCTCACACCTGGGCACTCAGCAGGCTGTGCCTTGGAGATGTACTTGCCTGAACAGACAATTTACTAATTTCATCAAGCCCTGTGATGTTCACAGCAGGTACCTGCACATCCACCTCAAGAAGGGAGACAAATCAAGGGCAGTTTTGCCACTTTTCATGGGCTTTACTATTTAAAAATTTCGCTCATCAGCATATGTAGGTGTCTCTGACTTTAATTGTCATACAGACCTGCTGCTGTAACTGCACACAGCACCTCATGTGCTGCATTTCAGTGAGGCAATGGTTTATAACATGCTGTTGGAGCTCTTCTGTATGAACAGTCAACTCCCCAAGTAGCTCAGGGACCAGCCAGAGGTCCTGCCAACCTCAGCCAGTCAGGGATGCTGTGATGTGTCACCCCATTCTGTACCCCAAAATCTCAGGATCCTGAGAGCACAACAAAGAGACCATAATGGCCCCAATCCACCTCCATACCTCCCCCATCCAGGGCCTAGGAGCCCCCTTCAGCCCAGAATGGGGGGCTTGGTCTTGCCTGAGCTCCATCTGATATTCCAGCTCAACCTGGGACATGCCCTGCCACCTTCCTGACCATTCCAGCTCTCAGAACCATCTGGTTCCACAGAAAGAACTGTAGCAAAGAGTCTGAACAGGTCACAGCAGGATGAAATTCCAGAGAAGCTGCAGGAAGAACTAGTGATCCAAACTGGAGCTGCAGAAAGCGTCTAAATTTCCTCACCTGTCTGTTTCCCACAGGTCTCAGGGGTGTGAAAACTGACCATAAAATCCTGCCCTAGTCTCGTTGGTAAGCTGCAGGCACTCATAGTTAATTTACATGATGTATAAGATTTAGCAATAAAGAATTCATGAAGCAGAAGTTGAATCCCTCTGATGCTGAGCAAATGGGAACATTTCCACCACTGCAGGCTGATGATTAATTTATGCCCAGGTACTGGGACAGCAGACAAAAAGTCCTGTTTATCATCTAGACAGGAGATGGTTCCACCTTTCTTGCCCTGAAAAGTGTTGCTGTTTCTGCAATTTGAGTGAGACCTATCACTAATTTTTCAGAAAAAGTGTTAAAATGAACCTGCCAGGTCAGTCATAGGAGACAGGGAGAGAGGGAGGTGTAGGATTATTTATGTTATAGCTTGAGGCCTAAGTTCATAATGACCTTTTCACAATCCCAAAACAGTGAAAAATCCTATCAAGATACACCAGAGAAAATATGCAGAGCCGTGGTTAAAATATTCTTGGGGAAAAAAGTCCAGGGGATTTCTCATTGCAAAGGGACAGGGAAAGGGGAATTAAAATCATGTTTACTATACCAAATGCCACAATTCCTGCTCAGTCTGCCCCTGAGTCCTCCACAGACAGGCAAGGAGGATGCCACCAACCCCACATTCCATGGCTCACATCAGTCAGCAGCCACCCAGCACTCATTCCCTAGCCACACATAACCATCCATGGAGCACAGGTAGTGTTAGGACTTGTGACTCACACAAGATGGAACAGCCCCACATGTGACTGTGAAGGAGGAGGCGCTCTGGGAAGGAAGGCAGCTAAAAGGAACAAGTCACAGAGCTTCTCATCTCTACAGCACAGCCCACCATTTCACTGGTAAACCAGCAGAAAGAAGGTGCTCCTCGTGTGCCTCCTCAGGTGCTCCTGCACACCAACACCAACCCAGACCTTCCTGAGAACAAGGGAGCTTTGACTGCTGACTCCTCACATCCTCCTGGATGTGCCACCTCCCTGAGATGACAACTCCAAGAGTAAAGTGACAGTGACAACTCCAAGAGTATTGTGACAGTGACAGTTATTTAGTGTTGTATGACACCATGACAGTGTCATCCCTGCAAGGGCCACTGTCCAAAATGATGGATTAACATGGTGACTCTTGTATGGAAAACACCTAAACAGCAACAGCCTGGTAGTTGAGCAGGTCACCCTGGTTAGATGCACTGGTGCTCATTATGTTCAGCAGTGCCTTGCTGTTTGGGAAAAGTCAGGCTCATTCTTTCATCCATAATAAAAAGCTGTGGAGTTCATGGGCAGTCAGGACAGCCATGGGCATTGCCAGGTGTTTAACTTGTCAGGCTGTTGCCCTCTGAGTGTGTTTTCTGCATAGCAATGTTACAGCCTGAGAAATGCTGCTTCCTAAGTGTCTGTTTCCAGACGAGATGCTATTACTTATTTATATGCCCACAACAAGTGCCTGGAAATTAAGAGATACTCACAAAAATCAGATCTCTGGTGACCGTCAATCATGTGATTCTGCCAGAGCATCTTCTTGTGTCATGTTTGCTCTTAGTGTGAGCAGTAAATACAATTTGGATTAACTTCTTACATGTTTTCTGTGATTCATCTGAATTTCCTTTCAGTCCCAATAATTGTGCCCCTGAATGTGCACAAATGACTGAGAGGGGCTCTGCCTGGCAGCAGGACTTGGCTTTGTCAACACATCAAAGCCACTCACATTCAAGGGCTGAAGTCACATGGGTTCAAGGTTCATCCACCTGTGCACACGTAAGGAGTGTTTTACTGCTCTGCCTATGCCCAGCACAGGGCTCAGTCCTCACAGTGGCAGTGGGAGCACCAGGGCTACCCCACATTATCCTCTCCACAGCTGCCTGAGGAACACCAAAGCACGTCTCCAGACCTCTGGTCTCTGCCAGGCAAACGGTGTTTGGAATCAAACTCCAAATGCAGACAAGCTGATCATTTCATTTCCAGTCAAGCAGCATGTGAGGCCACAGCCAGTGCAGGTTCAGTGCCAGGGGGCTCATCAGTGACCAAGGAAATGAAGATTATTGGGGCAGCCCCCACTCCCGGTGCTACTTCCCTTCCCCAGACTGCCTGAGCAGGGTGGGATGCTGGGGAAGGGCTGGGACACAGGCTGGAGCATCCCCAGAGCCAAGGCAGCCGTGTCCTGGCAGGCAGTGGGCATCACTCCCCCTGGCCCCTCCAGCCCCTCTGGCACACGCACTGGCAGCCCCATTTCTCTCCTGAAGGGCAAAACCTTTTTTATCTCTTCCTCTGTGAGCTAATAATGTTTTCTTAATTGAAACATGTTCAGCTTCTCCTGTTTTCTTCTTGTTTCAAGTGACTTCTGCCTCTGCCAGCAAAATAAGAGCCTGTGTTCTTGCATTTCTTTTTTTCTTCTTCTTTTTTTTTCCCCCAGAAAATGCAAGGTTTTTTTTTTTTACTTTTCTTTTCTTTTCTTTTTTTTTTTTTTTTTTTTGCAAGACTTCAACTCTTTGACTTTGGAAGAGAAATCATCGTGGAGAAAGTATTTCTTGAAATGATGACAGAAGCAAAATTATATTCCTTTGTAGAAAACAGGGACATTTGAAGACAGGCTTTACATCTTTGTTCTTTGTTCTGGGAAGTGCGAATTCACAGGGTCCTGGACCATTAATCCTTCCCCATTCTTGGTTTTTGAAGATGAACATTGCAGAGAATGAGGCATTGTGCTTGAAAGGTCTTTTCAGAAAATACCTTTTCCTTCCACAATATGTTCCAGCTCTCTGATAATTTGCAGAATAACTTGGCAATTTGTGGCTTTTCCTCATAAATATTTATTTTCCCAGGACACCCTGGTGTGATCGGGCTCCCAGGGCGGCTGCTGTGAGCTCCTGCCCCCACATTCCCATCAGAGGGGGTTTGGCAGCTGCCCTGAGCACCAGCACGCACTGGGCTCTTTCTCAAAGATGTTGCTGTACCAAAGGATGCTCCAGCCATAGCCATTGACAGCCTGGAGCCCATGGCACCAGGGGTGTGCTGCTCCCTCCGTGTGCCCAGTCTCCTGAGGGTGAAACCAGTTCCCTTCTACTTGGGTTTGGATGTCTTTTTACAGAATCCCAGACTGGTTTGGGTTGGGGCAGACCTTAAAGCCCATCTCGTTCCACCCCCTGCCATGGGCAGGGGCACCTTCCACCAGCCCAGGCTGCTCCAAGTCCCGTCCAACCTGGCCTTGGACACTCCCAGGGATCCAGGGACAGCCACAGCTTCTCTGGGCACCCTGTGCCAGGGCCTGCC
>JAWWEE010000004.1:351915-367879 GCA_035221455.1 Xenops minutus
CCTGGAAGTGTCCAAGGCCAGGTTGGACGGGGCTTGGAGCACCCTGGGCTGGTGGAAAGTGTCCCTGCCCATGGCAGTGGGTGGGATGAGATGGGCTTTCAGGTCCCTTCCATCCCACACCAGTGTGATTGTACACACCTGCCATGGCAGGTGACAAGTCAGTGCCATGACCTCTCTGTTCCCTTTTCCATTTGCCAGCCTAATCCAGCTCTGAGCTGCTCTTCAATCACTGGTAAGTGAGGCGTAAGTCAAACCACATAAACACAGCATGGTAGGACGTGTGGTCTGGGGTTGCCCAGGATCTTGCTCTGTTACACTGCAGTCTCCACCTGAGGGTCTGGCAGAGGGGGACTGATGGGAACCACATCTGGAAAGTTGCCAACTCATTACCTGGCATCTAGTCTGGCTGTCAGAAAAGGTGATGTTGAAGAAAAACTGCTGGAAAATAATAAAGAAGTTTTTAAGTTGAAGATGTCAAAGAAGACAGAAGAGATTCACAGGCAGCACCTGGGTGCTTTCCAGTTGGGATAACCTCATGGCACTCATCAAGCAGCCAGAGTGCAGCTTTTAATGAAAAATTCATATTGTTTTCCAGAGAAAATCGGTTTTCTTTCTTCTGAGTTTTTGTTTGCTTTCTGAGATATTATTTACAGATACACTTAATCACCTTCCCAGCAAAAGGCACTGCCAAGGCACCAAGTTGTGGTGCTCCTCCAGCCCCTCTCCTGCTGGGAACAGCAGAAATGTGGAGGGGTAAACACGGCGCATATGCTCAGCCATGGCTGAGACACAACACAGCTGAGCACGGGGAATTAAGGCTTCAAGACACATAGGAAGAGGAAGAGCCTCAGAACAGAGACAACAATTCTGTGCTTTTGGAAATAGAAAGCTTCAGCAATGACACTGTGAAAAACATGGCTTCTGTCTAATTGAAATGGGGAAAGGTCTGGGAAAACAAGGAGGGAGTGGCAACAGAGGGAAGACAGGAGGGCACTTGGCAGCATGTGCTGAGCAGCCATGAGAAACAAGGAGGAAATGGCTGGAAACGCTGCCCTTGTGCCCAATGGAGACAGCAATGAGAGTATGGACAGCACGATGGAAAGCAAGCAATGCTGATGGGCCCTTAGGGAACAGAGGAGAGTGTGGGAGCTAAATAATCTGAAGATGCCAGTTGGTAGAATTAAGAACAAGAGAAGAAATTATCTGCATGTCTCAGTAACAATCAAAGTCCTGTCATACCTACTTAGGGACAGTGGTGCTCAGAAGCACTCGCAGTGACATGATCGGATGGCTCATATGTAGGGGAATTAAATTTACTTAGTTGAATACCCCAAGCCATTAATAATAATTTTTAACAAACGCTGGTACAATGGGTCAATTCCTAAGGAGGAGAAATCACATTACTCTCTGTGCTTAAAAAGTTTTTGTAACCAATGAGCAATTGTCAGACCCAGAAATTTTAACAGAAATATTCCTGTGAGAAATCTTCGGTAACGAATTCTTCAGTTCCATAGTGCAATTAATGCCAAGCAAAGTGGTTTTATGGTGCACAAGCCTTAAAGACATTTGCCATGGGAGATGATAACTTTGCTGACTGAAGGTAACTCCCACAAAACAGGTTTCCTAAAATAATTTGATTCACTGCCCCAGGAACTTTGAAAAATTGCCTTATACCCAGTAATGCCTCAGAAATTAAATGGATTAAAACCAGCTAAATGATCAAAAAATGTAATCAAACCCAGGAAGCCATCACTCTTGGGCATGTTCCAAGCAAGTTGCCATAGGGATATCTCCATAACACAATCCTGCCTTGAAGAGAACATACATCAATGAGCTCTAATAGTCAGGGTGGCCACAGCTCAGCCCCATGGATTATCCATGGTGGGAATCATGTGGAGCTCAATCCACGGTGTAAGTGTGGGAAAGATGAGGAATGTTCCAGTAGGAAGAAGGCAATGTCCAGGAACACAACAGGAGTAAGAATTTACAAGAAGGGCATGAGGAAGACCCAGAAAACTACAAACCTGTGAGTCAGACCCCAGCACCTGGGAATACAATGGAGAAGGTGCTACTGCGGAAGAGCACTGGGTGCTGCTGAATGACATTCAAGGGGCTATTCAGTCATGAGGCACAGGGAAGGTCTCCAGGGATGTCTGAGGGCCAGCAGGGCAGCAGCACCACTGCCACCCACAGGTGCCCCACGGAGACCAGACACGTGGGGCCTTGGGGCATGGGAACAGTTGGTCACAGTGGCTAAAAGCCAAGAGCAACAAGCTCATAGTGGGAAGAAGAATATTCTGATTACTGAAAGCAATTTGGGGCCAGAAGAGGTAACCCCAGAACCTGGGGACAGCTCACCACAAAGCTTCTCTAAACAAAATCCAGGGAATTGTCTGGAAACAGTGCTGAAGCTGGAATGGGCAGTCATGTGTTGTGAAGAAATTAGTAGAGGGAATGCAGATCACATTTGGATTATCCTAATGGTTCCTTCTGGGTATGAATTTAATGAAAGAATATGTGAGGTTTATTTCTTTTATTAAAAATAACAGATTCTCCCAATTTGATTAATATTCATCATCTTTTATACTTGGCACAGCAGGTCTCTTGCAGGCTCAGCCACAAGGCAGCTCTGTGCCAGAGGACATGAGCAGTTTCCCTGACTCCAGCCCCAGGCAGAGGGGTCTGTCCTGCTCACCCCATGGCTACAGCTGAGCCAAGAGCTATATGTCTTCTCCCTCACATCTGATGTTCCAGAAGAAAAGAAAAATTGCTCAGGGGTGTGGGGGGAAATACTGGAGGTGAAAGCAGTTGCCAAGATGCTGTGCTGCTCTCCACCTTGCACCAAGCCCGTTGTGCAGGTGATGGGACAGGGTCCATTTTGTACCCCTACATTCCTACACTGCTTAGCACCCCGAGCCCTGGCCAAAACCAGCACCCAGGCCCTGCCACAATGGTTGTTATTTACACTAAACTGAGAGGTTGAATAGAGCTTGTAACAACCTGGCATAGTGGATGGTGTCCCTGCCCATGGCAGGGAGGTTGGAATAAGATGAGCTTTAAGGTCCCTTCCAACCCAAAGCAGTCTGAGATTCTGTGATGATTCTCTTGTTTGGTTCCACAGTGGAGTTTCCATTACTGTCACTAAATTGTCCTTTTATATTTTGGCTGTTATATTTGGGTTATTTTCACAGGTTTCTTCCAGTTGCAATAAAATTTATCTTTCCTCTGATGATTAAAATGCTCAACCCCAACCCTATGGATTAATGATCATTATCAAAGGAAATGATAAACTTCAGCCTGAAGGTTAGATTTTACTTCATGGTTACATGGCCTGTGGTTAGATGATGTCATCTGGGAAAAGATACTGAAATTAACAATGTGCTTTATGCAAGGTTGGAGAAAGCCAAAAGCAGTGAGTGCTGGCCATGTATTGCAGAGGTGTAGGTCAATGCAGGCTGGCAGGGCAGACAATGGCACGGCACCTGGGGACATGCTGGCCACCAAGGCCAGAGTCAGTGCTGGAGGTGCCCCATGGGGAGGTGTTTGTTGCCTCCAGACCACGACATGGCCAAGAGCAGAGGGACCCTGGTGTGTGCCCACCTTGCCCCAGCAAGCCTGGATTGGTGTTTACCACCCCGTGAACACCAGTTTGGGAACTTCAGCTCCAGAGCTGCCCAGCATCTGCCTGCACCCTGGAAGTCCCTGCTGAGGAGCTGAGCAGTGATGGATTACCCTGACCTTGTCACACTCTCCTGTTACCACATGATGAATGTCCTCTGTCTGCTAATTAGGCAATGGGATCAATGAAGGGCGTTCATTTCCTTGTGAGCACCAAATTAGGAGCACTGTCAAATGGAGCTGTGACAATTTGGAGTTATTTACACAACAATAACATTAATGGAGGCATCACTGATACATTGCATGAATCTTTCAAGAAGTTGTGTCCATGTGGTCTGCTGGGTGCAGTTTGTTGCCAGTCCCTGCGTGTCCTCTGCCAGCTCTGGGCAGCAGGGCTGAGGGGCAGGCACAGTGCCATTGCTCCCTGCTCCCGGCATCTCCCTCCTCCCTCAAGGTGCACACAGGATGCTCCTCAGTGCCAGCTCTGGCCACGCTCATTAGTGATGCTGTGCCTATTTCTCACTCCCTCCCAGCTCTCCTCTGGGAACAACAGTTTTACTGGCTGATTATTTTATTTTTTTTTAGTTTCAAAAGGGAAGGGGAAACCAGACGAGAAACTTTTTTCTTTTCTTTTTTCTATGTTTACACTTTTCATCTGTAATTATTTCCTCACCCAGGAATAAGTTCACACTGGATTTGTGTGAAAGAGCCTCCTCAGCCACGAAGCGATAATGGCTGAGGATCAAGAGAGCAAAAGGTTCAGCCTGGGACACACAACTGCTGAGAAGGTCCAGTGCTCTCAGACTGGGGCAACAGCAATTTACAGACCTCTGGGCTCAACAAACATGTCTAATGGGGCCACTTAAGAGATTACCACCAAAGTAAACAAACTCTCTCTGAAAAAACAAACACGGGAGAAACTTAACAAAAGCTGCCAATGAGCACTTTTGTGTTGAAGGGCGGAGGGGGATCGCTCAGGCTGCATCTGCCCCGGCCCTTAGGTGTCCTCAGGGCAGGCAGCCTGATCCTGGTGGCACTGCTGTGCGGGTGCTGGGGACGTGGGCTGGCCACAGCCATGGCAAACCTGAAAGGTTCAGGTTACTCATTAATATTTACTGGCTGAAGGGAGCTCCTTGGCCAGCCAGTCCTGCTATTCCATGGCTGAGCCAGCTACTCCAGGCTGAAAGAGCCTCAAGAAGGAGTTTTGTGGGTTACACACAGCCTTTCGGGAATGACCTTTGGAGGTTTTCCATTGTCACTCACACACACTCAAATAAAGTGTATTTTGTTTGTTTAAAGTTTCAGTCATTTGAATTTTGAAAATATTATTCAAAAAAATTTTCCAAGCCAGATTTCTTTTGACAATTATATCAAGAGGATTCGGCTGGTGCCAAGTTTTGGGTTTTTGTAGCTAATTCTCAATTGTGCTTTGCAGGCATTGGTTTGCTGACAACCATCTGTTTCAACCCAACGTTCTTGCTTAAAGTCAGCCCAAGAGAAATTAAAATATCAAAAGGAAATATTTCAGAGAGAGTGGGAAGGAAGCAAAAAAACAAGAGTGCTGGAGCTGTAAACAGCTTTAGATTTTCCGTGTAACTTAAGTCAGATTTTGCAGCCGATTTGCCAGGGGACGAGCTGGAGACAGCTCAGCCTGGAGCATCTCCTGCTCCACCGCCCCGTGAGTGGAGCAGCTCCCGGAGGGCACGGACGGCCAGAAAGAGTTATGTAAACCCTGCCTGGATTTCCCACAAGTCTTCCCAAGGGCTTGGGGAGGCTCGTTTTGTCTCAAATGACTTTTCTAGGAGTCCAGGTGTCACATCGTGCCCAGAACGCTGTTGCAAAGTGCTGTGCATGGAGCGTAGGTGAGACCCACAGACAGAGGAGCCTCACTGTGGGAAGAGACCCCAGCATGGTTTCTCAGCCGTGCAAACTCTGGCCACTCCCTGTCTGTGATAAACTTACTCTGTGACTAAATTAACCATTTATAATTAAAGTAGTGCTAAAAAGCAGATGGGAATTATTAATTAAATGTTATAGTTGGCTTCCTGTAGCCTTTTGCTATGGAATTCTGACATGAATACATAAATTAGATAAAGGAAAAGGCACTTTTACAGACTTCACCACACCCCTAGTGTGAGGTGCTGGAGAACTTGGCCATGGGCAAGAACTTGCAGGGCCCCCCAGCTGCCCCCAGCCACGAGAGCCTCCAGCCTCGACCAGCACTACCAGTGCACACACTGACTGGGCTTAATGTGGGGAACCAGCATGAGGGGAACCAGACCCACAAACAGCCCATCCAACATCCCCCTCCACCACAAGGGATGCTCAAGGCTCTCCTCGTTGGTGCACAGCCAGTGTATGTGTGTGTGAACAAACCAGCACACAAATACAGACCAATCTGGCCTTAAAATAAAATTCCCAAGGTACCATCCCCCCTGCACTCAACATAGTAATTTAATATTCTTAATATCCTTAATGTAATTTTACTGCCATGGATTGGATTTTTCTTTTTTTGGTGAAGACAAACTATCAATACATAACAATAATAAAACCAAACAGCGAACACTTTATCATCAATAAAGTGCAACAAAGACTCCTGTGCTCTGTGTAAGAAGAATTAAATGATGGTTTGGAATCCAGAATCATAAAAATGAGACTGTGAGAGAAAAGCTGCTTGGAGACACATCGGAGGAGAATGAAGGGGAGAGACCCCTGCAAGTGAAGGGCGACCTCCTGACATATAAAGCTGGAGCCTTTGTCAGCAGCCCCATGACAAAGCTGAACCTCATTGTCAACACTTTGCAGCTGCACTTAGAAAAACAAAAGCAGGGTAAGATGAACAAGGCTGCCTCTAATCAGTGTGAAACTCTGAATTTTAATTGAATTATAGCAAACTTCAGCTCAAACAGAGAAGACCTAATCCTGTAATGCTTTAATTTTCTTTTTAGTATTTTTCTAATATTCCCAAACACTGTGTTGCTTACACTGTTTAATCAATTTCATGATAAATTTGTGGAACTTTGAGAGTGTTTTGTTGTTTTGAAACAAATAAACAGATTGCAATTCCAAAAGATCCCTGTAAAGGCAGGGACTGTTTTGTGCAGCCCTGCTTTGCCTGGGAGGGCTGTTTGTGGTCCCCACGGAGGACACTCGGTGTGCTGATGTGCTCTCAAACCCTGACACAGCCTCCCTGCTTTACCCTGCATTCTGTGCTGCCAGCACAGCCATGGGGCAGCCCAAGCAGAGCATACTGAAATGTCTGCATGGGTGTTACTGGGGGCTGAGTACACTCTGCTGGGAGCTGAGCAGGCATCTCTGGGGGCCCGCAGGCATGCTGGCAGCCTAGCACACCTTACTGGGAGCTAAGCAGGTGTTACTGGGGGCCAGCAGGCATTACTGGGGTCTGGGCAAGCATTGCTGTAGTTCCATATCACATCTCCATCCTCTGTAGATGGATGAGTTTATGTTCCTCCTCAGTCAATTCACAAGTGGCCTCTGAGTCTGCAAAGTCTTTCTAAAACAAACCACTCCATGCTCCAGCAGTTGTTTCTCTGATCTCAGACGGATGTTGTGGTGAGTCCTTTCCCAGCACGCTGTGCCTCAGTGATGCTCCTGTGGGCACAGGGGGCACATGGGGAAGAGCTGTGTGTTTCCCTGTCCCAGCTGCTCATCCATGTGTCACCTCAGCGAGGTTGAACCTGCTGAGAGTCATTTCCCAGATTTTCTTTCCCAGCCATGTGTATGAGCAGTGCCCTCACACTGCACCCAGAGAAGGCAGCAGAGTGGTGGGCTCTGACCACTGTAATTGTGACCATTCACAATCAAGCTGGTGGCTGAGTATTTTGAGAAGATTTTTCCAGTGCAGCTGTGCATGGGATAAACACCAGGGGACACATCCTTCCTATCCAATAGCCTCCACCACAGTAAGATGCTAGATTTAGGGACTAAATTATTCATGATGTGATTTTCTCTTGATCTTAATCTTTGACTGTCCTACACCAGGCAGCAGAACACTCACTGGAAAATATTTTTTCAAGGCTGCTTCTACTGCATATAAAACCTTACTTGCATAAGCAGCCCAGGGTAGGAGATTTTTCCTTGGCTGAGGGAGCTGGAGGGGCTCAGTCTGGAGAAAAGGAGGCTCAGGGGGGACCTTCTCACTCTCTCCAACTCCCTGACAGGAGGATGGAGCCAGGTGAGGGTCGGGCTCTGCTCCCAGGGAACAAGGGACAGGATAAGAGAAAACGGCCCCAAGCTGTGGCAGGGGAGGTTCAGCTTGGGCAGGGCTCCAGCCGTAGTTGAGGAACTGTGTCAGCTGTTGCTCAGTGTCCATCCTGTGGTGTCCCCTCAGGCACCGTCCCCCTGGGCACACCTCACAGCTGGAGCACTGGGCCTGCATTTGGGTACTGGAGATTCATTTATGGACAGTATTTCCCCATTCCCGACATGAAAAGTCACAGGCTGGCAACCAGCAAGGACAAGAATGTTCCAAAACGCACTCAAGCATGTCTTGTTAGGAAAGAGCTTGTGCTGGGAGAGCCCGTAACGCATCTGCTCAGGCATCGTCATGGGCTCTGCTTTCTGACAGGTAGAAGTTTATCTCTGAGAACTTGGCTACCTGCAGAGGGGGAAGGTTCATTTTATGCACCACAGTGAGAAATCGAAGCATGCATGAGAACTGATGCTTTTACAGAGTCAACACCTCTCATCTCAAGGCTGCTCATCGCCTGATCTGCTGCAGCCCAAAGATTTGGCATTTCTTGTGACATCCTGCCTGTGACACAACCAGTTTTATTTGTTTCTGTTTGTTTGTTTGTTTACTTATTTGCATACTAAAAGCCTTGAAAGAACTCTGAGGAATGTCTGTGCACTCCTGTTATGCCACTATCTAATGATTTGGGATGTGGCACAACTTCTCAGGTAATACAGTAATCATGTCATGTTTGGTAAATTGAGGGTTTAGTTGTGTGAGTCAACAAATTCAATTTCTTGGGTAATAAACTGCTCTGCAATGATTTCTGACTCATCCCTTTCTTGCTTTAGAAGGTGCATGAGGACCACAGGGAACCCATGTTGGTGGGGATCCTGCACTGGGCATGAAGGGACACTGGCTGTACCCATCTGTGTGCCCAAAGCAGCTGATGTCACTCACCCCTGGGGACAAGAGGTATTCACAGCTGTAGCTCACCCTGCTGTGGGGTGGATCTTCACAAAGTCAGAGCAGCTGAAGCCTGGGGTCAGATTTGTTCACCCCTCACCTGGGGTCTGGTTAATTCTATCAATGACTCCAGGTCTCTGCTCCTCATTTAACTTCTTCAGGCCTTTCAGGCCTTCTGCTGGCCCTCTTTCAGCTTGCTGCAGCAGGCAAGCATTCCCAATGGCTCAGGAAACACATCTGTCTGTAGGTCAGCATACAGTGCCTCTTGGAGTGCAGTGTGGAATTATCCTGCCCAGGCTACACACAGAATGGTGCCTGTGGAGCTTTCCAAGCAGAAGTGGGAAAGCCATGGCAATCAACATTTTAACATGTTGTTCTAATATCCTGAGCTTTTCTTTCTCTTCCTGTTTTTGTTTTGTGTTGTTTCCCTTCCATTTTCTACCTGCTTGAAAAAAAAGGTGTTTTTCATTCAAGGCAGCTGTGCCACCTTTCTCCCAGGGCAAGGCTGGCTTGGATGCAGACACCAGAGATGGAGGCTCACCTGACTTTCTGAGGATGACACAAACTCTTCCAGAAGTTCCATTTGAAATCCAAGCTGTCAGCTCATTTTCAGAGGTTTTGCTTTTCTCTGTCTTTCTTTCTGGTTCTCTCTCTGCTCTGCACACATGTGCACACACCGTGCAGGTACTAATGTGTCATCGGCTTCAAACTGCACTGTGCTGCTTTTTCCATCCTACCTGTGTTCTCCATTCAAGATATGAGATGGTTTTTGATAAAAGAGGGAGAAAAACACCTCCATGAACATGCAAAGAGAATTTGAACAGAAAACTAATTCTGAGGCACATCCAGCTCCCACCTGCCCTTGACGGAGTCAACACCTTGCAGGGTCTGACACGGAATCAGGAACTTTCCATCTCAAGGTTCTTTAAACTGTTAAGACTGTAACAGCATGAGAAACATATCCATCATCTTATATTTTCTCTCCTACCTTCACAGACACCCCAGACTGCCAACGACCTGGAGTTACTGATGGGTGGTGTGGCCACCAGCTGAGTTATGTGCGTGTAACATATAATATCTAAACTGAGACTGTAACTTGTTCCAATTATCCATCTTTGCTCTATTTACAGCAGTGACACTTTTTAATATTGCTGCTTCTTATTCATCTTTGCTACATTTACAGTAGTGACAGTTTTTAATATTGCAACTTCTTTTCCTGCAACAGGCACTTACATCTCTCTGTCTGACTGAGATGAAACTCTTAGCAGTGGTGAGAAAAGCTCAGCTCAGTCCACCCAGCAGAGAGATCTCCATGCAAGGAGCTTCCCAGGGCAGATAATGAATTTGTATTTGTCCTTTTGGGGTAAAGGAATATGTGTTTCAGGTGAACTCTCATAAACGTATTAGCTGGACTTGAGAAGTTAGAGACTTTGTGACAGGAGCTGTCTTGGCAAAACCCACACTTCCAATCAACCTGTAATCACTGTGGACCTATGCCAGCTTGAGATTCCCTGAATAGCTAGAGACAGTGTAAGGCCACGCCATGAAACTCCTCATGTGGAAAGAGAATATTTGGAGAAACTGCTGAAAAAAATTTATATCTATTTCAGCTTATTATCTTGGATACACTGGAAAAATGTCTGGCAGGGCAACGAAAGGACACCATGCGGCTGGAGGAGACCATGCTGGTGAAAGAGCTGCTGCCAGAGATCTGCCACTTCATCCACACATAGCGGGAGGGGAACCAGCACACGGCCAAGCTGCACAGCCCTGCCTCAGGGATGCTCTTCTCCCTCAGCTGCAACAACTTCAGTGCCAGGTCCAGCCACATCTCCACCAGGAACCGACTGTTTGTTCAGCAGGTAATGCTGATGTTCACGATATGGAACCTTTGCAGTACATCAGTGTGGATGTTCCAAACTCAAGCGACTCTTGCAAGAGACTATTCAAGTTTAAAGCCCTTAAGAATTATCAACAGTCTGAAAAAGGCATTTTGGAACTGGATAGAAAACTATCCTGATGAATTCACAAAGCTGTACCAAACACCCCAGACTGACATGGCTGATTGTGCTGAGAACTTGTTTAACTTAGTAGATGGCTTTGCTGAAGGCACTAAATGTAAAGCAGCAGTGTGGCCCCTGCAAATTGTACTCCTGGTCCTGTGACCAGAGATAATCCAAGATATAGTAAAGGATGTAGTAAAGGAGACTAAAATGAACAAGAAGCTGTTCCTGGACAATCGCAGGAAGGCCCTTGCAGGCCACAGTGGGAGCAGGCAGCTAACTAAAAGTGCTGCTATTGCTTGTGTTAAACTGTGCAAAGCATCTACCTACAACAACTGGGAGGATAATTCTGTCATTTTCCTGCTAGTGCAGTCAGTGGTGCTAGATCTTAAGAATCTGCTGTTTAACCCAAGCAAACCTTTTTCAAGAGGCAATCAGAATGCAGATGCAGACCTGATGATTGACTGCTTGGTTTCCTGCTTCCGCAAAAATCCTCACAATAACCAACACTTTAAGACCTGCTTGGCACAGAATTCCCCATCAACATTTCATTATGTGCTAGTAAATTCGCTCCAGTGAATTATCACAAATTCAGGGCTGGACTGGTGGCCCTGGATCAATGTGGTTTATTGCCACTCTGTGGAGCTGCACAGCATGTTCAGAGAGACCCTGCACAAAGCCAGCCAGGGCTGTGGGGCTCCATCCACATGACCTCGAGTCTTACATTTAAGGAAAAATGACAAGCCTTAAATTTAAAGAGAAACCTCCTGATTTGGAAACCAGAAGCTACAAGTTCTTGCTGTTGTCCCTGGTAAAACTGATCCATGCAGATCCAAAGCTTTTGCTGTGTAATCCCAGGAAGCAGGGCCGAGACACAGGGAGCACAGCAGAGCTGATCACAGGTCTTGTGCCGCTGGTGCCACAGTCCAGCATGCCAGACATAGCCCAGGGGGCCACGGAGGCCTTGCTGGTTCTGCACCAGCTGGACAGCATTGACTTGTGGAATCCTGATGCTTCTATGGAAACATTCTAGGAAATCAGTTCACAAATGCTTTTTTATATCTGCAAGAAGCTCACCAGTCATCAGATGCTGAGCAGCACAGAAACCCTCGAGTGGTTGTGAGAGATTCTCATCTGTAGGAATAAACTTCTTCTAAAAAAACAATCAGATAAGAGTTCCTGCCACTTCTTCTTCCTCTATGACATCTCTGGAAGTAGAAGTAGCCAAATTTCTCTTGACCACGAAAAAATGATATGCTGTGCACCAGGAGCTACCCTCAGGAAAGAGAAAGGGAGTTCTTCCATGGAAAGGACAGCAAGATGCAGCAGAACATCGATCTGTCACCAAGCCCAAACCAAACTGGAAGTAGCCTTACACATTTTTCTGCAGAGCCCAGACACTGAAGCAGTGCTAGTGGCAATGTCCTGCTTCTGTCACGTCTGCAAAGAAGCTGATTTCAAATGTAGAGTAGATAAAGTCTCAGTGCCTAATTTTCTGCCCAACTACAACACTTTCATGGAGTTTGCATCTGTCAGTAACACGATGTCAACAGGGAGAGCAGCTCTTCTGAAGAGAGTGATGGCGTTACTGAGATGCATTGAACACCCAACTGCAGGCAACACAGAGGCCTGGGAGGATACACATGCAAAGTGGGAACAAGCCACAAAACTAATCCTTAACTATCCAAAGACCAAAACAGAAGATGGGCAGGTCATGGAAAGTCTCCACAAGATGATTGTGAAGAGGCAAATGTTGCACGTCAGCGGGGGCGGCTCCATTGACCTGTCAGACCTCGCTCAAGAGTGGATCACTGTGACGAGGTGGCTGTGTGCCCTGGGAGGGGTGTGCCTGCAGTGCCACAGCCATGAGGGGCTGGCCACCTACAGCCCCCTGTGGCCCCGTCAGCGAGCGCAGGAGCTCCATGATCTCCACGGTGTCCACCGAGCGCAACGTGGAGACTCCTGTCAGCAAGGAGGACCCGCAGCATTCCTGCCCCCAAGGGACTGACAGTGGGGGCTGAACGGAGATACAGCTCAGCCCCCTCCACTCATCTGCCAACCTACTGTTTTCTGGCCCCAGATTTACATTTTTCCAAGGCATGAAACAAACCCTCCTCTACTTTCACCAGACATTTCTGGTTTATTCCTGCCAGCACATTTCTGAGAGCCTGGATGCTCAGAAGCCTGGGAAGTACCTCAGAGGTTCAAATAAAAGGATTTAAGAAAGTGGTGGGCAATTCTGGAAACCTTCTTTAAGGGTAAAACTGCTAAAGATCAACAAGACAGAAGAAACTAGTCAGGACCTGATCCTGCATCATGGTCCTGGAGGAGAGCTCCAGCTCCAGTGCCAGACCTAGCAGGCAGGACCTGGCTGCTGTGTTCATTTTGTGTGGACACGATGCACACATGGAGACACCGATGTGCCCATGAGAAGAGCAGAGCAGAGAGGTGGGGATGGGGGGCAGCAGCTGGTGCCCAGCCCCTCGCCGTGCCTGTGGTTACACAAATGTGCCCAAGGGCTGAACACAGCAGCCTGTTCCTGGAAGGGAATTAAGTGCTAGGAAAGCCAAGGATTAGATTATTTACAGTGTCCTGTATTTTAATGTCAAAATACATCCCCAGCACAGCAGCGGGGAACAGGAATTTTTGAGGGATTTGGGGCACTAACAGAGATGTAATGCTGATCGAGATGAATGACCCAGACTGATGAAATGTTTTTTAAAAACCTTTCTCAAGAACTACAGTTGGCAAACTGGAAATAAATCGTGTGCTCTGGCAGAAGTGATTTCTATGCAAAATACAGTAAACAAATAGAAGAGCTTACCAGAAAAAGAATGAATTAAATAATTTTTTATTCAGAGCCCCACTGAAGTATTCTCAAATATCCAGTCTAAGACACAAATGCTAAAAATATCCAGAAATGTCACATGAAGTAAACTGGAAGGTTGAAAAAAAAGTTTTAACAAATTTTGTTGTGCTAATGGAAGTACCACCAGGTAAATGCATTCAGCTCAGGCACTTGAGAGCTTCAAGGACAAGTTCAGGTTGAGTTTATGAAGTTTTTGTTTTGAATTTAATCTTGCTAATTATTTTAATAATTAAAAATGTTCTGAAAAAGCAGGTTGTAATTAGCTAATTATTTGCTCTGTTTATGTTTCCTGCTTACTTATGCATTTTTATTATTCTCCTAAACTTGAAGAGAAACTCTTCAGAAGTGTTGGTGTCTCCATCTTGAGGTGTCTGGTGGGGAAGGGTTGGCACATCCACGCTTTCTCTTTTGGGGACAGAGTCCTGTCCTGCCTGTCCTGCTGAGACACTCCACGGCCACAGCCACGGTCCCAGCTCTTGCTCCCAGCAGGGCAGATGTGCACGTGGCTCCTGCCTGGCAGTGAGGCTTTGGCTGGAGCCACAGAGAGCTCAGTCCTGCTCCCAGACTGCCATCACCTCGACAGCTCTGGGAAGGTACATGGCTCCTCATTCATCTGGCATAAAGACAAACACCCTGAACACTGGCACAGGCTGTGCAGAGCAGCTGTGGCTGCCCCATCCCTCCAAGTGTTCAAGGCCAGGTTGGAGGGGGCTTCAACCAACATGGGGTAGTGGAAGGTGTCCCTGCCCATGGCATGATGTGAAACAAGTTGGGCTTTAAGGCCTTTTCCAACCCAAACTATTCTGTGATTCTATGATTTTCTTCCAGTGCGTGCCTTCCCCACCCAGGGCAGGAGATATTTCCTTATGGAGTGTGCTGCTCCCTTCCCGCCCGGCAGAAAAGTCTCCCTGGCTTTACCTGTCCCACACAGCTTCTAAAGGCTTTTTTCCTCCCTCTATGCCAGAAAACTGGACATTGCCTTGATAAAGGAGATAACAGAGAAAAAGTGGCTCTCTCGCTTTCCTCCTTATCTCCCTGTCTGCTGAGGCTGCTCTTGCAGCGTATCGCAGTGGTGCCTGACCTGGGTGCTGGGACTGGGAGGAGGGACACTGTGAACTGCTCCTCAGGCAAGGAGAGCAGCGGTGCTCCACTGTCCTTTTGTCCTGGTGGAAGGGCCGCAGAAAACCTGGAGCACAGGGAAATCACAGCTCCCTGCCCATGCTAAACCCTCAGGGAAGGGTTGGACGAAGCTGTAGGTCCCTTCTCAGCACTGCAGAGCTTCCACAGTCCTTTTCCTAGGCAGAACCCAGTGGAGGAGTACTGGAAAAAAGAGTATGTGAATGAATTCTGGAGAAAACAGCATGAAATAATGAAGAGAAATGTCTCCATATACAGGAAGGCTTAGGACATTTATTGCTAATATATAACAAAGATAGTCAAACATATATAAATGACAGCTCTGATGAGCCTTTATTGCACAATTCTTTGCGCCTCATTAAATATGAAGAATAAAAGAAGAGTAGAGAACTCCAAAGGCAAATCTGCAGACACCGCTAATGAATGACAAGGAATCTGAAGGCAAAGGACAGGTTTGGACACATCTGAATCACTACTGTCATAACAAGCATGTGTGCCTTGCAGGAGGTGAAACGTGCAAATGGGAAAGAGGAAGAAGTACGGGAAGGAGGGGAGTTTCTTGGTCAGTGCTTCGGGGAATGGAGCCCAGTCGGTACTTAAATTCATTATAGGGCAAACTCAGACACAGGCACATTCCAGCACCGGGGGAGAAAAGCCTCTTTCATTGATAAAATTCTCCTGAGTTGTGACTGCCTCTTACTTGTCAGCGCTGAGCCCAATGCTGATCTCATCTCGCTGTCATGAGAGAGCCTGTGAAGAGAAGGACTCCCCAGGAGCAGGCAGATAAAGGGAAGGGCTGCCTTCCAGAGCCGCTGTGTCCCTTCAGAGCCGGTGCCCTCCTCTGCACGGTGCCCGTGTCACTCCGATCAGCACGGGCACTGTGGCGCTGGGAGCGATCGCTGAATGTGCCGTGTCCGAGGGGCAGAGACCCCGCACGTGGGGCAGAGACAGAGACCCCGCACGTGGGGCACAGACCCCTTCACATGTGACACAGACCCCTGCACATGTGACAGAGACCCCCTCACATGTGAGAGACCCCCGCACATGACAGAGACCCCCGCACACGTGGCACAGACCCCTTCACATGTGACACAGACCCCCGCACGTGTGACAGAGCCCCCCCCACATGTGACAGAGCCCCCCCCACACGTGAGAGACCTCCCCCCATGTGGCAGAGAC
>JAWWEE010000004.1:367979-395157 GCA_035221455.1 Xenops minutus
GCAGAGCCCCCCGCGGGAGGCAGAGCCGCTGTGAGACGGAGCCGCTGTGGCACCGTGCACATCGTGGCCATCGCAGCCCCTCCCACTCTGATCCCCTGCTGGAGGAGCACTTGGGCAATTGGGGTGTTTCCCACCCTCCCGTGGGCAGCAGGAAACGCTCCGTTTTCCTGGCAGTTCCCAGGACTGTTCCTGCCAGGTGATGCTGGCACAAACCCTCAGCATCAGGGCTTGCCGGAGGCAGTGCCATGGTGGGGACCTCCAGGGCCAGGGTACAGAGGCACGAGGAGAGGTGCCAGCCCAGCCCAGGCACGGGGGTGGAACCAGCAGTGCAGGAGGTTCCTGGGGCACCGGGCAGGAGGGCTGGCTCACACCACATGCCCGGCATATGGGACGGGGGACACCTACCACTGCCTCTCTGATTTCATGGAAGTACAGAATGGTTTGAATTGGAAAGGACCTTAAAGGTCATCTCGTTCCACCCCACTGCCATGGGCAGGGACACCTTCCACTACACCAGGTTGCTCCAAGCTCTGTCCAACCTGGTCTTGAACAGGTCCAGGAATGGGACATCCCTTTGCACCCCTTCCCAAGGGAGCAGTCCCTGTTACCACCACTGCAGAATGTTTTGCCTGCTCCAGTTCAGCCTCTCCAGCTGCACCTGAAGGGCTTTATTTTTAATGCAAGATTTTTATTTTTTTTCTACATGTGGAGTTCATCTGTTTATTTGCTTGAGGAGATTAGAAAAGTCCCAAGGGAGCATGTGTTCCTATGCATACCCATTTCCTACCTTGAATTACACTACCAACACTTTCTGTAGCCTTCCTGGGATTTAAAATTAAACCAGAACATGAATATTGATACCAGTACCCTTCTCCTTAGTGCACAGTCAGGACACACTCTCACCCGAGGGGATGAGGAGGAGGAAGGCAGCCCAGCTGAGCCAGTCGTGGCCAGCTTCACCTTCCCTGCTGTGTCCATTCACAGACTGTGTCACAGCCCAGCTGTGGTTGTCTGTTGTCGCTGCTGTGTCAGTCCCCTGTGCACCCAGAGCCACCTTTCCTCAGCCCCACCATGGGCTTGTGCCCATCCTGAAGAGATTCACCAGCAGAGGTTGGACCATCTGAAAAGGAGAGAGTGCCTAGCAGGTGAAGGGGTGGCAGGACCCCCGGTGCTCTCCCTGCTGCCCCTGACGCCGTGGTTTCCATCCATGCTCTGTTCCAGGCTGTATCCATCCCTGACATCCCTGACAAATGAGTGGAGTGGCTGGTATGTGCAGCACTCCCCAAAGAGTCCACATCTGTGGGAAAAACCGAGGGCCTGGATGAGCTACCCAAGACTTCAGTGATGAATTAAGAAGGGGAAGAGAAGGACTAATGACAGATACAAGAAACTCTAATTGTTGCTCCATGCACAACTGGAATGATGCAGCTATCTGGAAGCAAAACACTTGCTCAGCCCTGTCCTCTCACAGCTCATTTTGAGGACACACTATGCAGGAAAACACGCCATGAGCTCATGGCTGCATTTCAGTGCAGCAGTGTTGATGTATTTCAGGAGAAAAGAAATCCCCCTTTGGAGTGCTGTTTACTTGGAGGACGTGTGGCACTGTATTATCTCTGCATCTGCCTGTGCTGAGTCAGGGCTGTGGTGTCACCCTGAGCTCATCTGGATCCACTTGTCACTGACAGTAGTGACAGGGCAATGGAGTGAGTCTGTTTGAGATGAAATCCCAAAGTCAGTGGTGAGAATCAGCTGGAGGGAGTGACTCTGGCTCTTAGCAGTGAGGGGAGATCAGCTGGTGTGGGGTGTCTGATAGGGCCCAGCTTCTCACACCACAAGGTAGGAGTCAGCCCCACCAGTGCTGCTGCTGTGGTGCAGCAGCAGGGAAGTGTCCCTGGTCCACGGTCCAAACAGGGATGGGGTTTTGGGATGCTGCACACCCATGGGAGCCAGAGCCAGGCAGCAACAGGCAGTGCCACCAGCGGCAGGGACACAGCCTCTGGCAGAGCAATGCTCCCACACCACCTTGTGTCCCCACTCACTGAGCAGTATCTGCACACTGAGACGGGAACAGTGCTCCAGCCCAGTGGGAGCCTGCCTGCAGGATCAGTGTGTGGAAAGGAAGGGAAAACCTGGACACAGGCAGAAGCTGCCACCATTCACAAAAGACAGGATTTCCTGTGATGCCTCTGGCAGTTTGATCCTCTCCACAGCCCTGCCCTGGCACCTCATGAGCCACCATTCAGCTACTGGTGTGGAAGGGAGTGCTGGTGTGAGCAGAGGATACTGGTGTGAGCAGGAGTGCTGTGGTGGACAGGAGTGCTGGTGGGGACAGGAATATTGGTGTGGGTGGGGATGCTGGTGTGGGTTGGGATGCTGGTGTGGGTGTGGGTTGGCTAGGGTGGCTGTGCCAGGCTCCAGTCCCTCGCCCTTCCCATCCTGCAGAAGGGGTTTTGCCCTGGGCATGCTTCCAGGGCTGCTTTGCCTTTGTAAAGGATAGCCCAGCCACAGGCTTATTCAGTTCCCTCGAGGTGTCAGCTTTTGTTGCTGTTCCTAATTACTCAGGGACTCCTGTTTGCACGCTGCTCCCTGGCTCTGCAGCTCAGCCTGGCAAAGGCGTGGGGCACTGAAGCCTTGCCTGATTAACGCCATGTCCTCACAGCTGGTTCTGCACATCCTGAGACACGTGGTGTTTTACCCCTGTTCCCACTGCGGTTCTTCGCTTCCTTCCCCACTGGTTCTATCCTTTACCTTAACCCCTGCGTTCCCTCTGGCACCATATCGGCTGCACACATGGCAATCATCCCTTGGGTCACCACCCTGGAGCCTCACAGCCTTCTGCTGGAGCCCAGCATGGTGGGACACCAACCTGTGGAATCCCCAGCATTTCTCAGGGCTTTTCCTTCTGCCTTCCCTTCCTCAGCATCCAGCTCCCCAGGCCCAGCACATTGCTGAACCCAGCTGCGGGTCCTCCATTGCCTCTCTCCCCTCAGGTAAAGAATTATGTCCTGCAATTATTTTCTCTCCTCTGACAGAGTTGCTCTAACAATGTGCCTATGAATTGCTTTTGCAGACAAATAGACCCAGCTTGTTCCTGTGGAAATCATTGTACCCACCTACATAAGTTCTTTCCCCTTTGTCTCCAGTGCTTCATCTTCCCTCAGCTATCTGATGGGCTTCCCACTGCTCATTTCACACTCCTCCTCCTCCTCTGCATCCTGTTATCCAAGTTTGTTTTGCTCATTCTTCAGATAATCCAGCGCAGTCCTCTCTACAAGGGAGGGAAGAAAGAAACTCCTGATTTTCCACAATCTACTGTGGGCTCTGAAGCCCTTAAGATAATTCTGCTCACTGAGGGTCTGTCTCTGTTCTCAAAACAGCTGAATAAGGATTAGACTCCCCAAATAAGAGCTCTTCCAGGAGGGCAGGAAGCAGCATCTGCAGGGTTGATGGCTTGGGGATGGGGAACAGGTTTGGAAAACATGTGAATTCATCAGGCAGTTGGGGTATCCCAAGAAATTATCTCCCCTGGGTAAGACTCATGTTAGACCTTACAGTACTCAGTGCAGAGCTATGCCCAGCTTGGAGTTAAAGCTCCTGCCTTAAACCCTGGGATGAATCTTTGTGTGAGCCTTACTCCAGTCAAGCTCTCCATGCTACGAGTGGGGCCATGCTGAAACTGAGCACCCAAGTGTAGCTGACCATGCCCCCTGTCAGCATCCAGAGATCCTGGGGGCATCTGGAGAGAGGATGGGTTCTTCTAGAAGCTGTGGCAGAAGTGCTTGAATTTTAAAAAAGATGAAATAATTTCTACCATTAGTTTTCTTCACCTTGGTTGTCAGTCACTGCCCTCACATAATAACCTGCCACTCCATTTCCACTGCCCTAGGCAGCCTGTTCCAGGGTCTGACAACAAGTTTGGGGAAGGAATTGTTCCTAATATCCAATCTAAACCTCCTCTGGCACGACTTGAGACCATTTCTTCTTGTCCATCATGGGGTGCTTCTTGTCCATCTTTGTGCTGCTTCAAATAAGTAGGGATATAGATATACAGATAAAATTCACTGGGAGCCAGAGTTGCTGATTCAGGCTGGAAAAGCCTGAGCACTCATTAAAGAAAAGATAACACTAACAATATGTTTCTTCTCCAAAGAATGACAGTCAGTTAATGCTGGTGGGGACCAAACGCTCATCACACACATCACAGACAGATCAAATCGCTGCTCTGTCTGTACTCGGGTTTGCCTCCATGGTGTAAGTGTATTACAGTGTTCAGAGGAGCATCAGTGCATCGTTCCCATTCCTCCTGCTAAAGGACCAGCTGAGGGGAGGATACAAAACGGCACTGCAATTCAATTGCTGGCACATTAGGTTTTTTGACATTAGGACTTGCACTATATATTTCAATTCTGTATTCTGTCAGTAAGTAACAAATGCTGAATTATCTCCTGCCTTCGACATACACCACTGGAATCCATTTCAAGTGCTAAATGATGTATTAATAAAGCCTGATTTTCCAGCTGCGTTTCTGAACTCCAGCCACCGGCACCAGGACAAGCGCTGCCAATCAAAGGAGACTGTCCTCGCTCCTTGGCAAGGAAAGGTTAATTGGATGTATGGCATAAAAGGATCAGGAGCGTGAGGCATCTATGGCAGGTTTGTTCTGGCTTGAAAGTCAGATATCCCGCCCCCTTTCCTGCACACACCACTCAGATGTGGCCGGCAGCCCCAGTGCCAGTTTTCATGGACACCACTGGGTGAGCGTGTTCTTCACATCACTTGGGATCTTTGAAAAAGTTCACAGAGAAAATATTTAATAAATTCATCACTCTTGCAACCTACTGATTTCTACAGAGGGCAAGGATCTGAGGGAATTCTTGTCTTTAGTTATTTCCCTACAAGACCACTACAAGAACAGCTATGCTGGGGGCTGGTGAGTGCTGAGTCCCAGGGGGTCAGAGGTACCAGGGAGGGTGACAGTCCCTTCCCAGCAATACTGGGGGGAGTCTGGCCCCTTCTCAGCTGCCTCCTGACCCATGCCTTGCTGGGGATCAAAGCACACCTCTCCACAGAGCTCCCTGTGCTTTGCAGCTATGGCAGCTTCCCAGGATTGCCTCCTCTTTCTCTGGGACCCCCAGAGCGGGGAGCCCCCACAGCTGGGGCAGTGCCTGTACCATGGCTGTGAGAGGCTCCTTGTGCCCCTGCTGACCAGGGCATCCCATCACCCAGCATTGCATCCCACCCCCCAGCATTCATCCCACCCCTCAGCATCGCTTCCCACTGGTCAGCACTGTATCCCACCACTCAGCACCTCATCCCACCTCCCAGCACCACTTCCTACCGCCTGGCACCATGTCCTGCTGCCTGGCACTGCATCCCACCATCCAGAATTGCTTCCAGAGTTGCCTGGTGAGGTGGGATATGGGGCACCCACCTTGCTAAGCCATCCAGGAACCTGCTAGAAAACATAACTGAATAAGTGCTCTAATAAGCACAACTCCATATTTACATTAGAGAATTTGCAGTGCAGCATGAGCTGGAGTTTCATCTCTGCATCAGAGATTTTATTATGGAAAAATCCCATCCTGCTTTTCAAAGTCCTTTAATGTATCCTAAATGTTTTCTCTCCTTCAGCAACCTCTTCCAGGCTCTTTTTGTTTAGTCTTTCGTTGCTAATTAACCCTCCTGAGCTGTTTGCTCCCTGCTCTGCACTGGAGGCCTGACCTTTCATTGAAGACATCTGATATTTTAAAACTGATTAAAATATTTCCATTAAGTACTTTTTCAATGAACAGAAGGCTTTTGACATGAACAAAAATGTATTATCTGAAATATTTGGTTTTGTTAATATGTATCAATTTGCCACAACATTTTAGTAACTGCATGAGCAAAAAATGTCTTTGATTAAAAAAAAATAGTCACTCCATAGCATTAAATGTTTTAGGTTTTCCCTGTTTATTCATTTATTTGAAATCCATCAGAAATAACAGAAATTTAGATAATATAACTGAATTACTTCATACAACTGTGGGACACAAACACTGGAATTGGACTAGATTATCCTTGTGAGTCCTTTCCAACTCGGGATAATCTATGACTGGTTTTGAGCATCGTTACAATTTGGTCACACCTTTCAAAGGAGTCACTGTGACAGACTCATGGTGGGTGTCATCTGTCACAACTCCCTTTCCTGCTGGGACTTTTGCCCTCTAACTCCAAAAGTTTGGCTTGCGAACGAAGATCCAGCCCTGGCAGAATCTTCTTGGTTCTGCTTTCAAGAGAGCACTTCCTGGGCTGCTCTGCAGCTCTAATGACCTCATTTTCAGGAGAAGTAAGGCCTTGAAAGATGACTGCTTGATGCCAAAATATTTCCAACCTGATGGCATCATAATGTGATATCATTAAGCAAACCAAAGAAAGGTCTGATGATGAACCAAACCCAAAGCGAGTCCATAGACAAAGGAAACGGAGAACCAGAGGCAGGGCTGTGCAGCGGATGAGCCAGTGCAGGTGTGGGGGGCTGCTGGGCACTGACACCTCACCCTCAGGTCTGCTCAGTGACAGAGCTTTCCTGAGCCGTGCACAGAGCCCCTCAATGAGCACTGTGGCAGCTGAGAGCACATGCAGGTTTCCCACTCATTTTTAACACGAGATGTAGCTGGTCCCATGTTTTCTGAAATTGCTGCCCACAACACACATCGGCAGAGAGAATGCAAAGCAAAGGCATCAGGCTGAGTTTAGGTCAACAAGATGAGACAAACCTGCCTGGGAAGCTTCCAGCTGAGCTGCTTGGTTTCTGCAGATAGTGGGTACCACACAATGGCATGGATTGAGCACATAATCACCAGTCATGCACTGCAGGTACTTTAACCATAATTCAAAGGTTTGAAGTCACCTGTTGCTTTTCCCCTAATATTCTGGGGATTCCTTACTGATGGATATATTTCAAGGATGCGTGTGATGGAGCTGGGATGTCAGCACAGCAGGTATTTCTCAGGCACCCACTTTTTGTTGTTTACCAAAAGCTTCCTCTTGCATCACCATTTTTCTCCATCTGAAAGTTTCTCTGTCCCCAGCCCTGCCGTGTTGGTGTTCATCTGCACTGGCCTGGGATGGTGAATTCTGCACCATTTAGAAGTGTGTCCAAAGTCAGAATTCTGGCTGCTCCTTGGGACAGCAGAAGAGCCTGCCAGTGTTGGGGGTTCAGGGTCAAAGGCTCCTCAGTGAGAAAAAGGCTTGTTCAGAGAAGAACATGGGTTTCTGTTAACTTTGGCAGCCAAGAAATGTCTTCTGCTCTATACCTGTGCCACCCATTCTATGTCCCTCAGCTACCACCTGCATTATTTTCCATTTTACTTACAGAAACATTTGTGTCTGCTTCTGTAACTGCATTTTTGTTTTCTTCCTCATGCTTTAAAATATATCTTTTTTTATTTCATACATTGCTGGGAGTGCCTTCAGGCATGAAGCTCTTCTTTTTTTTTTTTTTTCCCAACACTTTCCCAAGCAACCATAATTATTTCAAAACAATCTATCACAAACAACTCAGCTTCACCTAGAGAGGCGCCCAGAATCCCTGCAGAGGCCAGGCAGGGTGGAAACCTTTTGCACTCTTAACTCCTCAAGACAGAGGTCTCACTGAACAGCCTCAAGTTGCACCAAGGAAGGTTTAGATTAGATATTAGGAAATACCTTTCTTCATGGAAATGGTTGTAAAGAATTGGAGCAGGCTGCCCAGGGCAGTGGTGGAGTCACCATCCCTGAAAGGGTTCAAAAACCTGCAGATGTGGCACTTGAGGATATGGTTTATTGGTGAACATGGTGGTGGTGCTGGGTTGGCAGGACTTGAGGACCTCAGAGGGCTTTTCCAGCTTTAACAACTATGTGATTCCATGATTCTGTGAAATATCTGAGCAGCCATGCCCTGCCCTCCCTGGTCATGGTGAATCCAGTGCAAATGGGTACCATCACCAGAGCAAATCCATAGGCCATGGGGAGCTCTGACCCTGAGAAGTGACCATGGCACATGGGGCATTTAGGAGGAAGCGACCAGAATTACTGAATATTGGCCTCCTTTCCCCATCACAGAGAGCAGCACTGTGGTGGAGAGGCACAGGGCACAGGTCTTAGGGCTGGAGGATGCTCCCCAGCATGGCATGTGCTGTGCCACACTGTCCACCAGTGCTGCACCACCAGCTGCTTCCCTGTGAGCTCCCAGAGACAGCAAGAGACATTAAATCCTCCAGCCATGCTGGGAATGAAAAGAAGATAAGAAGAATCAAGTAGAGTGGAGATGTTTTCCCCTACCACAGACTGTTTGGAAGCTGAAAAATTGACTTTCCTTTCATCCATTTTAATTCTGAAGGGCAGATGAGCCATGGCCTGGCTCTCCACTGTCGGTGCTTTGTCATCCTGACACTGCAATTTCAGAATAGATGACGGGAAAGTCATCGATGCCAGATCCTGGGTGTGATTTCGAGGGCACAAAGCTCACAGGGTTGGGAGTGGGGGTCCAGGGTGTCCCCTCCTTGCTTCCCCACAGGGGCAGAAACAGCAAAAGCTATTCTGGTGCATGTGGTTAATTTAATGCTGAGAAACCCACCAGACCAGGAAACTGGCTCTTTTTGTAAACAAGGACAAGTGCTCTCCGCTTCCCATTCCCAGACAAAAGGCTGAGTGAGGAAAAAGAAGACCTGAGTAAAGGAAACCTTGCTGAAGTTTCTGTTCTACTGGTTTTTCAGCTTTCCTACAAAAAGACCCAATTCTTGTTTAGCTCAAAACATGCCAAAGGATAGAACGCCATCCAAGGAGGCTGCAGAGCAGCACCCACAGGGTTTGAGGCAGAAATGGCCCTCCAGTGTCAGCATGACCTGACATGTCCCTCTGACCACGGGTATGGTGGGAGCTTCAAAATCCTGCGTGGGATTAAGGAGGGAATTCTGCTGCTCTCCTTGCACAAGACACTAAAGTGCTGTTGATCTGCTGAGCACCCTTCTCCTCTCCCTCAGATGAAGGAAATCATTCTCAGAAGAGCATGTCAGTAAGATCCTGTTACCCCACTCTATGATTTCCCCAGTTTAACTTTATTTATATAATATCATACCTTTATCCATTTCTTTTTTCAGCATATGGCACCACAAGTGACAAGTAAGTCAGTGAAATTCTTCCTGATTTTCCCTATGATTAAAGTCCCACTATTCCAGGGAACATAAAGCACTGTCACAAAATGTCCTTAACCATCATTTCATGATCATAATGCTGTCATTAGAAGTGTGTTTCAAGTGTGTGTCTAACAGCCCAGGGACTGTCACCTGTAACAAATTCCTAGCTGGGACTTGTTTAAATCTAACAACCTGCCTTCCTAGATCATATTGGATCAGTGAGTGCACACTACTCCTTGGAATTAGGTTTGTATAAGGAAAGATTAGCCTCGTATAACATAATGTTACATTTTGTTGTTCTGAGCTATACTAAATGTAAATCATGTCTCAGACACAATAATAATTCAAACAGGAAATGCAAAAGGAAAATCATCAATATGAAAAAGGAAGATAGGCTGTATAGGAACACAGTGCATTTGGAACTGGTTTTGAAAGTCAAATACACACCTTTATTTGCAATGCTCTGGTACTGTTCAGTTACCCAATGAATTTCTGTGAAATAATGTCATATCTGCGCCTTTATGAACAGCACAGCTGGAGGAGAATGGGAATGAGACAGCAGCGACTCCGAGCTGGCAGAGGAGCACCCTCAAAAGCAGCACTGCCTCTGCCTCCTCCAGTTGGAGTGCAACATTGGAATCTGGAAGATTATAAAAGTTCCCTTTGACAAAAGGACTGAAGGAAGCACTCCCTAACATCTCAGACATAAGTAATACAACTCTGTGTTTTAATAGTGCTTCATAAAAAAGGAATTAAAGTGGAATTAAAATACAATGCGGGGACAGAATGCTTTGCCTCATTATCTGCAGTGGAGAGGCAAGGGCTTCAGGCACAGGCTGCTTTCTGCAAGGGGTCCTGCTGTGGTCTCCCCACTGCTGGGATCCATCTGCTCCTGCGCAGCCTTAGCCCTTGTCTTTCCCCAGCTTTGTTTGTGGAATGTGCAGCTTCTGTGCTCCCAGAAAGTGGTAATGAAACCAGGAGCACAAAGGGCTGGAGCCGGCCAGTGGCACTGCTGGAGGAGTCTGTGTCAAGAGCAAAGATGTCTCCAGCCCCTGCTCTGAGGAAGGGCCAAGTGCTGCCTTTTCCCCTGTAACAAAAACTACTCCCTGACCATGCACAGTTTGGGTCAGCGAGGGCACAAACAGACTCTGCCCGAGGCTCATCAGCTGTTCCCTCTCCAACCAGCAGCTTGTGCAGATGTGTAAATAGAAAATGTTGGTGTGCTTGAGGCATCTATTGTTTGGTGGAACAATAACAACAGTTCCCCAGTGTCCTTCCCCATTAAAGTGTGCGTATTCCTGCAGAGATTGGCTTTTCTTACTGGAACACAAAACCTCCCAGTAATTACCAGGAAAAGCTGACTCACTCTGTGTGGCCTCTCTGTAAGAGCTGGGATGGAGCTCGGCAGGTATCAGGCTGAGAGAGCAGCTCTGATGCTGCCTCATTACTGATGGGGCTTTCTAGATCCCTGAAATCAGCTTGGCATTCTCCTTTAATATTTCATGGCATGCTCTGAGTGCTCCCACGTAATGCAGGGAGGAGACAGTGCTTGGGGCCGGGTGTTACAGGAATAATGGGGGAGGTCAGCAAAAAGGGATGATAGAAATGTTTCTATGCACTCAGGAATCTGAGAGGTGGAATTGATTTATGAGATTAATATGGTGCTGGAGGAGTTGTGTGGGGTTTAGGATATTAAAACCAAAGCAGTTTAGGCTTGGGAAGGAGCTAGTCCTGCAACAAAACTGACAGCATTCTACTGGTGATGATTTGAATTTCTAGCATTAGAACTTGCATGACTTTGGTGTGTAGTCAGGGTTTGAAGCAGCTGGGGCATGTGTTCAACTTTCTCTTCATCTCTGAGCCAGAGCTGGTGGGATGAGTGTGTAGGTGTCCACTAGTGGAGCTGCTTCTGCAGCACTTGTCCAAACCAGGAAAATACTAAAGCAGCTTAATGCCACCTGTAGCTGTGAAAGGATGAGAAAGAAGGGAACTGCAGTCAGATTCTGAAGTTGGTAACTTTTCAGTTTGTTTGGGAAAGTTTAAAACTCTGATTTATTCTTCCTTGATTATATATATTGTGCTATCTCAAAGGAAGCTAAAATTTCAAGGGTATTGTTTGTTTGGGGTATGGCTGGGGTGGGTCCCACCAACACCCTGGTTGTCCTGTGTTCCCTGGGATGGCCTGACCTCACAGCAAGCAGGGTCCCTGCTGTGCTGGGGCACAACCAGCTGGCTGGGTACCAAGAGCATCACCCTGTGTGTGGTCACTGTGGCTGTGGCTGCCACCCCATAGTGTCTTGTTGAATTTCAGTGAAGCTGCTGTGCCTACAGGCTCTGACTATGCCGATTTTGCTCGTTCTATTCATGGGGGCTAAAGCCCATCTCTATGGACTCGTGGTTTCATGGTCCTTCCAGAGCACTCTTTTAAAGATTGCTTTCAAAGGAGGCTGGGATGGCTCTTTCCTACTTGGATAAATACATGCAAGGCTCTGCAGGAGCAAAGAAACACCTACTTTCTGTTACTTCCCACAGGGTGCTCATCCCAGTCTGGGACATGGTACCAGTGTCTTATCTTGTCTCCATTGCCATGAGGTGTGGTCAGGGGACTCCACAGGTGAAATCCTGTAGTGGGGTAGAGCACCTTCAACCCTCCATGAGATCTGGCCAACCCTGCCTCTGTATCAGACCTAAAACCAAATCCATTTTTTAGGCTTCAAAAGAAGTTGATTGTTTTCGTGCAGCTTGAAACAAAGGCATGGAGTGGTATTCCCATGTTTACAGACCAAATCTTCCTGAGCAGATGGCAGAGCAATAGGGGAGGCTTTAGGCAGCTGCTGCTCCCCCGTAAGCCGGAGGGACAGACAGAAGGTGGGCGTCCGGAGAGCGAAGCCCGTGCAGGACTCCAGGGTGGTAATAAATTAGAGGCAAGAGTTGGAACAAGGCCACAAATGAGAATTTAATTGCACACTTCTTGTGTTTCCTGAGACTGGACTATACAGGCCGGGAGTGATTCTGGAGGAAATGAAAAGCTGATACCTGGTGAAATACTGGGGTGAGAAACGGTGTATGATGAGTCCTGGATTGACCAAACTGCTTCATTAATGAGGGCACAATGTCTGAATCCACCTTCTGCAACTTGGATGTGTTGAGTATTGGCTCAGCAATAATTTATAACTTGGGGAGCACTGCACAGACCAAGCATGGGCAGACTGTGACCACCTCCTCCTCCTGCTGATTAATGGAAGATGAGGCAGGCAGGGGGTGATCAAGAATAGCCAGCCCAGGTGTCCCGGAGGATGTCAGGTGATTTGTTATGTTTGACCTCCATAAAGTTAACAACAGAGGAGACAACCTGTTCTGTCTGCTGAGTGCTGCAAACCCACGACCTGCAGTCCTCAACAATCAGCCCACTCCTGAATCCGTGTGGAAGTGAGATGTGAGTTCACTCCAAACCATCAGGGGTTCTCGGACCTCAGTGTGTCTTGGCAGTGTTTGTCAAATATCTGCATTTTCTGGCTTTACAGGAGTCAGAAAACAGAGGGACTGATGGAAATAACTTGTCAGTGCTAAGAAGAGTTGGGTACTTGGCTAAAACAACTCTCCTTGTTGACAGACAGACTAAAGAAAATACACAACATTGGATATATCTTCTTACTGGTTGGCTCGGGAGTCCACTGGTACTTGAGAGAAAGCCAGCAACAATAAATGCCTGCCATTTGTGTCGATGCTCTCATAAGGTCTCACAGAAACATCATGTTATCCTTTTCAGCGAATTTGGCTAAGCATTTCAGACCATCTTAAATTCTGTTTTATTTTGAAGGATTAAAGCTAGTCAGAACTTCTGTTCAAGATGCATGGGAATTTTAGGGGACTGTGAAATAAGATATGTGTAAGGAGGCTTTTTGTAATACACCAGAGAAAAATATTCATATTAAAAAATGAGATGAATAAATGTAAATTCAAAACCAAGGTTGTGGAGTTTGTTTTTGTTGGTTTTTTTTAACATCAACTTTTGAAGGTGATCCAAACAGACAAGCATTATCTTCTGCTGCAATATATCTCCACTGTGCCTACCCTTGAGTGGCTAATGCAAAAAGCAAACCAGTTGCAGGAATCAAATAACCACCATTGTCCAGGGAAAGCAGTCACGTGCATTTCCAGCTGCTGCTGGAACATCAGCAAAACCTTGCTGCAAGTAGTAGTCGTCTTGCAGCCCATGGGATGATGGTGATGGGAGGTCACCATCACATGAGGAGAGTTTGGTGCTCTCCTGGCCTGTGGGAAGGTGCCCCTCTGGGGCTGGAACCCCCGTGCAGGCGCTGTCTGCAGCCAAGGCACTTGGGTTTGCTTCTTTTCTCTGGTTTCTGGGCAAGTTTTCAATGATTCTGTTCTGAGGCCAGGAAGGGGGAAATACTTTTATCAGAACAAAGAATGTGGCTTTGGGAAAAGGCCATGGTGACAGTGGTTGGTGACTAATGCTGAGCATAGAAATGGGCTTCAATGAGGAAAACTACCAAGATTTAGGGACAAGGAAAAGATACTTAACAAAACGAAGTGAAGCCTTGGGTTGAGTAGGGGAATACTTGGTTCCCACAAGGGCAATTTCCCTCTGCCAGTGGACACTTGAGTGTTTTCTGCTGGGAATGGTTTTTAACCTCTGTGCTGAGGACCTGGACTGAAACAGGCACTGAGAGCTTCCTCTTGGAGGGGAGGGCTTGCAGACCACACCAGCCTGCACAGCCCTGGTTTGACTTCTCAGCACACTGAGCAATGCTGTTTAACCTGGTGGGGTGGAAGGTATCTCTGCCTATGGCAGGGGGTATGGAACAAGATGGTTTGTAAGGTCCCTTCCAACCTAAACCTATGATACCACCCTCCTTCTCTCCAACAAGGACCAGGACATACTGTCTGAGTTTCAGAGTTAGTCTCTGTAAGGGAGGAAATAATCTCCAACCTCTGATATATCCAGGATCACTAAACTCCAAGAAGCCTCCTCATGCACCACCAGCAGCATTCATTCTCACCTCTTGCTTCATGTGGATTTCAGGAGGCTGAGGGGACTCAGGAGCTTCTCCAAGGCTTTGCTCCAATCATCTCCCCCCTACTGGATAGGGAACAACTGCTAGTTTTTCTAGGCCTTTTTCTCCAGCAATTTCTTTTGCCATGTTTTCCACAGGTAGACTAAGAGGTACTGTAGTACCCAATACTTGAAAGCATTTGAGTGCTGTAATTTTGTGGCTTCTCTAATTGAAGGTGATGCCCAGAGCCCACTCAGTTCTTCAGATCTGTGGCTGTGCTGCATTTTCTCTACCTCTCAGGTTATTTCTGCAGTTGTCTTCTACACTGTCTCCACTCCTGGTGATGAGGCTCCTTGCTTTGAGGCTTGTTGAGACAATCTAAGGAAGCAGAGCTGTCACCATGCCATGGCCAAACACAGAGAACCAGGGTCACTGTGAATGGCTGTGTCCCCTCAGTACCAGTCTGCTCCCAGGGAGTTCTGCCAGTGGCCATTTCCACTCTCAGGCTCTTAATGGAAACGTCAAATAACATCAAAGCAGGGTCACTGGGGAACCTTGGAAATAACCTCTCCCTCCCTCAATCATATTCACTGCCAAAATCTACTTTTTTGGAGATCTCATCTATAAAGATCCTCATCCAAAGCAATTTAATAATAAAATAAAGTATATGCCAGTTCTGTGGGTTTTTTCCACCCAGACATAGAATATCAAATGTAATCAGGGCTGTTTAACCTCAAAAGTGGTGCTGATCTGCATCAAGTGTATTTTTACCTTTTTTAGCACTTTGAATTTAATTATGTAGCAGCATTGCACTGTCCAAGTTTGATGCCAAATGATTTGAGTCATTTAGCTGGACCATCTGAAATGCTGGTTTGATTCTGGGGCTGTTGCACCACTAACATCTGCCTGGTATTTTAAAACATATATTAAAAAATACTTCTATTTTGGCTTTTCTCACTAGGCCTTTAATGGTTTCATATTCAAGCCATTTGGACCAGCTCAGCACCTCTTCCTCTGAGCTTGTTTTTTGGAGAGAGTGATGGGACCCCCCAGTGCCTTCCTGTGCATGGAGGAGAGGTCCCTGCAAGGGGGGCCAGGCTCTGGCCTTGGCTGTTGTGGGACTGAGAACAAGGGGACACCTTCTTCTTCAGCCAAAGGCAGCAGAGCTCTCCTACCCAGTGCAAACAGATTTCTGGATGTTACAGATGAAAACATCAGTGGATTCACTTAGAAGAGCTATCTGTGTGAATTTTAATCCTTAATTGAGTGTAGCTGTAAAACCTTCATATGACCTTTTTATGAATTAGGTGCAGACAAGTAGGAAATGTTTTGCATTATCACTTAAAAGTCCCCTTCCTGCTGTACCTTACTCCCACAAATAATTAGAGAGGAAAGTGGTAATTATATGAATCAATTGATAGCAGTATTTGGCTCAGACAATGCTAGAAGAGAAACTATAATTTAAGCTTAATATGTATTATAAAGTTGACGAAGAAAATGGAAATTTATGTAAATTCCAATAGTCAATTTATAAGGTTACTGGCTATGTGGGATGCACATGTTTGTGACTGTTCCTTAGGTTGAACTAGTTAGGGCAGCTATCCAGGCTGAACAAGCGCTTTCCTTTGGATACCATCCTCTGCAAATTTAAAAGCTTTTCAATTTCAGGAGGATAAAGCCAGTTGCTTGTGATTGGATTGAAACTTCCCACTTATTTCTCTGCTTACCCCAGGCAGAGGGGACGTGCTCCCTGGGGTGCTTTGTGAACATGCAGTGGCCAGGACAGAGGTCTCACAGCTCCCCACTTCATCTTGTCTTTCCTAATAGTCATCTTGCTCTGAGGGGCTGGGGGTGTTAAGTAGTTACTGATATGCTACAAAACGTATTATTATTTGAATAATTTGCATAATTAAACATTAGGAGCCTTAACAGAAGCCAGAGCAGTTTCTCACAGTCAGGGTACCCAAAAAAGCACATTTCTTCTTTTGCAGGCTCTCAGGTGATGTCCCCTGTAATTTTGGGTGTCAGACTGAGTGATGAAGAACAAAGCCCCCTCTGAGGGCACAGGTACCAGGGAGGCTGGGGGTGGGCTCAGACCTGCAGGGAAAGGCTGGTGGGTCTGGGCTGGGGAAGGTGCTGGTTGTGCCAGCGCTGATCCCAGGGATGAGGAGCTGCACAGGAGCCCTGGCTGGGTGTGAGTTATTGGATTTACCTCCATGTGGGAAATCGAAGCTCCTCTGCTTGTTTATTCACTGTTATCACTTATTGTCAAATGTGAGAGTGAAATGTTTGGAAAATAAGGTGAAAACCAGCAAGTCGCCTGTTGAAGCACATTCTGTTCCTTTGTGTTTTCAGCTGCACCTGCCGAATTCAGCAGAAAACATCGGCTTTTACTTGAATTTGTTCTTTTCAGGAGCAGAAGAAGCCTATGGAGGAGTGGGTGGGCTCTGTTTTGTGTACAGCAGCCCCCCAGGCTCAGTCCTACTCTAATTCACACTTGCAGAAAACTCCCACTCATCTGAGAACTGGATGATTAGGCTGTGAAATCCCAGTGTGGAAGTGGTCTTTGTGCCTGTTTACTTCACTGTCTCGAGACCAAGGCAGAATTTAGCTCTGAGAAGCCCAAACTTTGGGTTGAACAGAATCAGAAAAGCATCATCTGTGTTTTGAACCCAATTTAAATCTTAATGTTGGTGACAAGAAAAAGAACTCTTAAAGTCGTGTTTGAGAATTGCTAACCATCAGTAAACACTGTATGTTTTATATCTGCATTTGGAATCAATTCACAGAATATGATTGTGAATTCAGCAAAATCCTAGTCCAAATTAGGATTTTGGTCTGGAGAACCAGACCTTGGCACTTTAAGGGGTGATAAGAAAAATAACTTCATGTGTTTTTAAAATAACTTTGTGAAACTCATTCTTTAATCTGCCAATTTCCATTTTCATAAAAGTCTTTTCTCCACAGCTATTAAACATCTTTAAAATATAATTTAAAAAATGTAATAACCTTTGTCATCTGTTCTACAGCTTGCCTTCAGCCAGTGCACTACTTGTGAATACAGAATTTCAAATTAAATTTACTAATCTCATGGAGAAAGGACACTAGAAAATATTGCATTCATGGTTTATGTTGCCACAGCAAGCTAAGAACAACTAATTCTATCAAGTAACAAAATAAATTATACATTCCCTCTCCTGGTTGAGCTGAAATATTGCACAAAATTATTGAAAAGCTTTTCAGGTAAAACCGAAGAGAAATAGCAATTATCACGCCGTTCCTGGCGGCGCGTGGAGGGGCTGGAGGTGAGTGTTGTGCTCCTGTGGCACAGGGGCACAGGGGGGCTGTTCCTCAGCCCGTCCTGGGGCAGTGCAGAGGGGCAGTGGAGACCTGCCAGTTCCTGGTGGGTGTCTCTGCCGTGCCCATGCCCTCGGCACAGGCAGGAGCTGGGGGAGCAGTGTCCTCCTGGGGCTCTGGGGTGGGCTGGGCTCAGCAGGGCTCCCAGGCTGGCACCACCAGGGCTGCCGAGGTGCACAGGACTGCCAGTGAGCCCCACAGCCCTCCCATTCCACACTCTGCTCATTCACTGCTCATGGATGCATTAAGGCTCTTCCTGCAGAAGGGTCACTACACACATGCTTTTATCATGTCCATGCCTTTTTGTTTATATATAATATATGTACTTTTTGCATGCTGCAAAGTGACAAACTGTGTGTTTGCCCCAAGCAGGTATGAGTGAAAGATAAAGCCATTTCACAGAATCCCAGAATATGCTGAGCTGGAAGGGACCCACAAGGATCACCAAGTCCAGCTCCTGGCCCTGCACAGGACCAGCCCCAAGAACATCCCCATGTGCCTCAGAGTATCATCCTAATGCTTCTTGAACTCTGCTTTGAATGCACCATGACCAAAGGAACTACTTACCTCCTGTGGAGACTTAAATAATTCCAGTGATTCTGAAATCAAGGTGTCAAACCATAGAAGTTCGAATCTTCTGTAAGGTCAGCTCTTCTGATTTTTTTTCCTGCTGCAAAAAGGTGCAATTAAGTAAAATGTAAGCAGATGCCCCAGCCTGCCAGGACATGCTCCCCCCTGCAGCTCCTGCTGGTCTGTTGTGGGGTGTCCAAGGCCAGTGGAGCACAGCACCCACACCCCTGCCAACACACCCACCAGTCAGAAGGCAACTGGTGCTCCTGGGGACTGTGGTCTTTCATTACAGCTCCTGTCCATGTCAGAGTTCTGCCAGGGACACGCTGTTTAACAAAAATCCAACTTATTTGGCACATACTGTCAGTATAATAGGAAAGAAATGGAGCTCCCCCTGCAAAAGCTATTTCTAGGGATGAAGTCAGAAAGCACAACCCGGTAGCTTCAGCCTCTCCTGCTGCTGTTCAAACAGCTCCATTTGGACGTGCCTGTCTCTCTGTCCATGCCTGACTAAATTGCTCAGAAACCACTCAGAAATAAACGGGGAGGAATCGGTGTGCTAAAAACAGGGTTCTTTGATTTGTCTTCCTATCCAGCCTCCACCTGTCTGGCCTCAGGAGCTGACCTTTATTTAATTGGGATGAGGCTGGAAGGATCACTAGAAAGCAGCAGGTCCCTGTGTCTGTTCCCCCACCTCTTTGTGAGGAGAGGATGGTCTGGGGGTAGAGCTGTTTTCTGCTGAAGCAGTTGCCTACTCCTGTCAGGGCTCTGCAGGGCTCTCAGTGGAGCTTCAGAAGGAGCTGAAATTAAGTTCTCTCACTCCCAGGAAGCTGCACAATGCTGCTCACCAAGGAGGAATGAGCAGTGCAATGCGGAGGTGCTCCACAGGAGGAGGTTTGGAAGAGGCCATTTCCTCACTCAGAGCCCTTTCCTCCCTTGCTCAGAGCCCTGTCCCTCAGGCTGTCTCTGCAGCTTGTCGGGAGAGGGTTTGTTAAGGGAAGGAGGAAGGATCCTGTGCTGGGTGTTGGCACTGCTCTGTCTGTGGGATGGGACACACTGGGGTGGAGGTTTCACCTCCCTCGGGCACACGAGGGGGCACCTTTTCAAAATCAGCCTCTTTTGTGCCTCCCTGCCATGGCTGCTGCACTCATAGAAGGGATTTTTATTTTATTTTTTTTTTCCCCCAGAAAAAGTGCTTCAAAAAATGTTCTTTAATGAAACGCTTTGGGGTGTGTAATCAGAATTTTTTTAGTGATTCATGTCATAGGTGCAAAGAATTTTGGCTAAAGTTGAAGGTATTGGTTTTTTTAATCAGCAACATGTTCATTATTCACTTCCCACTCTCAGCCAAGACAAGAAAAACAGCAGCTTTCTGATGAAAAGAAGAGGATCCATCAGGTCCCACTCACTTTTCATGAACTAAGAACTGATGTCAGTGACTGTCAGATTCAAGTGATTTTCCCCATAAATCTCCTCTTTACTAGCAAAAAGGAATCATTGTTCCCTAACACTGCACAAGCTTTTTGTTCAGGTTTGCTGTGTATAAAATTTAATGAGAACAGGCATGGAACACATCAAGAGCTGAGTGTGTCAGTTCTGAACCATGTGTTTGAAAACCTTTTCCTATAATTATCTCCCTTTCCAGTCTCCTGCGTGGGGAGGATGAGGGAAGGGGGTTGTGTGCTCTTGGCAACAATGGCTTCCCAAAACAGGAGGAGAAGTGCCTGACTGAAAGAACTGGATGTGGCTGGGGGAAAGGGGAAGAGGAGAAGGAGCTCAGATGAGTCCAGAGTGAGGTGTCCCTGAGGCCCTACTTTTGTGGCTGTTCTTCAGGTTGGAGAGGGTGGGTGTTTTTTTGTCTGACTGTGCTGCTGGTTGTGGAAATCTTGTCTGTTGCCTGTTGGTCACCCCATCTGCTCTGTCTCAATCTGTGCTCTGGCCCTGTCCCAGGGAGATGCTTATGGCCCATCCTTGTCCTCTGGAGGTCATGGTCCATCTTTCCATCACCATGTAGAGTATGCAGCACAGTGGGGTCCTGCCTGGGACACTGAGGACTGGTGCAGGAGGAATGATGGTCCTAGTGAGGACTGGGGAAACAGTGACATCCCATGGGATGCTCACAGACAAAGCTGATCCCATGTCAATGTGCACACACAGCAGAGTACCAGTGGCCTCATCCACCCATGCCCCCTGTGCCCTTACAGACACAACCTGTCTCAGTCTGCCCCTTCCCCAAAGAGTGTGTGACAAACTCCAGCTGCAGGGAGGAAACAGCAGTGCTCGTGGACAGCCTGCACTGTTCTGAGGCTCGGGGGCACAGGGGTATTTGGGAGAACCCTGTGTGACCTGCAGACACCAAGGTCTCTGTGTTGGCTGTGACTCACCAGCCTGTGCAGAATTCACACCTGTGCTGCCCTGAGGGGAGGAACACAAACTCAGGTTTTGCCTTCATTTTGTGACAGAAATAACTACCTTGGCTCTCTTAGTTTTAAAGAGAAAGGTGTGTGTTTGTTTCTTCAGGGACATTTCTAAAAACAGGAGTAGCTAGGTTTTTGAGTCACAGGAGGGAGGGATGCACCAGGCTGGGAGCTGCTCCCACCACCCACCACTCTGTGTGAGGAGGCAAAGCTGGGACTGAGAGGTCTCAGGTGCCAGAGTCAAGCAGCACTGTCATGGGAAGAACTGAAGCTTCATCCAAAATTTGTCAGAAAAGCCCTCCTGTTGAGTCATGAGGTGAAGAAAAGACCTCCTGGCTTCCCAAACCCCTTCTCAGAGAGGAGTCTGGGTGTGGCTGGATCAAATTCTAGTCCCACATTTGATCAGGGACTAGCATGTCTAGACTTTAGCATAGAGAGGATTATACAACTGTAATTGAGCCTCTCTACAACTTTGTCCTGCAGCATTGAAGATGGCAAACCAAATATATGCAAAATGAATTAATTACTTCAATTGATGATTATAATGATTAGAATAAAGCATCTTAATCAGAATTATCTGCTACACAGTATAGGTAGTAATAACTCCAGTTATAGTGCACTACTTATTAAATCAATAGTTTCAAAGCCATCTTACTAATTGTCAAGTAGAGATTGAAGTTACACTGATGTCTGTGGGCAAATGCCTTTGGCTCAGCCTCGAGGGGTGACCTTGAGGGGCATTCCCACTCCAGGGAGGAATCTTCATGCACACTCCTGGGAGGAGTATGTGAGAACACCCTGCCATCCATCCCCGCTCCTGGAAGTGCCCAAGGCCAGGTTGGATGGGGCTTCAGCAACCTAGGGAAGGTGTCCCTGCCATGGCAGGGGGTGGAACCAGATGGGCTTTAATGTCCCTTCCAACCCAAACCACTCTGGGATTCTAAATGTTCTTTCAATGGTTATAGGTGACTGTTACCCTTGTACAGGTATTTTACAACTATAAAATTCATCTTTTGTGATGCTGCGATTCATCATCTTAACTGTTATGAGTATTCTCTTTAAAATGTCATGCTTTGTCAACTTAAAAGGCAGAAATCAATCAGCAAGTGAAAACAAGCACAAGGATGTATTGTAATTTTTAATGACTTTTTGAGACAATTAGAAGTTCATCTAACTCCTTGCTTCTTCAAAACCCTTGTCCTAGAAATTTTTTGGGGGAAAATGAAAATTTCCATCTTCTTGAAAACTTTTCCTCAAAATCCAGAGGCTTGGCTAGTGCTGGAGACCGGGGTGGTGTTCTCTTTTGCACAGAGTAGAAATCCAGCCTTTGTACAAGGACCAGCCAGAAATACATAGTGATTTTTGGATGGAAATGATGGGGATGACCCACAAGAGTGAAATTAGACATTTTCTTTCCCATCTCCAACCTCTAAAGAGAACAGTAAATATTTCACCTCGTTTGTGATTGTCTGCCACACTCCAGCAGTTTAGCAGGTACATTAATAAATGTATGAAATGTGACCTCGGTACAACTGAACACCAAACATGGGGTTTACATGAACCACGTGGAGCCTGAGAGGTGCAGTGGCCTTTTCTTGGCTCTTACCTTGCACAGCCCACTCCGTGCTGGTGCCGGGGTGGCTTCAGAAACATTTACCAGGACTGTGCTTTAAGCTCAGCATTCCATTAATAAAAAGAGAAAGAGGTCGTGCTCATAATTTGTGTTTGGCATGGGGGAACTTGCAGGTTGTCAATAGCATTTGAATTTTTTCTTTGCGATCTATTAAGGTGTTTAATTTCGTTTTAACCTTAAACAGTTAGGGCTGGTCGTAGCCATCAACACTAAATTAATACAGCTGTTTGCAGGTGTTAATTGCCATAGCTGAATGGCAACAGTGCCTGGACAGAGTAAACCCCTGAGGTGACCATGTCCCAGGGAGCATATCCAGAGCAGTGGGTTACAGAGCTGTGAGAAGTCATCTGCAGCGAGGACTGAGTGAGCTTTATCAACTGGCCTGTGCTGTGAGAGGCACAGCCCGTGTCCTTCTCAGGGTCTGAGTTACTGCACGGTGTGTACATCAAAGCAGAGGGAATTTCCCACAACAGGGTGGGGTGCGAGTACAACGAAGCCCAGATAGTAAATAATTACAGCTGCTTGGAGATGCTTTTATACAATGATATTTTATTGATGCTTCTTCCTGATCACGATTCACTGAGTGCAAGAAAAATAAAATGGACAAAATACAAAACAGGAAATGGACAATACAAAAGGCCTCGGAAACCATTTTGGAGAGATGATCAGAATGTTTCTGCCTTCTGTACCTTTGACAGCAGTGAGTGTGTAAGGGAGAGTTGCCTCCAAAGGGAAGGCAGGGCAGTAAATGATACAAATTGGCAGGATTACAGAATGTAGTGAATCCAAAGAAGATTTAAAAATATAATTAGAAAGGGTGTCAAAGAAAGAAATTGTTAGCGTGCTTTATCTGTTATTGGGACTCAAGCTCACATCCTATTAAGAAATGTGCCCGTGCCAAGGAGAGAGATGAAATGTCTCACTGCCTCCTGCGATCGCTGTTCGCACACAGTGACTGTGCAGGGCGAGTGCAGAGCTGCTGTTGGGGCTTCTTTTGCTGTTCTTTAATTCCTGAGGGAAGAGGAAATCTGTTTCTTAGAAAATTCTTCTGCGCATTTTGATTTCTCCTCCATTTCCTTATGCTAATCAGGCTCGTGTGATGGGAACTATGATTATGGAAGGGGAATTAACCATTTCAAGCAGCTATGTCTTCTGCCTGCAGCAGTAACTGCTGCTGAGCATCCCTGTGTGCTGGGGCCATCCAGCCCGGGGCAGGGAGCCCAGCACCACTCCTTGGGGCAAGCTGGGCTGGGGCTGGGGGCACAGCAGCGTGGCCATCAGCATCTGAATCTGACCAGGGAATAACACATTGTCTTTGCCCCTTGGTAGGGATGTCCCATTTGCTATGGATTACAGGAGCTGAGGGTGCAGGGAGCTTCAGGAATCCTCACAGTAACTGATGCTGTGCTGCAGAAATTAGCCAAAGTGTCTGTTTTCCATGGCAGACAGACCCCACAGTCCCTGTGCCAGCTGGCAGAGCTCCTCTTCAACTTATACCCTGGGAGCTGAGGATAAAACTGACTTCTGAGATCATCTCTGCTGAAGGAAGAGACCCCACATCAATGTGTTTGAAGAGAGAAGAGAAAAATCATTTTCTTCTAACACGGTAAAGAGTGACTAAAAGGAAAGCTGAAGGCACTGAAATAATAAAATGAAAATGAAAGTTGAAAATGTCTTGGAGGTTTGTGTTCTGACTCACTCAGATGCAAGCAGTGTGTGGTGCTTCTTGCAACACAAAAGCTTTTCCACTGATTAACATGCTCCAGTGATTATTTTAAACCCCCTTATTCATTAGCTCGGGCCAGTTCTGTAACCTTAGCAGAAAGGAGTTGATAAATATGTAGGTTTGTCCAGCCAGGACTAGAACAGAAGTGCTGGGCTGTTGTAGGAGGACTGCAAAGTAACTCAAATAGGGCTTCATTGATGTCCAGAGACAGCAGCAGTTCCTCGGGACAGAAAGTCGGGTGCCTCATTCCCACTGGTTTGGATGCTCCTACACGTGCCACAGGTGCTGATGGCTCTGTAATCCCTGTGGCAGTGCTGGCCTTGCTCCAGCATGGGCATGACATTCCCCAGGGACCGTCCCCTCTGTGTCTGGCAGAGCTGCCACCACGGCACTGCCGCACTCTGGGCTTTGAAGGTTTTATTGGAATCCATTTCCACTGGGAAATCTGGCTGAGACTGAGACTTATTTCAGTAGGAAAATGACAAATCTAAATGATAACAGTATTTATTCCTTCTGTTCTGATTTCTAAAGCTGTCCCGGGAAAGGGAAAGGCACCAGCAAAACTCGTTGCTTTTTTACAGGCAGATCTGGGAAAAAGTGTGTGATCTGGTTCAGCCAAGTATCAGAACCTCTCTGGGGCTCACAGGCCATGCCACAGAACATGGGACAGTACACTTGGAATTAGCTTTGGATTGAGAATTCAGATGATCTGCAAGGTCTTTTGATAATGTTGATGACCCACAAGGTCCCTCCCAACCCTAACTATTCTATAATTCTATGATTTTATATTTTACTTTTAAATCCCTGAGATCAGAACAGTAATAATTCTGATATGCCATTAATGTGCATTAAATATTAATATGCCATTAAATAATGATAAATAAAGCAGCTTAAAATTAAACACAAACAAAAGATGTTTGATCATGGGGGAAAAATGTGCCAAGTAGCGTTTCAAAATTAAATTTCAAGTAGCAGTTTTAGAATCTCTGTTGCTCCTGTCCTTCCCTCTCCTCTCCTCTCCCCCGCAGCAGCAGGGCTGGGAGTGCCAAACTGGGCTTGAATGGGCTGTTTATGCAGAGGACAATGTGCAGCAGATGTCCATTGATAACCATAATGTGGATGCAGACACAGGGTTGAAAATGTTTCTAAAGTTGCTGAAGAAGCAGGAAAAAAAAAAAGTATGTTTTTTAATTCAATAGGTTTTACCTTTTTATCGAGAGACGACTGAGGAGTCTGTGAAATGCCAGGAGTCTGAGCAGCACCACAAACAGATTCCTGAGTCAAATGGAAATTAAGCTTTTTGCTGCATTTCTGCAATAATACATCCAAAGAGGAGCAGAAGCTAAAAACCATAATAACAATGGGAGAAATTATACCATCCCACCATTTTTCCAGCACTGCTGTTAGCAGAACACTGGATTGATGTTGTACCTATTTTTACTTTTGCTGCTGGAACAGCCTTTGTCACAGAGAGGAGGCACACGAATTTCAATAGCTCCTACATTTTGTGAAATATATGGAGTGCTGCACTCATCTGACCTTTACAGAATTTTTCATTTCAATTGCCTGGTCACCCCAGTCCTTTGCAACAGGTTGGGCTCTCCTTTAATGAGAAGAGGAGGAGTGCAATGGTCAACCATTCAAAATACTGAATATTAAAAAGGTCAACAGAGTATGGCATGGCAATGTGAAAATGAGACAATACAATCCTGGATACCTCCTTGCAGTGACAAAAATTGTAGCAAGGAGAGAAAATGTCACAACACGAATCCATTTCCAGAAGGGACAGAAGTGTGGTGTGCAATGAGTCTGTCCTTGCTGCAAAGTTCAGGCTGTCTGTCTGCAGCCTCCAGGGAATGCATGGCTGACAGCCACAGGTATTTAGTCACAGTCATAGAATCATGGAACAGTTTGGGTTGGAAGGGACCTTAAAACTCATCTTGTTCCAACCCACCCACCTTCCACTAGACCAGGTTGCTCAGGGCCTGAGATTCCCTCACAGTCAAACTGTGTTTGTGCAAATGATGCCACAGAAACATTGCAAATGTGCAAAATGTGAAATTTTAACTGCAAATAAGGCAATAAAGGGTGAGCTTTTGTGTTCTGAGCCAGTGGTACTGGGGCTCAGCTGGCACAGGCACTGGGCACAGCTGCCCCCGTGGCACAGTTCAGGAACTGGTCCCAGTACAGAAGAGCTGGAGGAGGTGGCCAGACAGGACTGCTCATTGAACACCCCTCCTGCTTTGTTTTCTTTTTCTCTTTGTCAATATCCAGTAGCTCTTCATTTTCCTTTTAAAACATTTGAGAACACGAATGGTATCTAAAAAACTCCCTTGTAACATTTGTTGGGTGGATTGTAACTGCACAACCACCATTGCAAACATTTCCAGTGTCATAAAGACATACTTCAGTAACTATTTATTTTGCCTGGCAGAGATAAGTCAGTGTGTGATAAATATGGATCTGAGGGCCCTGGCTGGAGGTGCCCTGGCTGGCAAGCCCCAGTGGGTGGCTACAAGGAATTGCTGTTTTCAAAAATCCAACCCCAGAATTAACAGAAATGAGCTTCTATTGAAAATTTTCTTCCCAACTGAGCAGGAAGAATTAACTCCCAGGAATCCCATCCAGCAATGAAAGTGCTCTTTTTCGCATCCTCAGAGAAAGGAGCAGCATTACAGAGCAGTGAAAAGCAGCTGTCCCAGCCATGTGGGGTTTGAATGGATTCAAATCCCAGGCTGGTTTGGGTTGGGAGGGATCTTTAAATCCCATCCAGTCCCACTCCCTGCTATGGGAAGGACACCTTCCACTAGCCCGGGTTGCTCTGAGCCCCATCCAACCTGGCCTTGGACACTTCCAACTGAGAGCTGAGTGTCCCTCTGCCCTCACACAACCAGCTCCTGCTCTCTCTGTGACAGCAGAATGTGAGGCACGTGCTGAGTTATGAGGATTTGAATTTATTCCTCAAAGATCCCTTATTGTCCCAAGTGTCCCTTGATCCATTTCAATCCTGTTTTCTAGACTCAGGACTGATGTTAACCAAGCACTGTTATTTCAAAAACACAATTCCATTACTGACTCATCCTTCATTTCCTGTCAAAATTATTTTAATAGTTATTTTCTCCACAATAAATGATACATGAGGGGATTTTTTTTTCTTTCCCAGTTATTTCTGGTTGCTTATTTATTTTTTAACTACTCACCTTCCCTGGGAGCATGGATGAGGAGAGGAGAGGAGAGGAGAGGAGAGGAGAGGAGAGGAGAGGAGAGGAGAGGAGAGGAGAGGAGAGGAGAGGAGA
>JAWWEE010000004.1:396114-412666 GCA_035221455.1 Xenops minutus
GAGGAGAGGAGAGGAGAGGAGAGGAGAGGAGAGGAGAGGAGAGGAGAGGAGAGACTTCAGATCAGGTATTTCTAAACTGTTCCCCCCTCTTCTCTGCTGGGTGTTAATTGTTACAGCTTGCAACTGAGGAATTTTGTTCTCAGTCATATCCTGGTTTTATTCTTGGTGCATCTGAATGGCAAATTATTCATTTGCTCTAATCACAGTGGGGTTAGGATCTTCGGTATGCAAGTGACAATATTAATTGCCTGGTGTGTGGTCTTATGAAGAACAGAAGTTAGAAGGAATGATTCCACACCCCAAGTCATTAGAAGAAAATCTCAATTCATTATCTGGGTGTTATTATTACTAATGACATAGTAATAGACTCCATACTAACAATAAATATCTTTTTATCAGCTCAGTGTTTTACTTAATAGCCCTTTTAACTTGCAGCTGAAGGTCTGTGCCACCCTCAGCTGACACACACTGCGCTGCCTCTCGCTGGGAGCTGCTTCCTGCACGGATCTGGTGTGAATTCCTTATTTTGCAGGTGCTCACAGGGCCATGCCCAGGTGTGGGGCCATGTCAGTGATTTTTGGCCATTTCGGTGTGTTTTGGCAAGTGGTGAGGCCCAGGGAGGACAGGGAGACAAGGCAGCCCGGAGCAGGCTGGGGTGTCTGCCCTGCCCACATCCCATCTGCTGCTCACCTGGGGAATGAGGACACACTCAGACACACCTGGACCCGGAGGGAGAACCCCCTTCAGCCTTTGCTAACGTGTCTCCAGGAGCAAGACTTGGGAATACATTCAAGGCCAGGCTGGATGAGGCTTGGAGCAAACAGGTCTAGTGGAAGGTGTCCCTGCCCATGGCACAGGAGTTGGAACCAGATGAGCTCTCAGGTCCTTCCCAACCCAAACCAGTCTGTGAGTCTGTGAACACATTTCTGTATAAACACTGGAATCACATCTCAAGACTGTCTGTGAGAAATCTCTTGGGGAATGGCCCTGAAATCTGCACTGTCCAAGGAACCTGAAAATACCAGGGCATGAAGCAGAATTTTGGGGTTCTGTGGGGGGTTTTTTGTTTCTTTGTTTTTTTTGGTTTTTTTTGTTGTTGTTGTTTTGTTTGTTTGTTGGGTTGTGTTTGGTTTTGGTTTTGGTTCTTTTGGTTTGGTTTTTGCACCATACTTGGTTTTCCTCCAGGGGAAATGGGCTGTCAACTCATATGGCAAAGAAGGGCCTTTGTCCCCAGCAGGGAAGTCAAAACTAGATTTAATATAGTGGGCAGTGAGGGATGGATTTAGGTAGACTCTGAGCCATTCAAAGCCAGGACATGCCTTCCCCATGTTCCCACCAGAATCCTCAGAGCACAGGACAGGCTGCTCTGGAGGGTTGCACTTCTCCTTCCCAAATGTTTTCAGGGATCTGGACACCAGATCCTCGTGGAGTCTCCAAACTGCCCCTCAGCTCTGCACTCCTGCATTGAAAGGAGAGGACAGAAGCCCTGCCGAGGTGGGAGAAGAAGGTGAGGTCTCTTTGTTTCCCTCCCTTTCAGCAGTTCAAAGGGTTTCACGTGGTGAGGAGCTCTGGTGCTGCTCTGTCACTGGAGTTCCACCCGTGCCCAGGGAGGGGACACTGAACTGCTGCTGAGGGATGGAGAGAGGATAGGGGGGTTCAAATACCTGTTCCCATCCCAGACAGAATCTGCTCTTGGAAAAAGAGTGAAGAGACATTTCGGCACTGTATCCTTTTATTTCCAGTCACAGGTGTACAAAGACAATTCTGGTGGCACAGTGGAATACAAAATGATTTATTAATGACAGGAAAATCTGCACCCTTGGATATATCCCAAACCAAGTTTGGAGTTATTGGCAAGGTCATTACCAGCCATTCCATTAACAAGGCCAGGAAAATAGATATTTTAACTTTAATTGAATTTCATATAAGTTGCAAGCTGACCTTTGACAAAGAGGCTTCATTTGAATTTATCACTGATCCGGGCATTGGCTTTAGGCTCTTGGATTTTTTCTGCAGTGCTGCTGAAAACATTTTAGCCCAATTATATTCTGGCTTTTAATGCAGGGATCTTAACTAGAAAATCACCAGTTTTCCTTGGGTGTTTTCTAATTTAGCTAAACCTGTGCCCAGCAGGGACCAAAATTTAGCTTGACCATTTGACATTTTTTGCTTGAAGTGGCTTAAGTGGCCCAGCTGCTCAGTGAGTTGAATTGCTGTTCAACAGCCAGGGCAGGACCCCCCTTCCCACCCTCCAGGCTCTGGAGCCAGGATGGATCCTCACCCCAGCCTGGCACCACTCCCACCCTGCACAGCCCTGGGCTCCTCCAGTGCCTGGGGTCCTCACCAGCGAAACGAGGAGAAAGGCTGGATTCAAACTGGAATCACATGGGAATTACAGGAGCTGACTGTGCATTTTATTGCAAAATCAAGCCATACAAAAACAAGTTAATATTTTAAACATGGTGGAACTGTTTGCAATTTGTTTGTTTGTAAAACAAATATTTATTTGGTGTGACATTACATTGTTGAATTACTTATTTACAGCTCCAAATACCTGTGTTATTTATGCTGCCTGCTATTGCAAACATCGAATTAATGTTCATTTATTTCTCCACTTAGGTTTGGAGATTGTATTATGACTTCATCAATTGGCTTTGTTTTTCAAAGAAACTTATTTCAATCCAATTCCATATGTCATGTTACAGACAAATAAAAGCCAAGGCCCCCCATATTGCAGGTGAAATCTGTAATGTCGTGGCTCCGGAGTGATGCCTTAAACAATCAAGCTAAATATGTCAAGGGACTTTTTAATACGCTGCACTGATGAAGCAAGAGTATTAAATTTATTCAACCATGAAGAAGGCTTTCATTATCATACACCTCAGCTGTGCCGGTATGTGTTGACCACGAGAAAAAAACCAGGAGAAAATGAAATGTGATTAGTTCCTGATGGGCTGAAATTCCTTTAATACGCGTAACAGGGAAGGAATTCATATTAACAGTCTCCATCAAGGATTTATTTTTTTCATATCTACTCCACAACACAATGAATCAGTGTCTCCAAAGGCTGATAACATTCTTATCAATACCTGAATGGGGACAGGTGGGACAGCACAATTATTGCTGGTTTATTGTCTGCATTGTGCACCGTTCCTGAGCCCTGGAAATGCCACCCCCAGTTTCACTCCTGAAAACAGAAGTGACAGTTGCTTTCAATCATTTTTTTGTCAGTAGATTTGATTGTGCAGATTTGGAAAATTGATCAAACTACAAGATTTTAAAAATTATTTTTGAGCTGAAGCTTAACAAAAGCTTATTTTTAAGAACTTACTAAAAAACTTGTAATGCATTGAGTGAGACATGATTATAATATGCAAAAGGCACTGTCAGCAGCTGGGAAAATGATGAGGAAGTTTGAAGCTAATTATTAATCACCTGGCTTTAGTGGCACCACAGAATTCATCTCCCTGTGTCCCAGGCGGGTGCTGGATTTGCAAGATGGATTTTGCAGAACTGCAAATGGTGGTTTATCTAAATTATTTTTAGGAAAGGCTCTAGTGCCCACATGCACAGTGCTGATGTTTACAACTGAATTATTACAGCTCCATGTTTCACTTCTCCACTTCCTCTGCAGTGATTTCCCACCTGCTCATTGTCAGTGAGGGAGCACAGGAATTTTAACAGAACTCACTAAGAAGTAAGAAATCAGATTTCAAATGTTCATCATTCGCGTGCCTCACTTGTGGAGGGAAAAGTGGTGTGGTCACAGTGGAAACTCGGAGCCAGAAGGGAAAATACAATTGCATTGGTGGAGACCATTCTGCTGTCTGGGTGCTCCCACTGTCCCTGCTCTGCCCGAGCCCCAGGACCAGCACAGGGGCACCATGGGCACCTGTGATCATGAAACCCCAGATGCTTTCAGGTGGAAGGGACCTTAAGGCTCATCCAGTGCCACCCCTGCCATGGGCAGGGACACCTTCCACTGTCCCAGGTGGCTCCAAGCCCCGTCCAGCCTGGCCTTGGACACTCCCAGGGATCCAGGGGCAGCCACAGCTTCTCTGCCCACCCTGTGCCAGGGTATCTCCACCCTCATTGCCAGGAATTCCTTCCCAATATCCCATCTGACCCTGCCCTCTGGCAGTGAAAAGCCATTCCCCTTGTCCTGTCACTACAGGTTCTTGAAAATGTGGAAGTTCAGCTGGAAGGGTGTGGGTTTTACCCAAATCCTGGAGCACAGACTGGCTGTTCCCTCTGATCCCCAGTTTGACAGATGAGAGAGCCAGAGAGCTCAAGTATTTTAGTGGCACTTGTGCTGAAGATGATAAATGCTGTCTTCATCCGGCAACTTCAAGGTTCACTTTTTTATATTTGAAGAGGGACATGCAGATGGTTAAAAACACAACATTAATAATCCTTCCCTGCAAGCAAGATTGATACATGCAGCATAAATCCTCATGCAGCTGATGTGGCTTCTGGTAGACACGGAGTGGTGCTTTTGCCATCAATATTGGGGCTGACAATTGAAATCCAAGTAATTTTTTTTTCCTTTTCCTTTTCAGAGCAGTGTGCTCCAGAGGTGTCACCCCCCCTGCACCCTGCTGCTGGCTGAGCAGGGCAGCCTGTGGGAGCTGTGCCACAGGTTTCAGCTCTGCAGGGAGGAAGTCTGGCACACACTGCTCTTTGCAGCACTGGAGCCCATATGGAATTTGAAGGGTCTGGGATCTCCTCAGGGACAGTCCCACCGGCCCAGAGAGAAGGGGTTTGCAGGACTGTACAAACTATTCTGGCATGGTGATCATCCCTCTTTCTGCTGGAGAATGAGATATTTGGCCTTTACTATGCGAGAGACCTTCTTATCTCTCGATTTCTTAGAGAAATTGTGAGTATAGGGCTGGAAAAGCATAGCCCCAGCCACATCAGGCTCAAATGGAAGCCAAGTCATTGCTGAGCATGTGAAATAAATTTGGGGTATTGCAAGGAAACCAGGAAAAGACAAGAAATGCTAAGCATCAGACAGAAAAATGAGCAAAGGCTGGAAGTGCAGCCCTGATGGAAACCTCTGATTTCTCCGTGCTCTCCGAGGTGAGTGTTGGCTGAAAGAGAGCTGGAGCTGCAAGCAAATAAATGTTCTTCTGTTATTTGGTTTCTCTGGTGTTCATGGAAACAAAAATTGCATTAAGAAATACCTGACTTCACTATCAATTTTTATTCCCAGCAGAATCCCAGACAGGGCTATCAGCTTTGGCCTCACTGTTTAGTGCTCTGTGAAACACTCCACAGCCTGTCAGCCCCTTTCCCTCCTCACTCAGGCACCAGGTACCAGGGGAAAACCAGGACTCTTTAATTTTCATTGCTCTTTATGAGGTTCTTCCTCTTTTCTGAATGATTTTTACGTGAGGAGGAGTGTCATCCTCAGTGACATTATGAAGACAAAAGCAGATACAAAGGAAACACAAACCATAGTGGATATTCCCACCGAGGGGGAACATCCACAGTGATTCCCACCAAGCTGCTGTGTCTTGGACCTGCAGAGATGTGGAGAGCAGAGCTGTCTGTGCTGCCTTGGCAGGGACTCCTCACGCAGGAGGAGCCTGTGCAACCCAGACCTTGTGTCTCCTTTGTCAAACACATCTAATTCCTCTTCTCCCAGTGGTGTCATTGCCCTGGTGAGAAGAGGATCAGCAGGACCCAGCCACTGAGCAAAGGCACAGGGACTGGCATTCCTTAAGGAGCAACTCTCACCTATGTGGTAGAACTCTTGATTCACAAGAGAAAAACCTCCATGATATTTTCTCCCAGATAGTTAAAGTGGGCTGAAGCCAGGATTGGTGTTTTGGAAACCCTCCCAGTGCCAGGGAAGGGCTGGTGCTGCCGGTGCCCTCCAAGCAGATGGAGTCCCTTGGGATCAGCATCAACAGTGATGTGCTGAGCAAACTTCAGATCTCGTGTCAGCTCTAAGGAACCCTGTTAATATTTCAGTAGGGTTCAGACAAAAGCAGAAATGGAAAACTGAGAGATTCACAGTGTCATGGAAGAATATTTGCTGATTGAGAGGCAGGCAGCTTTTTTTAAAAACTGTGGGGGACATCATTTGCAACTCGCTCCTGAGAAGAGAGAAGTCCCATGACAGATTTCAAATCTCTGGCACAGCTTTGTAACTTTATCAAAGAGAAGCATCAAAGCGAGAACTTTGTTCTGAAAAAAATAAAGGCAGAAAAATAATCTATAGAAACCACAACAAAATATAAGATCAGGATAATCGTGTTGTACCATCAAAAAGGTGCCATTTTTGTGCTTTTTGTGATGTTTTCTTCGTGACAGTTGGGCCTCAATGGCACAGTGAAAATAACTCGCTTGTCTTGTGATTGACAGGAAATTTAAATGCTTGCAAGCAAATGCCAGCAGGAAAACAATCTCAACCCACATATTGCACACCTTAATGCAATATTGGATTTAACTGGCCTCCTCATGAGTTAAAGGGTAATTGGACCCATATGGCACCCAAAAAAGTGCAAATGTGGGGTTTCAGTATGAAGAGAAGTCACCTGGGAAACTACATTTAGTTACTTATCAATATTCAATGCAATTGCCAAGACAAGATAAAGGCATGAGATGGAAACTTGAGAGCTTTTGATAACAGAGACCAAGAAATGCAGCAAGAGAGAATCCAAAGGCAACAGCTTCTCCTCACATTGATCTGACCATGCTCACAAAAATAAATGTCAGCTGTTTTGTGGAGTAACAGCACTTAATACTCCAGGGATGAACAGTATTAATAGTGTTGCCTTTTTTAGCCTTTTTTTGTCCCCTCTCTACATATTAGATTCAAAAACTTGTAAGTATTTTTCTTCCCCCCTTTTTTAATTTATTTTTTATTTTCTAATCACCACTCCATCAGTTATCTCTGAGTGGATTGTCAGTGAAGGAGCAAGTCCATCTTGGATGCTACTGGGAGTTCAGCTGGAAATGTTTGATACCATAAGGCCAGCAGAACTGATGGTCAGCTCTTTCTGGTTCAGGGGTCACAGCACCAAGAAGACCCCTGAGAACCATAAATGTCTATTTGGAAACCTGCATGTGACCCGAGTGCTGCCCACCACTAACCCATGTCCCCAGGCACCCAACCTTTCTTTGTGTTGGGGAACTGCTCTTGGGGAGCAAATGCCCTCCCTGCCAGCAGCATCCTCTCTCCCTGATCCTCAGGGGAGGGGAATCCTCAGGAAGGTGTCTCATGCTGTCCCCACCTTGCTGCTGGCACTGGAGTGTTTCCAGCAGCTGCACCCTCTGTTTGCAAAGTTACATAACCTTGGCAAAAAGATAAAGAAGGAATCTATTTACTTTGCTTTGAGCCAGCTCTGTCCAGGCAGAGTGGCCCCAGTTGTAATTGGTATTACTGCAATTTCCCTCAACTTCTGCAGCAAACATGAAGCAGTGCTGCACCTCAAGCACCTGGGCAGGAACACGCTCCAAAGACCTTATCATTCCAATTTTTCACACATTCTTTTTTGGGGGATATGTTTGGTATTTCACTCTTTTCTCATCTCCCAGTCTGCTGCAATAAACTGGTATTTCTTAAGAGGAGCCACTCTCAGTCTCAGACCTAATAAAAAGTCTGTCTTGCACGAGGAGCCTGTTAGTCCTTTGTTTTCTCTGATGAAAGTTGTTATTGTTTTGCAGCTAAAGCAAACAGAGAGCGGGTTTGCCCATGCTTTAGTCACAATCTGTCACTAATGAGGGGCTTGTGCCAGCACACACAAGCAGCACATCAAAGCATACACAAGAAAGCAGTGGTTTTCCTCTCCTTCAGAGGTCTGCCCATGCCAGAGCAGGACCCCGTGGATGTACATCATTAACTCAAGACATGGGGCATGATCTGGCCTCAGAGGTGCATTTGGCCACTCCTGCAGCTGGAAAGGAGCATCTGGCCTCTCTTCTCTACAACATGGCCCTGGAACAGGCTGCCCAGGGCAGTGCTGGAGTCACTGTCCTGGGAAGGGTTCTAAAGACGTGTGGATGTGACAGCTGGGCACATGGTTTAATAGTGAACATGGTGATGTTGGGCTGATGGTTGGACTCAATGATCTCAGAAGGCTTTTCCAACCTCAGTGATTCTGTGATTCCATTATTATGCCCAGACAGAAGTGCCAAATGAAACTCCCCAACTCTGACACCACATGGAGGTTATTTCTCAATGTCTCTTGGAGCAAACCTGTGGCAAGCTGTAAGTACAGCAGCCAGTTATGATGTTGAACTCCCCAGCCCTTTGTGATAGTTTACTTCCAAAACCTTCATTACACCTGTTCCCTGAATTGCAAACATTGGCAGTGCAGGAGGGTTGGGTCCGGACACACACAGGTTATTCTTACACACACACCTGTGTGGGAGTACAAAACTGAGTGGAACTGAAGCATTCAAGGTGGAAAAAATACTACATGGAACGCCTTCCCTAAATAATGTTGGGTTTCTTTTGAGTGACAGCAGTACAAATGTTTAATGCACACACACACATATGTTGTCGGGAGCGTTTTGCTGTTCACACTCAGCTAGGATGTACATGCCAGGAGCTGTTATGTTAAAAAACCTGTATCTCAGTTCTCCTTATGTCAAGGCCCTGTTTTAGATAGAGTTCTAACAAATAATGTCATTTCCCTACTCATTTATTTTAGCAAATAATTTTAGGGATGACTGAATCCTTTGCAGAACACGTTGTTACTATATAACAGGACTAATTAAGAGATTTCATATCTAAAAAGTGTTCAAACATGTTACAAGACCAACTTTGAGTACACACACGAATTTTCTTCTATTTTACAGGTATTCAAGGGCAATTCTTCTGCAGAACTGCCTTCCTCCAACTCTGGGGAAAAGCAAATCCTGGCACATTCCAAAGAAGAGGGTTGAAGTTTCTGCACCCATGGCCAGGACAGGAGTTAATCAGGGTGGAAATGCTCCCTCACTCCTTTTGCCTGTGAGGAGAAGCCCAGTCCCTTGGATGGGTGTTACTGACTTGGCTCTGTGCAGCCAAGAGACTTCTGAAGTGCCAACAGATGCTGGGCTCTGTTTGTGCCCCAACCACAGCTGACTCAGAGGATTTCGGTACTTCAAAGATCTCTGCTGATTCTTTTCTCCATGTTAGTTGCATTTGAAAGTCAAATGATTTTTCAATGAAAAATTCTATTGTCATTTAAATCAGGTTAGTTTTAAAACATCAAATAAAGTTCAATAAAAATTTGGTTTTAAAACATTGAAATCAAGTACGTCAGTCAAGCAACACATTTCGTTTCAACAGCTTAAAAGGAATGTTTTTGATCTTCTGTTTCCAAAGAGCTTGTCCAAACGAAGCCATTAGTGCTTACACTTTCAAAAATTAAGACTTTTGAAGATTATCATCATGACAACATTTCAATTTCAGTAATGCAAAATATTTTTGCTAATTCAAAATTACTTTAAAATGTGTGAGAAATTTTGATTTCTTTCAATTCCAGTTTGAAGATGGAAAATTAATGCATTGAAACAAAAAACACAGTTTCTACGCAGATACATTGGAATTATCATTTGTTAAGCCCAAACCAAATTTTGCTTGAAAGTCAGGAATGACTCGAGCTATCAACCTTACTTAGAATAAAACCTAGGGAGCCAAAACAGTTATGCCCAAATAATTTCATTTAGAATATCACTATTCATTAGGCTGACAATAAATGGGAACCCAACGGGCATCAGGTGAGAGTAGGGAAAGGATGTTCTTTGGATTTGAGTAAATGCTTGGAGGAAAGGTCCTTCCTGTTTTAGAGCATTGCCTGTGCCCAGGTGTGACCTCTGGATCTTCACCAGAGACCCCTGCAGCAGGTCAGACTGTGACAGAGGGACAAAGTGGCTCTGCTCCCACACTTGTGCTTGGGCAGGGACCCCGTGCCACAAGGATGGAGGTGTGGAAAGCCAGGGAGTGGGAATAACAGCCCCTCATATCTCCTGGCAGCTGCAATTAACAGGGATGGGGAAGAAGTCCAGCATGAGTAAAGCCCTTTTGTCAATCCATATGCAGCAATCCAAAAGCCAAACCCTCCTTCTCCTTGTATTTCTGCACTGCACTCTGCAAACTTAGTTAAAACACGTTTCCAAGAAACTTCATCGTGGGAAGGGACATTCATCCAACTACAGCACTCACACTGCCAGTGTTTGCAATCAGCCCACTGTCCTTTGGGTCTTTGTTGAACCAACCCATGCCAGGTCTGGTCCCTTGTGCTGGGAGGGCTCCCCCTGCCCAGAGGCTTTTCCTGGTCTGCCCAGCGAGGGTCTCTCCCTAAGCCCAGCATGGTCAGGGAGCTCTGTGAGCCCTCAGGGGAGCAGAGCTGGCAGCACAGTGCATGGGCAGCCCAGGAGATGTGCCCACTGAGTGAAATAATTCCAGCAGTACAGTAAACACAACCTTGGCTTCTTTAGATCTTCAGAATCTTGCAGCTGCTTGAATAGTAAAGAACTATTTAGAAATATTATGCCTTATATCTTTAATCTGAGGTTCCCAGTGTATACTTTTCTCAGTGACTGCCCTGTGGGCTTTGCAGTTCAGGTGGTCTCTAAGGGTTATTGACAAATATGGGCTGTAAAAATTCTAGCAGGGGATTGTTTACAAAGGGACTGACTCCTTGAAATGAAAGAGCAGACAGTGTTTATTAATCTCAAGTGCTTTACAACATTTTTGTTTGAAAAGACAGCAGTTTCTCCAGGATTGTTTTTTCTAGTGGAAATGTTGATAATGATTTTTTTCCCCCTTTTTTCAGAATCCCATTTTCCCCACAAGGGGAATGTAGTCTTTTAAATATATGTTGTGTTCTGCTAAATACATTTCAGGAACAGTGTGTGCACATGAAAGGGCTCCTCTGCACTGATATGTGCCACTTGTTATATGCAAGGACAGGCAAGAGACTCCAAAGTGCTACAGCTGGCAACTTCAATCCCTGATTCTCCCTGTTCCAATGTGCATCCTGGCATGCCCTCTGTAACTGGCTGTCATCTCTGCAGAAGGAAAACGTTCACATGCACAAAAAGGGGCTGGGAATCTGCTGTGGTGGATGATGGGGCTGTGGTGCCACCAGGAACAACCATGGGAAGTCGTGGCTCCCCATTGCCCACCAAAGAGCTGCACCAGCATCAGACTCGACAGAACTGCTCCTCGGGGTCAGGATGATCCCTGGAAATCAATCCCCAGCTTTCCATCCAGGCATTTGTGACACTCTGGAGCATCCTAATGCAATTAATGGCTTGACCTGTAAGTTCTCAGAAGCTCACTAATTCAGGAAAACATGTTCTCGGGGTCTGCAGAACACAAATCACCCCTGGCAGCAGTTTGTGAGCTCTCTGGAACCTTGCAGTTCTCTTCACACCTTGCAAGGAATGGGAGTGAGGTGAGCACATCTGGGCTGAGGCGTGGGGAAGAGCAGAGGTAATGCCTGACCTTCCTCCTACAGCCATTGTGCTTGGACAGCCCCTGGCTCCTGCAGGGATGGAGATGCTGGAGGAGCAGCCCTCCCTCTGACAGCAGCTCACTGCTTTGTCTGCCCAGCTGCTTTGAAAATAATCCCAGTCCTCTCCAGCACACACCAGACGAGCAGTGTCCTGGAGGTGCTTCCCAAAATGAGGGCTGACTGGGCTCTCAGAAAGCCAGAAAAGAAGGTGTGTGATCTGTTCCCAGTCATCTCCATGGATAGGGCACTGCAGAAGTCTTGAGATTCTGATGGTCCCATAAATGCCTGTAAAGGCCCAGAACAGGTCCAGTTTGTGAGGAAAGCAGCACAGACCTGCACAAACAGCGGTGGGAGCATCACCATTTCCTGCACATTTTATTCCAGACACAGCTGACTGTGTCCACCTGACTGAAAACAGAGGATGGGGAAGGCCCAGTGTCTGTCCCTGCATCTCCCAGAATCCTCCTGCTTCTGCCAAGGAAAAAAGCATCTTCAACACCTTGCCTGGTACTCCTTGGGTTCCTCATTAGCATTGTGTTTTCCTGGCTCCCAGTGCCCCTGTTTGCATTTCTCCCCTGCTGTCCTGGACATCTCTGCCCAGCTGGAGCAGGCAGGAGCACTGACTGACACTATGGCACCTTATTGACCCTTCCAGCATTAGATGTGCAGCTCAACCTTTGCTCACTTTTGGCTTCTGCTCCTTGAGCTTGTTTTCTTCACCAACCATGAATGTTACTAATTCAGCAAGAACAAGAGCCCTTTAGTCAAGAGCTTATTGACAAAAGATAAATGTCACAATATTCTGTCTTTTAATATTATTCTGAAGATCCTTTCTGGCCCTCCCAGGTGTTCCCTCACTGGTGGGATGGAGCACAAGGCAGGTGCAGGGTTCTCCATCTCAAAGGCTCAGGTGAGGGCACAACTGGTCCTCCTTGCCCTGACTGATCCATAAACCACTCGTTTCCTTCGAACACCTGCGACTGATGTCAAGAGATAATTCTTCCCTTATCCTTTAAATCCTTCTACCTACAGAAAGTGACAGCTGCTGATGAAATGACAGTCTGAGCCAAGGAACGAGGGCTGTGGGCTGCCAGCTGGGGTAACGGGAGGGCTCGGAAGGTTTAATTTCAATTTGAAACGATTTTATATGGGCAAGCTGTGAGCGATGGGGTTAGAACAGCAGCTGACAAATATGACCACATCTTGTTTGCTTCCCGCTCACTAACTCCTCACCTTTCTTTCTTTTAATGTCACTCTCATTGGTGGAGTCGTGGTTCAGTTCAGATCTTTCAACTTCCAGGAGAGGAGGTGCTCCCAGTGTTTTCCTTCTGCAGAGCCATGAACCCTGAAGGTCACCACTCTCTGCAAACTGTACCTCACTGACTTGATTTAAGCCCTGACAAAGAGGCTAAGCAGGATCACCCTGGCAATGGCAAATACATCTGGATACGGTGCAGCTGGAATTGCCAGAGGATAGAAGTGCGCTGGGCTGGTCAGTGCCACCATAAATTCTGTATTTATTTCTTGAAGTTCAATGAAGCAGAATTTTATGAGGTCCTATTCAGGTGTCCAGGGGTGCTGCTGGAAAAAAAATCAGCAAGTGCCACTGCAGTGCTTGCTTTTGGTCATGGGGCTGCAGGTGAGGGAGAGGCTGCACTCACTTCTGGGGCTCAGAGGGGGCTCAGCAGGACACTTGGCCAGAACAGTGCAAAGCCTGCCCTCCAGGAGCCAGAGCTCCCTGTCTGCAGCCACCTCTGCCTCCAGAAAAGCTGGAGAAAGAAGGGAAGGGGAAGAAAGGGAAAAGGAAAGGAAAACGGAAAGGAAAAAGGAAAGGAAAGGTTCCCATCAGAAAAAAAGAATGTGCCAAGGACTGGGGCACAACTTCCTGTGCAAATTAGTAGTTAATCCCAGTCTGGGAAATTAAAAACACATTTCCAAATAATAAGAAAAATAATATGAATAACAACAACAAATCTCTTTCATTTAAATCCATTTATAGATAACGTAATAAGTGAAGAGGCTCATTAAAAAATCAAATAATAGCCAATTATTTGGATAATTCCAATTAAAATATGTTTCTACATAAAATCTCAGCTCTGGTCCCAAACAAACTCTCTAGCTTTTTCTAGAAAGCCAACACATAAATACAGAATCAATTGCTTCTGTATCATCATTTGGTTCATTGCAAATTAAGGAAAACCCATCAAATACAATATCACTATTAAACCCTCCATTTGGCGTACCCTGCTGGAGTCTCTCTCCAGAGCCTGGGGATGCACAAATGGTGGTGAAAGGAGTGATTGCTACTCATCCAAATTTGCTTGGCTGGGAACATTCAGCAAGAAAGGGGCAACAGCAGGAAACTGCGACAGGGGAGGTGGGTCACCATGGGCTGGGGAACCCAGAAGTGGGGCAGGACATACCCACGTGGGGCAGGACAAACACGTGTGGGTCTGGACAAACACAAGTGTGCTGTGCCCAGGACCACTGTGGTGCCCACAGGAATCAGCAGGACCTGAATGAAATTGGTTCTGTTTTGCTCAGCAGCCCCAGGTACATGGCTGCCCACAAGGGGTTAAGAATTCATAAGGTTTGTCACTTCACCCCAACACTGAACTCTCAACAAACACCCAAAAGGCTCCAAATGGGGTCTCAGCTCCTGGAAGACCCCTAGAAACCCTTCTCCCCCTGGGGTGGGAGCACAGTTTGGGCACTGTCTGACTGAGCAGATCTGCAGCTGCTGCAGTGGGGATTGTCCTAAAACACTTTGCTTAGACAAATTAATAACTTGCCTGTTTAGTCCTCTTTCTAGAGCCTGCACAACTGCAATTGAAATGATAATTTTAAGAATTTAAATACAGCAGAGACATTATCAAATTACAAGTAAAGAGCACGTGTTTTGCTTCAACCTTTATAGTGAAAATTATTTTCATATTAAAAAAAAAAAATCAAAGAGCTATTACTGTTTTCCTGGGTTTTTAAAGAAGTAATGAGCAGTAAACTCCAGCAATTATTCCTATACATTATTAAATGTCACTCTTAAACAACTGCACATTATGAAAAGGAAGAGACACCAATTCATGGAGGAAACTTTAGGCTGATTTCATACTCCTTTCATCTGATGCCTGGATAATTTTATGCACAGCATCACAAATAAAAGTGGAGTTTTCTTGATATCTATTTGACTACGAGTTTAATTGAAATGCTTTAATACCATCTTGTGTGTTAATTCAAGCAGCAAACCCCCCTTTTGTATTCCTAAATGATACAGAATCAGATCTGTTATCAGATATAAACACGATATAAACTGACATGAAAGGATTTGTGTTGCTTTTACCCATTCAGTACCTCAGAGCTCGCTGTCATCTTTGTCCCCAGCAACAATCACCCCAGCAAGGGCAGCTTTAAGGCAATGTCACACTTTAAACCCAAGAAAAAAGGTCCAATAACCAAGGAGAAACGCCCAGATCCTTTGGAGGGGCAGGAGAAGAGACGCCCTTGCTGTTATCTGGCAACTGCTTTATTATTTCTGATAGGACCTAAAGGATAGTCACAGTGGCAAGATGTTTTATTTATTATATCACAGGTCCCTGACAGGGATTTTGCAGTCATTAGGGAGAAAACCAGTTCCAGAAGTGTGCAGGCTCCATCAAGACATTGTCACAAAATGTCCCCCTAAAATGAAGTAAGTTTTGTAAAATTAATAATTCACAGTCTGTGGGTGTGTCGAGTCCATTGGCCAGAAAAAGGATTCAGATGGAGGGGTTGGAACTCCCAGTGCTGGCACAACTTTGGGCAACGCAAACTTCTTCAAAAAAGAGAGGAATTTTTCCAAGTAATACAGGGACAGTTTGTATCAGGTCTCATTTATTAATTAAAGAGACATTTATAACCACCAGAACTGGGTGGTAGCTTAGATTCTGGCAATCACAGCCTGCTTGTCATAACAGATGTTGTTAAGATGAAGTCCAGGCTTCATAATGTAAACAAATCATTAAAATTGTGAAAACAGTTACAATCCATTTTATAAAAACATCCTAAAGTCCTTCAAAGGTCAATCACTCTATGGTATGATCAGGAGAGGAAAAGATACTGCCTAAAAAATACCAGCCAAAGAATCCTCAGCTGACCTACAGACCTTGCTCTTTGGTCAGGAGCCAGCAATTCTCTTTTCTCTGCCATCCTGCAGGGCCCTTCATGGGACCATAATGACAGGGCACAGCTGGGACAGGGGTGTTAGTGTTGCTTTGGGTCCCAGTGCTGCAGGTTTGGGATGGGCAGCTCCCCACAACACCATGATGGCATCAGTGCTGGGCACCAGAGCATCCCTGCCAAGCCCAGAGATGCCAGCTTGGCTGCAGAGGTGTCTGCAGGTCCCAGCTCGCTTGGGAGGTGGGAGATGGACAGCAGAGCTGAGCAGAGCTCGGGTTCTGCTGCCTGCTGAGAACGTCAGGCAATCCTATGGGGTATTGTTCTCTTCAGAAGGAAAATCTAGTGTAGAATACAAAGAGAAAACAAGATAGGAACGTGTGGGAAAGTGGTGTGGCTTATTTTTCACTCCTTGCCTTGTTTTGTTTTGTTTCCTTTTGTTTTGTTTCGTTTCATTTCCTTTCGTTTGGTTTTGTTTCGTTTTGTTTAGTTTCATTTTGTTTGGTTTGGTTTGGTGTTGTTTTGTTGTAGGCAGTGACCCTCATCTGCCCATGGAACGCATTGAACACAGACAGTGCTCACACAGTGATTTTGATAGTCTACAATACCCTTAATAACATATTCATTTAGTGTTTGATTGATGTAAAGTTATTTCATCTTCTGGCTGGCTGTTTTCAGATGATGAGTATGAATTGGAATCTCTGATTACAGCAATCCATTAGACAGACCCCAGCCTTCTGTCTCTCCTGTTCTGAAGGCTTCTTTCACACACACACACACACACAGACACACAGAGACACACACACACACACAGACACACACACACAGACACAGACACAGACACACACAGACACACAGACACACACACACACACACAGACACACAGACACACACAGACACACACAGACACACACACACACACACACACACTTACCTCCGCC
>JAWWEE010000004.1:424198-439123 GCA_035221455.1 Xenops minutus
AAGGCCAGGTTGGATGGGGTTTGGAGCACCCTGGGACAGTGGAAGGTGTCCCTGCCCATGGCACGGGTGGCACTGGGTGGGCTTTGAGGTCCCTCCCAACCCAAACCATTTGTGATTCTGTGATCACAGAATAATTTGGCTTTGGAAGGACCTCTGAGCTGTTCACATCTGACCATTAACCCAGCACTGCCAAAATGACCTGTTCAAGACTATAGTATTTCAGGAAAAGTTCCACTAAGTTATTTTTAAAACTGAGACTCTCCCTCCTGTGCATGTACATGTTCCACAGCTCTTGGGCTCAGCCAGGCAGGGAAAATGCAGTTCAGACAAGGACATGTTCCTGTGTTTTAACATCTCTCATTTTCCTGATTCCCAGCCTCTCCTCGTGTTCTCTCTAATCTTTTTCCAAATTTCATGCCTTTCACTTTCGGGAAAGACTCATTTAGCTCAGGAATACTCTTGTCAAGTGAGGGAGGGGGAAGATGAAACAACCAGTCAAAAAGGTGGCATTGCACACATCCAATTTGTAATGACTGTACTTAAGATGCACTCAAAGACAATGACAGCACCTTCATTGCTGTGTTATTGCTTCTTACAGCAACTTGCCCCATTACTGGAAAATAAATCCCAGAATCCCACTGTATAATGATTGTGGTTTTTCTTTCATGAATATCACAAAAAACCCCCTAATAAACTATGAACAATTTTGGCCAAAACTGCAAATAGCAAAGAAATTCTGCATCCAAGACTAGTAACTTGTTCTTCTTGGAAATATGAAGAGATCTTGAAGGCTTTTAATTAGCACTGGAGTGTTTGTCACAGGACAGGGATTTAGCAATGAAGCAGTGCATTAAGGATGGAGCATTTTCCTTTGATCCATTCCAATTCACCCCATCTCTTATTTCAATTTCTTGTTCATTTTTAATTTAAATATGTCCTTGACAGAAATGTTAAAATGCCATAGAAATAAATTGTTGCTCATTCATTTTTAAATTTATGTTTGTTTTAGAAGAGCTCTTGGCAGCCTCTAAGATGTTCTAATACCCATGAAATCCATCAGTGATCAGAGGGAGAAGCTGGGACCTTCCACATTGTCAGGCATTAGCCTGTGGCTGATATAGGAAAGAAATTCTTCCCTGTAGGGTGGGCAGGCCCTGGCACAGGGTGCCCAGAGAAGCTGTGGCTGTCCCAGCCCTGGAAGTGTCCAAGGCCAGGTTGGACGGGGCTTGGAGCAACCTGGGCTGGTGGAAGGTGTCCCTGCCCATGGGAGCAAGGTCTGTCCTTCCAAGATTTCTGTACTTCTTGATGTAATTTTCTTTAATGAATTTGCTCACTTGCTTTCTGGACAATATCTGTCACAACAGTGTCCTGCAGTGACTTTAAATCTACTCTGAATACCAGGGAGACTCTCATAGTAAAAGTGCTGGGAGAATAATTTGGTTATTGTGTAGGTGCATTATCCAAAAGACTCAAGACCTTCACAGGTCTGGGTGCCAGTAGGATTTGCAAAGGATCTCTGGTTACCCCTTGAGATCCCCAGCTTGGCAGTGAGGGCTGGGAACTGACCACAGTCTGAGTATCTCTTCCCTGGGGTGACCCCAGGGGCTCCTGCTCCTGTCCCTATGGGATATGTTGCTGACTCCACTGGCACAGCATTGGGGCACACTCTGATAATTAATGACCCGCAATCTCTTCTCCCCTTTGCCCTCTGACATCACCTCACTCCCCAACCACTAATCTTCCATGATACTGCAAAAGTATTTTGAAATCATTTGTATTCCTAAAGTCATAAAGCATCAAGGGAAACCACTGCCACAGTCTTTATGCAAACACTTTTTAGCCTGAAACATAATAAAATGTAAAAGAAAGGAAATGAGAAAATGTGAGGAGTGTGATTTGCCTATTGCTGTGTAGCTCATATCTACAAATTGCTTAGCACAATCCTTTTAGTTACTCCAGAAATGTGAGTGTGCATGAGTTTTGCCTGGTTATTATTATTTCTAGCAGAAATCAGCCCTGCCACACGCAGAGCTTGTGAGTCCCAGGTGATCATCATTAGTAGATCAAATCCCAGCACTAAGAGGAGCATATTAACACCACAATTTTCAGGGACAGCTCTAGTAACACTTTCTGACAGCCAAAGCATTCACAGAGCCATAAAGTGCCACCACTCACGCCCCGATAAACTGCTTCCCAAAGTGTTTTATGGAATATTCATCACTCTGTGGAAATAATGTGGCTCTCAGAATATTATTATCCACCTTTTTCTTTTGATTCTCTCCAGGCAGGGTGGTTTGTTCTCACCAGTTGGGTCTCCAGGTACCACTGTTGACCAGGGAGCAGCCAAGGTGTCTGTGCAGCACTCAGGGTGTCCCCAGGGCACAGCACAGCTGAGTCTCAGTGCCTGCAGCTCAATCAGGGGATAGCAGTTAAATGGCACCATTCAGTACCTGGACAGAGCTGCAGCACCTCAAAAATGGAGTAAAAGAACACGGCAAGGTGGAGCAGAGCTGATGAAACAGGCTGTGTGAGGCATTTTAGCTGGAGCCTGCTGAAGTCAGATTTCTCCTCATGTTATCACAGAATCCCAGACTGGTTGGAGTTGGAAGGGGCCTCAAAACTGATCTAATTGCCAAGGACCTGGACACCTTCCCCTAGCCCAGGTTGTTCCAAGCCCTGTCCAACCTGAGCTTGAACACTTGCAGGGATGGGGCATCCCTCGCTGGGGAAGGGAGAGGTTCCCAGCCCTTCCTGGCTGCCTTCTGCTCTCCTTTCCAAATCTCTCCCTGGGCAGGGTTTGTGAGGATGCACATTTCCTCCTCAGCTAACAAGGTGCCTCAGGACATCCCCATGCTGTCACACCTTTCTTGGTGCCACAGCTCGGTGTCCTGGCAGCTCTCACACACCCACCACAGCCTGTGTGCCCTGCCTGCCTATCAGGCTGTGTGAGGGACCTTTGCCACGTGCCACCGTCCACTGGACTTCTGATTTTCCTTCCCTTGAATTACATTCCCTTTAAAAGTTCAATTTCTTGGCAGCTCTCTCAGCCCCTGCAGGTTTCTGCTGTGTGTGGCTCTGGTGGCAGTGGCGCTGCCTGCCCATGGCAGGACATGGCAGGGCTCAGGAGGCTCCTCGTGTCCTCGGGGGGATGGAGCCACCCCACACCGTGGTTCAGCTTCCTTGGCTCTCCAGCCAGGGCTGCCAATTGCACTGGTGGTGCCAAGGGCTGCTGGAGGATGTGTGTTTAACCTGAGCAAAGGGGAAGGACAAGCCATCGGGTGAATATTCATTTGCAATCAAGATCCAGACCAGCACTCACCTCTTCAGAGACAAGGAGTGGCTGTCCACAGGCACTGTGGTGTCCAGCCCCTGTCACTTGGTAATGAATATAATTCAGCTGTCACCAATTACTTGGGGCTGGATTTCTGTCAATAATTTCCATTCCACATCTTCCATCCAAATCCAGAAACCTGGCACTGCATTTCCATTCTCCCCCCATCGATGTGAGGGCTCACAGACTGGACAGAAGGGATGACTGACAGCTGTCCACCAAAAGCATTGCCCACAATTTGTCTGTTGCAGAGAATGGCCCATCCTGGAGTTCTCTAGAGGTTTCCATAATGTATGAAAGGATTTTAATCTTCCTAGGTTACTTTTATGCGTCTGTGGGAATAGCTCTCTGAAGGCTTGATAAGTCAGAACTGAAATAATTCCTGCCCTGAATAAAATCTGTGAAAATTTTCATTATTTCTCTCTGAAGTCCTGGCAGGCCTTTGGTGAAAACAGTGCTCACAGTGTGTCCATGAGCTGCAGCCCCTCAGTGTAGAGGGAGCTGTGTTTTCTTGCAGCACTGTCTGTCAGCTGAAGGAAAATGAAGGAAAAACAGCAACTGTAAAGCAGCAGCTTTGTGAAAATCAGTTTTTTTCTTGAGCTGATGAACATTGAGGGGCTTTCCCATGAAGCAGGATAAGCTGGGTGTTTGCAGAGGTGCACAGTGGCACAGCACTATGGAAAACATCATGAGTGGGTTTGGCAGGGTGTGTAATGTTTTAGATGTCATGTATTATCAGAGGGAGATTTACAGATGGCACCTGCTCATCTGGAGTGACAATTGGAGGATGGATGCTCTGACCAGCTGGGTTTTTACCTTCCCATTCCCACTGATTTATTCCAGTGTCTCAGAATGCACCACCAAGTGCACTTTGCTTGACTTGTTGAACAAAAATCAGATTTGACGGGAAACCTCATATGAAAGGAAAGCTGGCACAGCAGTTGTAGATTTGATCTCCATAAGCATTTGGAAACCCAAGAAATACTAATACAGAGACACTTTGAATTGTTGGATTTGTTTTCTCTGGATGCTGAGGCAAAAAATTTAAATAGCAAATGTTTGAGTTCACCACAGAACAATAAATCTGCATGTTAGAGGAAACTGCCCTTTCCTCCCAAAAGCTGCAGGTAGGGCATTTTGTGTGTTTTACACGTCTCTAGATGACACCTCATTCACCACAATGTGGCATTAGGCAATACATGGGGGCATTTATTTATCCTTATTTCCCTTGGTGCCAAGTTTCGTAAGAGCCTTCCCATAAAATCTTGGCCATGACTTAGGTAAGAAAAGAAAGGGAAGGCTTTGGGGGAGTTGTGTTGGGGTCCTGGGGCACTGCTGCTCCCAGAGCAGGGAGGGGACTCCTTAGTGCAACCACCCCCTGCCTGGGCAGCTGAGAGCTCAACCACTGAACCGATGGGTCAAACACCAAACTGCGGGGCAGTGCAAAGGGGTTGGCCAGGGCCAGGATGAAATTGGGTCGAGGTGAAAGAGGATGATGAAAAGACATGTGCAGAGTGTGTGGCAGAGCGTGGCATTCCCGAGTGCCCGGGATTCCAGAGAGGGGGGAGCCCATGGCACATTGCCCACCTTGGCACAAAGCAAAGCACTGACAGTGCCAAAGAGACCTTTGTGTCCCGGCTGGGCGTCCTTCCCTCGTGGTCGCTGAGCCCATAACTCAGTTCTGGGCCGTTTCGGCTGCTCATTCCTGGGTCATAACACAGAGGATTTGAATGCTCATCCAGTCCATGTCGTTATATAAATTATTGTCCAATATTATGCCAGACAGAAATACAGCAGCATATAAGGAAAAGTGGATGCTTTGTACGAGAGGGTCATGATAGATAAAAATGATAATGGGCACTGTAGTGCCATAATCAAAGTCTAATTGTCTCATTAATTAAGAGCAATATTCAGTTATGCATTGGGTCCTGGAGTGATTATGACTCAAATGCCTACTAGAACTCATGGATTTATCCTCTGGCTTGCAGTTTGCAGCCGGACAAAGCGTTTGATGGAGGTCAAACTGTGCGATTGCTGCTTTAAAATGTAGCTGAACTTTAGGCATGAAAACTCCTGGCTGTGCCACTCAGCCTGTGGCCCTTGGACACCACTGTCATCGCATGCAGCGGGCACATCCTGGCACCCAGCTGCCAAAAACCTGGGCACGAGCAACCGAGGCACCTCGGGGAGTCCCGGGCTACTCACTGTTCATTTCTCCACCACCCACAGTGCAAACACCCTAATGTCTCCATCCTCTCCCTTTTTTGACACCAATCAGGCTAATTTTCACAAGTTTCCTGCCAAGTGTGAACCACTGGTAACAGTAGCTGTTCTGGGGTAATAAGATCAAGATTCAAGCAATTTGCTGTAGGGCCTGAACTCAGACCATCCTTCACATGTCTCTGTGCTAGATCTGTCTTTAAATTATATTATAATGAGCTTGGCAGCACTATTAATAATCCAGCAAAATCATGGGAGAGTCTGGTTTGATTTCATTGCTATAATTTGTGCAATTGAAGTAGGTGACTGCTGCAAGTTTTTGCCCTTTTTAATCATAAAAATCAAATAGTAAGATACATGAGTTTCTAAAAATTAAAAATACTTGAGCTCCTTTACAGTAATAAAATGGATTAAACACAGGAAGTTTAACAATTTATTGCAAGGTGGCATGATTCATTTAAGTATCATTAGGTCTTACCTCTTGGGGTTATTTTATTTAAATGTTGTAGTTTGTTGTTTTAATAAATGAACCTTTGCCTCCCTTCAGGTGAGCAAGGTGGGTCTGGAGCCCCTCACAACAGGCAGGAAAAGGGGTTTGATTTCCACTTTCTGTGTCTCTGGGAGGTTTCCCCCACCACAGGGTGACAGGAGGTAGGAGGAACAAGGAGAATTAAACCCCTGCTCTGTGATTTTTGGACCATCTCCACACTTCATGTCACTTAGTGCCTGAAAGGAGCCCTGAGGTTGTGTTTGTTGTGCTGGGCTGTGCAGGTGGACACACAGGGAAAGGGCTGGGCAGGATGGGGAGGGTGGGGCTGGGACCACTATTAATGAGGGAGGACAAGTGCCAGGCTGTGGAAAGCTACCAGGCACCTTCCTTGGGGCTCATTATTGAGACTTCTTTAACATTCTGATTAATGACTTGGGCAGAGAAAGAGGGAAATTTGCTGACAACGCAAAGTGGAGAGGTCTTGTCATTGCAGGAGGAGGCTGGACATGGCACAGAATTACCAGCATGACCATAAGCACTGGAGCAATGTAATTGGGATGAAGCCTCACGGGAGGGAAGGCAGGATCGAGTACCTGGGGCCTGAGCAAGCAGGAGAAGGGGAGCAGACCAGCCCTGCCAGGCTTTCAGTGCCCGCCAGGACCAGAATCATCCATGCCTTGTGCTGTCCCCAGGCTGCAGGAGGATGGGGATGCAGAGCTTTACTGGAAATAAGGGGTGCAGTGAGAAGAGGACAGGCTGCAGAAAGGCTTTTTGCTTCACTGGTGGTGACTGGCTGACTAATGATGTGGGGACAGTATTGGTGATCAACTGCAGATCCCTAAAAGATTCCCATCAGTGTGATAGCTCTTGTTTCACACATTATATTCTATAGGTAGAAAGGAAACAAATTATATTGATTCTTTTCTTATTTTACTTTCATTCAGAAATTAAAAAGGTGCAAAATTTCATTGAGTTTCAACTTTCTGGAGCTGCTGAGCAGACCACACTATTCCACAAGCTGTTTCTGTCAGCCTGTATCCACATTGCTGCTGGAGACTGAATCCTGCTTCCCAGTCCTTCTGGAGCACATCCATTTCTCATTGCTTTTCTTCTAATAAAAACATCAAGAAGCGAAATAGAAGATAGACAAAAATGTTCTTGATCTTACCTTCTCTATAGAATAGATGTAAATTAAAAAATCAGGTATTTGGAGGCCAGGGAAGACAGAGATCCCAGGTCCCTGCTAGTGCTGGAGGTATGTGGGGAGCAGTGGGTTTGGGTTGGGTGGTGTGAACTAGGAGAGTCTGAGAGGAGGAGCTGCCATTTGGTCAGTGAGGCTGGCCTGAATTTTGAATTAAGAGCTGAAGAGAGAGCCTGATGGTGACTGGTTAATCTCATGTTTCCAGTGATCTGCAGTGTGGGTCACAGGAAAGTCTGTGTCAGCCTCCCCAATGTGCCCTTTGATATTCCATGTTTTACAATCCAAAACATCATCCTCAGTAGTTGGAGAGATATAAACACCAGTGTAAGAGATCTTGTTTTTCTTTTCTCACGTACAGGGATAAATATAGATTCATTGAGGGTGAGAGACACTAAATTAAAGTTCTAAAAGAAAATGTTTCTTTGCAAGTTGTGCTGCTCATTGTGATGAGAAAATATTGAGGGTTCCCAGTAACTGAGAGGGGATACTGGTCCAGGAAGACATGGGAGCAGCTTGGGAGCCAGGGATGTTTGGGAGACTGAAAAGCCTCTCACACCTCAGACCCAGTTCTGGGTGAAAGCAGGTGACAGCCAGCAGGGACTGTGCCCTGGAGGGCTGAGGGGCTGGGGACAGCAGGGGGGTCTGGGGACAGCAGGGGGGTCTGGCTGGCATTGCTCTGGCAGCAGCCAGCACTGGGGGATGCGGCACAGCCACGTCCTGACACACACACAGGGCAGCCTTCAGCTCCCTCCCTGCTCGGCTTTTATCTTACCTTTCATCAGACAGCCAGTAAAAAGATAACTTGGTCCTTCACAGCTTGACCTGAATCTGCAAGACTGGCAGAAGTAAACATCTTCTGCTTCCCACCCTGAACAATTTGATATGCAGCTCTGAGAGAGCCTAAAAAAAGAACCCTTTCATCTTCCTTTCCTAAAGTAATTTTTTATCATATTCTAAATTCATAGATAAAACCCCAGGCGATTTTATTGGATTAAGAATGACCACAAACATCACAGAGTGTCTCCCCATGACATTAATATGCTCATAATTGATATATTCGCTCTGTTTTTCTCCTGAGGTTGAGATCACTGTCGTTCCCCTGGTGCAGACTATCTCCTTAGACCTCCCTACACACACATGGGCACAGGTATGTGTTTATCTCCAGTGGCAAAATCCAGCAGAACAGTAAATTATGCAGTTTACTCAGGAACAAATCTGCTCAAGTGGTGTGTTCTGAGTGTTTTTCTGGAAAAGCAAAACGTGGCCAAGCCCAAGTCACCAAGAGGATGTGAGTCAACCAGTTCCATGGAGTGTCTGTGCCCCCACCACGTCCCACAGCTGGTTCTGGCTGCAGTGCTGGAATCCTGCTGGGAATCCTGATTGGTGGTTTCAGGGCTAATCCAAGTATTCCTATTTATTAACTCATGCAGCTGCAGGAGATGTCTGTCTGCTCAATTTTGAAAAATCAACTGCTGCACTTAATTATTTGAGAAATTAACCCACAACACCGTGTGTTTCTTGATATGTTTTTACTTACTTTGAGAGAGCCCTGGTGCACTTTTCTGACAGTACCAGACTCCTTGTCTACCCAAAAGGGTCCTGAATGGCCAGTGATAACCTGCTCAGCTAAAAGTGTCATGTCCAGCCCTCTCAGAATAAATAAATTATCTATCTGAGGGAAAAGTAAATCTCAGGATAAAAGTGAAAGTTTGATAAAAAGGAGGAAAGTGATAAAATAAGTATGATAAAAAGAAGTATGATAAAGTCAGGATAAAATGTTCTTAATTCAACTCTGCCAGGCAGGAGGTGGATGTAATTTTCACTTTAAACAGACTCTGGCTCTAGTTTTTATTCTACTATTTAAGAACAAGAATAATTACTATAAGAGTCTATAGTAAGCCTAATGCTACTCACTGGCTCCATGAAGACAACACTACAACTGGCTCTGGACAGGCTGGATCTGGGGGCCAAGGCCAGCTGTGTGAGGGTCAACAGGGCCAAGTGCCAGGTCCTGCTTTTGGGTCCCCAAAACCTGTGGAACACTCCAGGCTTGGGGGAGAGCAGCTGGAAAGCAGGAAAAGGCCCTGGGGTTGCTGGTCGACAGGGACTGAACATGAGCCAGGTGTGCCCAAGTGGGCAAGAGAGCAGTGGCACCTGAGCTGTGGCAGCAGGACCAGGGCAGTGCCCATCCCTTGTGCTGGCACTGCTGAGGCACCTTCAAACCTGGGGGCAGGATTGGGCTCTTCAGACAAGGAGGAAATTGAGGGGCTGGAACATGTCCAGAGAAGGGAATGGAGTTGGGGAAGGGTCTGGAACATAAGTCTGGATCCCGAGTTCCTTGGAGTGGACAGAAACGCTGACTACAAGGAGGTTTTGGGTCCTCTCTTATTCTTCCTCTGAGGGAAGGATTTGGGGATTAATCACAGTGCCCTCCCTCCCCTGTCAGCTGTGGAAACAAGGCTGGAGAGGAGGGGAGGGAAGAGCTCCTTTCTGACCTTTGCTGGTAATTAATCATGGGGTGTGAGAATTTGTTTGCCCGCAGCCTTGAGCAGGGATTGCAGATGATCACCCAGAGATAGGCTCCAGGCTTGGGGGTTTGTTCTTCTTTTTTTGCTCAGTAGCAATTTTCCTGCCCAGCTCTCGCAGCCAAAATTACATTTGACTTGATCTTCTTGGATCTTCACAGCACTGAAAACCAAAGAAAATTAAAAGACACTGATTTTTGCATAATTTCACTCATACTAAGAATTTCCAATTATGGAGGCATAAATTGATCCTCTTTGCTTTAATATCTTGGGCTTTTTCCCTCTGCACACAGATAACAGCTGAGTTTTAATTCATTTTAATTCTATTACCATGCCTAACTTCATGCACTGAGATAAATATCTCTCCTGTATACAAATGCCTTTGAGAACTACCCATCAAGTACTTATTTAACCTCATTGTTGAGGGGAATAATGGCATTTCCTGTATGTGTTTATTTTGCCTCATTTATAGAGCAAATTAACTTTTTTACACAAACACTCTGGTATTTCTTTTTCCATTGTCATTGTTCCCAGCAAGGCTCCACTTTCTGGGCTGCATTCCCTAAAGGTTTCCTACGTCTCTGTTAGTGCTTCACTCAGTGTGTGTAACTAGATTTTTATTCTCAGCATTATTATTAAATATCATTACAATATGACACAAGTTTTACTGAGGTGGGTGGGATCAAATTCTTAGAGGAAAAGCAACATATTTAAATTATGATTGGGATGAAAATTCTTTTAGAAAAGAAATGTCAAGTTGCTACCCAGAAACATGTGTGCTGCATTATATTTGCTGCAGAGAGCTAAAGAGAATAAAAGATCTTTTTATTGTTGTTACTCAACTCTTTATGACAGCCTTTGCAGGAAAAATTATGTAAGCTAGTCCAAAGTACTTTAAAAAATCCTACAGTGTGATGGATATTTTATACTATGGAAATAAAACTACTGCAGTCAATCCTAATTACAGGCTATTGATAAAAACAGACCAAATTTCCCAGGATAGAGGACATTATGACATGCACTTGAATTCACCAGAAGGGCAGTACCGAAAGGTGGATGACTGTGACTGCCACTGTTCCTCATGTATAAAGGTACAGAATGGTCCTGAGCAATGCCAGAGGCCTGTGGGGTCCTGCTGGGGTCATGGCACTGGCCAGCTGTGCTCACTGACGGGGCTCAGCACACACATCCACTTGAGATGCTGCCACGTCCAGCTGGGACCAGAGAGCAGCAGCAGTCTGAGCAGCACTGCAGCATCAGCCAACATCCAGCCAGCCATGGGGATGAGCATCCCCAGCCCTGCCAGGAAGGTGTGAGCCTGAGGGGAAGGAAGGTCCCTCGGTCTTTCCAAGCAGGTGACAACTGTCAGGATGCTCCTCCATCTGACTTACAAGTCACTCCTCTTGGTGGCTTTCCAGGTGAGGCTGCTCCCATCTCGGAAGTCCCAGCCTGCTGCTTGCAGGCAGGAAGGATGACACCATGCCAGAGCCCTGCACTGTGCAGCATTCAGGAAGGGAGGACCCCTCAGAAGAACCCCCTGATTTCATTTTTAATGCATTCCACTCACGCCCAGCAAAGTTCGTGTCGGTGCTCAGGGAGATCATCACCAATCTGTGTGATTAAGACCTTGCAATCACAGCACTGGCCTTTCTTAACTGATGACAGCAAATGAGTTAATTATGGGCCTAATTAAATATTAATATCTTCTGTATTGGTAGTGGACGCACTTGTGCTCTGTCTTCCCTGTTATTGCCCCTTCCCCTGTGTAGCCCCAACATCCTCCAGCTGACACGAGCAGCCCCTCAGAGGTCATGGCTGAAGGGCTCAGACAGAGACACCCCGTGAATGGACAGTGGATTACAACTTTGGGCAAAGGACATTCTTCATGCAGGGCTGGAATTTGCAGTTTGGGTGGTGAGATGAAAAAAACACCTCTGGGATTTGGTCTGTAATGGGAGAAGTCTTAACAAATAACAGGAGATGCTGTTTGGACCCAAAATAACACCTACAGACACTTAAATTCAGCTGAAGAAAAGCAGCACAAGAGCAAGTGCTGAGAGCAGGTACGTACCCACCCCCTGGGAACAGAACTAAACAGGAATCTTCTGCACATGGAAATGGGAGAGCTTGTGCAAATGGGAGAGATTGGGCAATCCGAACGTGTTCAGTTTTGGGGACCAAACACCTTAACCTTTGTCTTGGCACATGGTGGGATTTTTGGGGTGTCCTGTGCAGGGCCAGGAGTTGGACTCCATGATCCTTGTGGGTTGTTCCAGCTCAGGATATTCCATGATTCTGTGAGTCCGTGGGGGTGTAACTTTTCCTCAGCTTTTTCTCGGTATTGTCACCAAGGGAAGTGACTGGAAAGGAAAGAATAAACCACACCATTCCTGTAGTGTGTTCTATCCTGTCTTGTTTCCCTACCCACTCTGCAGGGTTTCTCAAACTCTATGGGTTTTCTCCCTTTCCATTTAAAATATAAAAGTTTGAGAAGTTGTTTTTCTGCAAATAATTAATCATGTTCATGCAAGAGGTCTTCACCTCTTGTCACAGAAAAAACAAAATGGAAAATATAACCATATGGAGGAGACAGTAATAACAGGATAAAATACTGCTGACCTCTTCACGCCTTCACTTGAAATTAGCATTTATTTTTTTTCCTTGTTTGACGCTCTGTCATTACAGGGTATGTGTGTGTTTTAGGGTTTTTACTAATAAACATGGTAATTTAACAAGCAGGTTAATGGCAGTTTTAATGAGAAAGAAGATTAATTGGACAGGCTGGGGGATCTTGGGGTGGCTGCGGTTTTTTCCTTCGGATCTCACTCACCCCATCTTTGAAACCCCCCAGCATATGTGCCAAGGGCTGGGGGGTTGTTTCCATGTTGACAGTGAATGCCCACAGCTTGTACTATTTTGTTTGGTTTCACAGAGCCTTTTCCACAGCCACACTTTCGGCCGCCCCAGCCTGGGATTTGCACATTGCCAAATCTTCAAAGGTTTGCATAAACAGGCGTCTTGCTCTGGGTAAGACAGACAATGTGACCATCTGCCTTTCTTCTGCAGCCAAAGTGGGATGACAGAAAGTATGGGTCTTGTCATTTAAAACTGAGTAATGGCCCCACTCTTGTGAGCATTACTTTAAGCTCTCATGCTGCAGCCCAGCCAGTGGCTTTGTGGCACAGGCACATCCAGCCCTGGATGTCCCAAGTGTCCTAGGAGAAGGGCATCAGCAAAGGGGCGCCCTCCCCTCCCCTCTTCTCTCCTCTCTTCCCAGGGAACAAGCAGCAGAACAAGAGGAAATGGCCTCAAGTCATGCCAGGGGAGGGTCAGGTTGGATATGGGGGAAAATTTCTTCATGGAAAGGGTTGCCCAGCTATGGCACAGCTATCGAGGGTGGGGATGGAATCCTCATCCCTGGAGGGATTTAAAAGCTGTGCATGTGGCACTTGGTTAGTGGTGGCCTTGGCAGTTCTGGGGGAACTGTTGGACTTGATGAGCTCAGAGCTCTTTTCCAATCTTAACAATTGGGTGATTCTGTGATTGCTCAGTGCAAACCAGGGCACAGTGTGGGATGGCAACCCCTTGGAACACGTGCTTGACCAGAGGCTGAAGGTTGGGCTCTGTCTGTCCTTGTCCTTGTCCTTCATCCTCCTGCTCCACAGCCCCCCCTCTGCCCACTGGCCATCACACTCCTCTTTGGCAGCACATGCTGGGGCTCTGGCTGCCTCTCTGAGCAGCCCAGTGTGGCTGGGAGGACAACACTGGTCTCCAGAAGGGACAACCTCCACTTTGGTTTCTGCTAACTCCCCCAGAAACCTTTACATCAAATGGTAAATTAAAACAAACAACATTCCCTCCCCTCAGGAGATTTATGAGGCTGTTTGTTCTCAAGATGCTGAGCAGACAGCAGCAAGTCAGATTCACATGGAGATACTCTGGCAGAAAACAGGTTTTCTCCAGTGGAACAGGAAATCACCAGCTCTTTAAACCAGTTTGCAAAATGAGCAGATTTATGGTGATTGTGTGATAACAACTCACAGTTTATACTGTACAGCAGTTTTACAATATTGTCTTAATGCTGCCATCAGAGCGTCACAGACTATGATGGTGGTTTCCGTCTCTCCATAAATCTCACAGAGCTAATAAAGCTGAGACTGGAAATTTACCACATATGCAGCAATTCCAAGTGCTCCTCTGAGCTTGGGAGGGCTGCTTTATTATCCAAGTATTGCTGTGCACCTGAAATACCAAGGACTTGTGTAAAAGCTTTCTGTCATCACACAGGGGATGTGGAAGGGTCATCCTCCTCCTCCTCCTCCTCCTCCTCTTCCTCCTCCTCTCCCTCGTCATTATCTGGTTGACACATTTTGATGTGTAACTGCAGGAGGTGCCTTGTGCTGACAAGTCATCCAAACACTAACTGAATCATTGCCAAGACATCAGGACTCTTCAAATGGTAATGATGATGATGTTGATAATAATAATAACAATTATTATGTTGTTGTTACAACAATACCTTTCTACAGGTCTTCTCTCATTCAGCCTCGTGTCAGTGCTGAGTGTGAGTCTAATCCCACATACATTGAGCACCTGCAGCCCCTGTTCTTTTAGGGAGAGTTCCGTGGTCTCAGAGGAAAAACTCCCTGGAGTTATTGTTATGTGCAGTTGTTTTCCCTGCTCCCTGTCTCAGCTCTGGCTGTGGCCCTGTGGGTACCCCCAGCAAGGGGAGTGAGCAGCAGCCAGTCTCCATCGCTGAGCCATCTCCCAGGACAGCAGCACGAGGCTTTGACACCGTGTGGCACCAGACCCTCCCTTCAGACACTGATTTATACCTTTAAAACAGCCTCCAACAGTTTGTTGACTTGTCTTCTGTCTCGAAAAGCAAACATTGCTCACAGTTTGTATCTCATGGGTGGCCACTGGGTGATTTATTCATGTGTCAGCTCCTTTGACTGTGTTACTCATGGAGAAAAGGTCCTTATCCAGGACTCAATGCCCTATGGACGGTGGGCACTGCCTTTGTCTCCTGCTGCAGCGAGTTCCATCAGCCCTGGAATGGACAGAGGGTTTCTACAACACTGGCACAGGGTGCCCAGAGAAGCTGTGGCTGCCCCTGGATCCCTGGAAGTGTCCAAGGCCAGGTTGGACGGGGCTT
>JAWWEE010000004.1:439223-449692 GCA_035221455.1 Xenops minutus
AAGCTGTGGCTGCCCCTGGATCCCTGGAAGTGTCCAAGGCCAGGTTGGACGGGGCTTGGAGCAACCTGGGACAGTGGAAGGTGTCCCTGTCCATGGCAGGGGTGGCACTGGGTGGGCTTTGAGGCCCCTTCCAATCCAAACCATTTTGGGATTCTATGAAATGTTACTCCTGTATAAGGAACTCTCAACTACAGCAGCAGGGGATTTGCTTGCAATCAGGTCATCTGTCAGGGTTTGTGTTACAAGGGAATCTTTCTTTTTCATCATGGAAATTTTTTTGCTGACCTTTTGCTGTGAAATAATGATTTAATTAAACAGTAACTGTTACAAAGTCTTCTGAATTTGTTTGAAGTGAAGCAGATCTATTTCACTTCAAACTAACCGATGTTTTCTCGTTTGGTTACAGACATGAAAAAAACTACTGCTTGCTTCAAACTCTTAAATCTCCTCCTGTTTCCCACCTCTGTTGCACCCTACACATCTCCCGGGCAACCCAACCATCCTAAAGAAAGTATGGAGACAGAGGCTTGCTTCTCCAGGACACATTTACACTAGTCCACAAGGAAGCGACCCCTTTTCTTCTTCCAGGTAGCACTCCCACACTCAGCATCTGGCATGTTTGCCCAGGCAGAGCCTCCCTGGGCAACCCAGACACGGAGAATCCTCCGGTGACCTCCCGACCGTGCGAACAGACCCGCGGCTCCAGCAGGACCCCCACGAGATGCTCCAGCACGTCTCCAAGAGAAGCACCAGAAACCTTCACAGCAACAGAGAGTCTTCTGGAGACACAGAACTGATGTGAGAAGAAAAGGCAACTGTCTAAAAGAAGTTAGTTTTCTTTTGAGCAGGTTCAAATGGGACTTTCTCAGAAATTCACATCTTAATCCAAGAGAGGATCCCCTTCAAAGCTTTGCTTTCTCTTGAGCTCCAGTATCAAAGCAAACTCACAATTTCAGCTGATCAGAAGGCAAAGAAGAAGCTTCAAGTGAAATGCCCAGAAAATTAGATTAATCAGAGTTGATAAGAATCAAGTGAGACAATTCTGCAGTGTGAATCCGACTGAAAATTGTACGATAACTGATAAGGTATTCCAGTGACAATATCTGATTAAAATAAACAAGTTATTATTTTCACAATAATTTGTTTGGTGGTGTCACACCACGCTCTGAATGAAGAAAGACAAAAGCAGCTTTGTGATCTCATTACTTTTAAAAATCCTATTAACACAACAATTTGATCCAACTGTTTCAGAGGTATCTCTGTTTAGAGCAGTCATTCCTATGACAACAGAACCTTTTCTTAAAAGTTTCAATTATTTTGGGATGGAACGTCTTTTGAAGGCAATGTCCTGCTATGGTGTGCAAAAATGTCAGGAATAATTTAAGAGAAAAATAAAGTTCATAAAAACCTCTAAAAATGGCTCTAAACCTGGAAGAAAAATGCACAAAATTCCTTCAAGTCTGAGTTACAAAATATGATACCATGAAGACCCAGAAAGATCTAGTTTTAGCAAAATGTCAGGTGGAAATGTGGTTTTGGGTATTGCCTGGTAGTAAATAATGTTTAATTCTTTATCTCTGAAGTACATGCAAATTAAAGATGCCTAAGATTTTTCTAGCCTTACCATTTTTCACTTACCAGTTCCATGGATAGATATTCCATTGGAAATCTACAACATGATGTTTTAACACCTTATTTTGAGGATCTCTGAAGTAAAAGTTCAATTTTCAGCTAAAGATTAATCATGTCAACTCTTTTTTCCCCAGAAAGACAGGAGAAAAGGCCAAAGCAACAAAATGCAATTTCCAGCCCTTTAAATACAAATCCTAAAGCTCATCAGCTTGGCAAAGAGGAGCCATAAAATATCAGAGAATCACGGAATCGTTAAGTTGGAAAAGACCTTTAAGATCACCGAGTCCAGCTGTTCCCCCAGCACTGCCAAAGCCACCGAGTCCTCCAGTGCCACATTCACATGGCTCACAAACCCCCCCAGGAACCAGACTGCACCCCTGCCCTGGGCAGCTGTGCCAGGGCAGGACCTGGACGGGCTGAGGGGGAGCGAGAGCCACAAACTGAACATCACAATTTTATTCCCGAGCAGTCACTTCCTAATTGCAAAGATCATCATAATGTACATTGTTCCTGTGAAATGTCTCTCTTTTCCTCATGACCTTTTCCACAAATCAGCTCTCATTAGTCGCCCTGGGCTATGATGTGATACGATCATTATTTGATGTTTGGGTTCCTGCAGCTTATTTATTACCTGCTCTGTTTTACCAACCAACCAACCAACAGTAAAGGCCAGGGGGGCTGCTCACAGCTGAGCTGGTGTGGCACAGGAGAGCTTATGAGAGGGAAGAGATGCAGAGAAGTCAAGCACTGTGCCACCCTTGGGTTTGCATTCAGCTCGGGAGATTGGATCCATATAAATTAAAAATAAAAATAAAAATGTTTTATTTGTTCTTCAAAGCAGAGAAAGACTTGTGGAGAAAACCCATAAAATGAACTGTGAAAATGCCCATAAAATGACCAGGGAAATCCCAGAACCTATTAGGGAAAATGCACCAAGGAGATAAATTAATCTTTGTGAGCATGTCAGTGTGTGCTCCTTTTATTGTGTGGGGTTTGGAGTGATTTTGGAGCTGTGTTTGGAAATAGACATTTAAAAACTGTTAGAGACTGAAACCTGTGACCATGGGAACGTGAAGGGGGGCAGCAGAGCCTGCTGCCAGGTCCGTGGGGTTGCAACTGGCCGTGGTTCTCTCATGGTTTAAAATTGTAGTTTAAACAGACCCCGTCTGTAATTGCTGTCAGGCTCCTCTGGCATCTCCTGTGTTCTGAACTGCATCACTTGGAGAGGGATGAGTCTTCCCCTTCTCCTGCATGGGCCTGTGGCTTTCATGGCATCTCTCCACTTCTGTTTTCTGAATAATTCCCAGTGAATTTCCCAAAATGTCACTTCAAATGCAGAAAAGGATGTTGTTAGTTAGAGCAGGCTCTTAGAAGCAAATGTCTGTGTGCCCAGGGTTAATCTGCAATAATGCAGAAACAGTTTATCAGGCTCTCATGGAAGTTCCCATTCCCTGAGAACAGAGCTGTGGGCTGTGAGCATGGATGGAAAACTGAGGGAGAGGGGGCACTGTCAGGTGTGCAGGCTGTGGGGGCTCCTCTGGCCATGAGAGCTGCTCTGGCCACAGGAGGAGCAGCAGGAGGCCAAGGGGCTTCACATGTGCCTGCTCTGGTGGAATCACTAAAACTCCCCCCGTGGGGACAGAGGCAGTGGCCCTGGGAGATGAGGGAGGAAAGCATGAGCTGAGGGACAGGGGACAGGGGACAGCCTCATCCCTGCAGCTCCTCTGTGAGCACTGCACACCCTGAACAAGCATCCAGGCAGCTGCAGCATCTGCATTCCTCCCTCTGCCTTCTCTTGATGAGAACACCTAAAATCCTGCTGATTCCACTGTGGTTTTGGGAGATGAACCCGAGTGAATCCCTGTTGCAGTTTAAGGACCAGCTCGATGTGTTCACTTTTGCCAGATTAGGTTGATTTACAATGTGCTTTAATGAAGTGTGTTGCTATGGTGAGGCTGGTTTCAAGGGCGTCTGTTAAAAGAAATGCAGTAGATGAGTAAATTGTCCAAATCAGATCAAAGAGAAGCCAGTTTCCAGCGTTGCACCATTTTTTTGCCAGGTTTGGCTCAGCTGAAAGGAGAGCAGCCCAAGCTCGGGGAGCAGAGGAAGCCCTTCATGGTCACAGCAGAGGAAATGCAATATTCGAATATTGTGGGTCAATTCCTTACCCACTGAATAGCCCACCCATTAAATGCATCTCTCTCCAGTTTAGAGAGAAGGATGTTGTGGATGTGACTGTGCTAAAGGCCTTGCAGAAGTTCAGACAGATGACATCTGTAGCCCTTCCCTTGTCAACTGATGGAGTCATTCCACCTTAGGAGGCCACTGGGTCCAAGGCACCTTAATTAACTTTTCTATTGTGTCCCTTGATTAGATTACTTTCCTGCCTCTAGGCTACTTCTTCTACTCTATAACATCCTTAAAATGCAGTTGCAAATCTTATGCTAATCCACACAGCATAATGAAAATTAGTTTTAACAGTTCCTTTCAAGCTTTATAACACCTCCCTTTCCTTACCTGATGTAAGCAGAGGCAAAACAAGACCAATTTGTAGTCAGGTCTTACAGTGACCAGATGCCCTCCCTCACCCCTTTGTGGATGGGAATGTGCTCTCCTGGAAAGGAGGGCTCAGCACCTGCAGTCAGAGGAGCCAGGATGGGATTGGTGAGAAGATCCACCCTCCCCATTGTCCCCCCCTTCTCTGAATGCTGGAGCTGCTGTGTTACCTGCACTCCAGAGCAAGTCTGCTGCTTCAGGTGCATTTATGTGTTGGGCTCCACAAAGGTCGAACAAGGAGGTGATCGGTCACTGTGGTTACACAGAGCATCAGACTCCAGGGGCCAGCACATGGACCCCAGCCTGCATTCAACTGATTTCACACAGGGAAGTGGGGGTCTCTTAGTCCCACATCCAAATCATCCCTTCCTGCTCCTTCTCCCAGAGCTGTTGCTCAGTTTTCTCAAGCCAGGAAGGACTGTTCCTGTCTACAGGTTTTGGACAAAAATTAAATTCTCTCAACTACTCTTTGTTCTGGAGGAAGAAGAGGAGGAGGAGGAAGAGGAGGTGGAGGAAGGCCCTTGCCCTCTGTACCAGTCAATGGCACCTGGGTCCCCTCTGAGGAATCCAGCCTGAAGGAGCTGAGGAAGAGGCATCTCCAAGCTGATGAGGGAAGCTCAGCATCAGAGCACAAAGAAAGCAAAGCAGAGAAACACAGAGCAGGGAGCAGTAAGGTGGCTCCCTGCCATGGCCCAAATCAACTTGATTTAGAAAAAAATCAATCTTTGATTCAGTGTTCAAACTTCCTGCAGAACTTTGTCACCTGATCAAACTAATTATAAAAGTCACAGCATTTGCAACATAAAAGAGCAGGATACAAAGGCCCTTTTCTTGCCATCACCGCTGTCAGGCAGAGGTCATGGTGCTGCCAGAAGGATGCTGAGATGTCAGTGACAGTGACACAGTGTTGGCACTGGAGGGCTCAGACAGCTTCCCAGAGAGCTGGGGAGGGAGGGAGGGGTGGGAGGAGGCAGGCAGGGAGGCAGGAAGGAGGAAAGGATGACCCCAACTACCTGAATGGTCTCCTCGAGGGTTTTGGCTGTGTCTCAGACTCCCTCACCACTCCCCCATGAACAGCCACCTCACCCATCATTGCTTCAGGGTATTTCTGTTCATAACACTCACTCCTGCTGTGCTTGAGCCTTCAGCAATAGTCATATCCTTGGCCAACTAATCTGGAAAGGTGAAGCTCAAACTCTGAAGCACTCCTTTATTGGCTGTACACTGAGAGCAAAGCCCAGCACAGAGCCCAAGAACTTCCTGTGGGCACTCAGGCTGCAGCCCAGCCAGCCCCTCTCCTGGAGGTGCTTGTTCTCTCCCAGCAAGGTCTGCAATTCCATCAGGTGCAATTGAAAATCCCACTGAGGCATCTGCTACCTTGACAATATAATTTCTCGCCTTTTGGTCACAAATTCCATCTAATTCTCTCTGGCTCAGGATGGCAGGCAGTACACTGAGGCAGGGCTGTTTCCACGTGTGTCCTTAATGCTTTTTCCCATGCCCCAGTGAGGTGCTCAGACAGTTTTGGCATATTCCCTCTCATGCTTTCTTGCATAGTGGATCCATTAAAATGGGGCATCTGCCCTGAGCCATCCCTGGGGCTCCAAGTGCAGTTGGGACACTTCAGTGCTCAGCCCTTCACTCACTGGTTTTGTTCAGCAGGTGGCAGTTTCACAAGGCATTCCCAGCTCCTGGAGCAGGATCCCCCTTGGACACCTCCCAGAAACTCCTGCAATGCTCTCACACTTCCCTGCCGAGGTCCCACTCACTCCATGGGCACCCCATCCCTGGGCACCCCATCCCTGGGCACCCCATCCCTGGGCACCCCATCCCCGGGCACCCCATCCCTGGGCACCCCACTGCAGCCCTGCACAACCCCCTTTGTCTGTCTGTACTGGGCACGGGTGAGCTCACATTTCCAGTCTGGGGCGTGTAACATGGAGCATTCTAAAGTCTGTAAAGTGAGCAAACAAAGGATCAACAAATTAAAAAATGGTAAACTCCAAAAAGTGAATATTTATTCAGAGTGAGAAAACAAGAGCTACTGAATGAAGGTGTTCAAGTTCAGGAGCACAGCTGGGAATGGGAGCTGCTTCAGAAAAAACAGTGTTGGACAGGAAATTAATGGAGTGAAAATCTGGAAACTACAGATTTGGGACAACAAATCTCAAGTTCAGTAAGAGATCTGAGTTTCCATTGAGCACTGTGATTCCTCTCCTTAAGGATAATAATCTACATTGCTCTTGGAAAGCAGGATGTCAGCAGCACAAACCAAATCATAGACCCTTCTTATGCAGCAAGGGGATAATGGCTCCCAAGACAAAAGCAGTATTTTATTTATCATACAACACTCTTGGGAGCCAGGCAGTCACCTGGTGTTTAATGCAGACATTGCAGACCCAAAGGAATTCTGCTTGAGTATGACAGGGAGTGGGAAAGGTTTCTGTCTCATGAAAATTCATTGGAAATTACATTAGTGCTGCTGGGAAGGCAATAGCATCCAGCAGGAGTGGATGCACTGCCTCATCCATATGGATCCCATTTGCAAAGTCTCAGTCTTTACCCTGCTAATGGTCCTGCCCAGATAGCCACGGTCCATGGAGGAGTCAGTGACCAGGAGCAGCCCCATGGGGTCTGGAGGGGTGCTGAGGACCCAGGGGCTGAGGGAAGGGCTGATCCCAATGAGGAGCCTGCAGCAGCTCCCACTGCCACCAGCACTTACCCCCTGCCTGAGGATGGTGTCCTGTGAACACCCAGTTGTTTGGCAGTAGGGACAATGGATAGGGTTGTCTGCTCCTAGGAAAATCCCATTAGAGCTCTGCAGAACTGAAATGCTGAGGTGCTTCTCAGATGTGCCTGGTGGGACAGCTGAGGTCCCAGCAGCTGAGGGGACATTCCCATCCCACCTGCTCTTCCCTGCAAGCATTAGCTCCAGCAAACAGCACCTCAAGCCATATAGGATGGAGTCTGGGTGCCTTTCCCAACACCATCCTGACAAACACCTGCACCACTGTGTCCCAGGGTCTCACAGTTGTTACTGTGGGGTGACAGTAGGAAACCTCAGAGAGCAGAAAATCAAAATCAATAAATCAGTATTGGAAAAATAGTGTGCACATGCTTGACTCATTTCATAGACCAATGAGCTTAATTTTTAAAATGTCCATAGTGTTTGATTTGCTGTATTTTCAGGAGAACAGGCAGGAAGGTGGGAGCCTCCTCAGGAGCTCCACAGCCTGGAGAATGGAACCTTTCCTTCCTTCCCTCCCATGGTTTGTGGCTGCTGCTCCCTGCGCTCTGCCCGCCCCGTGTTTACTGTGACCCACACACTTCCCACCTCCTCAGCCCCCGGTGCTCCTGGTGTTCCACAGCCCTGCCCATGGCACTGCCATCCATCACTGGGTACTGCCCAGAGAAAAGGAAAGTCTTCCCAGCATGCAGGGCTCTGTGAAAGTACAGTGGGGGTCACTGTCCTTTCAAATCACTCCCCACCTTCTTTCATCCCAGCCCTTGCTGAGCCCTGCTCGCAAGCGGAGGTGAAGAGCTTCCCTTTCTTTGCAGGAAGGAGCCCCAGACAAAGACAGCAGACACACATTAAACTGCAATTCATCCCCATCAGGATGGAGGTTATTCTGCACTGAGATAAGGGATTCAAGAACACTCCAATTCTTCTTTTTTGTTGGTTCTTTTCCCTGCATTTCTTCACCAAGGACTTGTTTATCCTTGACTTTGCTGATCAGATACAGAAAACAATAATCTATTATAAACCGATTCATCTGAACTGGTATTTACACATTCTTCCTGATCACTGCCTTTTGCCTACCTTAAAAGAAATCCAAACACCATCTGCCTACTTAAAGCACAAGCCAGGCAGCACTGCCATCACACACCAGCACTGGTGACCACTGGTGACCACTGGGGATGGGCAGCAGCTCCTTCTCTTGACTGCAGGGATGGGAAAGCAGCAGGACTGGCCTGTGTGGCCTTGGTCCCAGGCTCAGTGTCACTGCTGGTGTCACCCTGGTCTCCCACCTTGTGTCTCCCACTTTGCTTCACTCAGAAAAGGGTCACTTGCCCTTTCTGATCTCCCCACCAGGGCACAGTGCCAATGAGCAATAGGGGGACAAAATCAGCCTTTTAAAGGTAATTTTTGTTCCCTCTCAAGAGTAAGAACATGCTTAAGAAGTGAGGACATTCGTCAAATCTGTGCATGCATTTCCTCACCTCACACTGTCTGCTAAGTAGGTTTGTATTCCTATCTTCTTAAATAAATTAAAGAGGTATATTCTATTATACAAAATCAGTAAATATATATATTTATATAAAAGAAGACAAAAAATCGAGGGGTTGCACTGCAGATGTCAAGCAAAACCAATCAGTAAGTTAAATGCCCCCCAAACGTGCAGTTATTGATGGTGATAAGCACCAGCATCGTCTGATTTCTCAATAAACAAGGCCAAACTCCAGGAGGGGAGGCCCTCAGAGCAGTGTGTTTCCCCAGCTGTGCAGCAGCTGGAGGCAGCCCCAGCCAGGTGCACCATCCCCACCCTAACTTTCCTCCTTGGGTATGAACACCAGCAATGGTCAATCCAGGCTGATCGACACCTATTGGAGGGAAGCTGCAGGGATTTCTCAGTGCTGACATGCAGGCTGTGTTTATTCTCCTGGTAAAGATGATTCCTCATCCCCCAGGACTTTCTGTTTGACACCTGTCATGTCTACAAGGACTTTCTTCCATCAGTGCCAAAATAACGAGCAGAGTTAGAACTGACTTCAGGGGAGTCAGCTCACCCCACACCTGCTCACAGAACAAAGGATTGAAAAGAGGAGTGATGACCCCCATCTTCTCCCTGAACTTTCCCCCTTACTGTCCACTGCTTGAGTCCTCCTCTCCCAGAGAACACCCTGAATTTAGAATTCACAGTGTGTGTACAGGCAATAAGCCCACCAACACTTCAATGACACAAATCAACAAATACTGCAATGCTTTATCAAATTAAAGATTAGAAATTGAAACGTTTCTTGTACAGTATGATCCTTGCTTTAATCTGTGCATTTGGAAAAATCAATAAAATAATGTGTAACAACCATGCAAGGCTTCTTTTAATGACTTGCATCTTCATAAATACCATATTCATTACAGACCTCCATCAAAATACATTATCTCCACTTGCCCATGCTGCCGTTCCTTGATTGGAAAGCTTCACCTTGCTAAGGCATGAAAAATGGATAAGAATGGAACAGAATACAAAAAGGCCACTTACTATTTGTCAGCTGGCAGGGTTTGCCCTTTTAAAGCAGATATCAAAATTTTAAATGTGATCTTATAATAGCAGCAGATTTGTCCTGGAGCCGCCTGTGACAGGTGCTGGGGAACTGCAGAATACTTGGACACTGCTGTATCAGTTCAGGAATGTTGTGTCTGTCTCTGGGCTGAGCAGCAGCAGCATTGCTGGCTCGGGGAAGACACTGAGGAACATGTTTGCAGGAGCTAATGCCAAGAGAGGTAATTAATGCCTTCCTCAGCCCTTTAAAGGTGCGGGCAACAAATCAGTTGAAATTACAAACTCCACATATTTGTTTCTGCCCTTGGAGAGAGCAACGACAACAGGGCAGATGTGATGTGAGAGATGGGCTGGGAGGGCTGAGGTTGTTGTCAAGGGTCACTGAGGATCCCATCCATGAGATCCTGTTAAATCTCATCCTTGGAGATCCTGTGAACTTGAGGGAAGAGCTCGTAGGAGTTAAAATGCCTCATGGCCAGACCCTGTGCATGTGCCTCAGTTCCCTGTGCCCCATGCCCAGAACCTGAGTCTGTCTGCTGCCATCACACCCACATGGCACAAGGAGCACACCCGTCCAGCACAGGGATTGCTCTGTCAGTCAGTGCCCCAGTGAAGAGAGTGATGATGCTGTCCCCTCGTGTCCCAGAGAGGACAGTGACAGTGCTGTCCCCTCATGTCCCAGAGAGGACAGTGACAGTGCTGTCCTCCTGTGCCCCAGTGAGGAGGGTGACAGTGCTGTCCCCCATGTCCCAGAGAGGAGAGTGATGGTCCTGTCCCCTGTGCCCCAGTGAGGAGGGTGACAGTGCTGTCCCCCATGTCCCAGTGAGGAGGGGGACAGTGCTGTCCCCCATGTCCCACTGAGGACAGTGACAGTGCTGTCCCCTCATGTCCCAGAGAGGACAGTGACAGTGCTGTCCCCCATGTCCCAGAGAGGAGGGTGACAGTGCTGTCCCCTCATGTCCCAGAGAGGACAGTGACAGTGCTGTCCCCCATGTCCCA
>JAWWEE010000004.1:454990-465399 GCA_035221455.1 Xenops minutus
GGAAGTGTCCAAGGCCAGGTTGGACAGGGCTTGGAGCAACCTGGGACAGTGGAAGGTGTCCCTGCCCATGGCAGGGGTGGATGGGATGGGCTTTAAAGTGCCTTCCAACCCAAACCATTCTGGGATTCTGTGATTCCCTCTGATGGAAACACATGGATATGAATGTCCCAATATTTATTTCTTAGCTCAGTGCTCTCCAGAGAGGTTTGTGATTAGAAGAATCACCTGGCCAGAGGCATTGCTCATGCTCTGGAATGCAGATGGATGATGATGGTGTCACTCTTGCAGATGCCACTGTGGTGTTTATTCCAGTGGTGTTTCCATGCTCCATGCATCATCTCCAGATAGAAAACTATATGACTCCTTTATAAATATTTTGCCTCTAATGTCTTGGTGTGAGAAGATTTATGTGCTGATTAGTTCTTTCATCTTGTTTGTTTAAGGAGCTGTTGTTTACAGAGCCCCTGATGGAGCTGCAGGGTCGGCACACTGTGCAGGGCTTTTCTCTCCAGCAGCTACCACGTGCCCCTGCTCTGGTCCCACAGCATCCCCCCAGTTCTTGGGACACCTCCTCAGGACCAGGGTGGGAATGAAGAGGGCGTTCTTCCCGTAATTATCACAGAAATATTTTAACATGTTACTCCTTGTTATATCCTGGGTTTGTCAACAGTGGAGCAGATACTGCATTTTCTATTTTAGATATAATAAATAGCAAATGCTACACCTTATTGGGGAATGTGAAGCAAAGGCTGGACTTATGACACTGTGAAAAAGGAAATCATTTATTATCAATATTTTTAAATGCACTGTCATATTTAGAGGCTTTTTTAATCCTAAATATTGAAAATAATTTCAATTTCCAGTAAAGAGACAATAAAGACAACATGGTACTTTAACTATAGGGACCCCAGTGAAGAAAAATCAATTTGCCTTCCCTTTATTTCTCCTCTGCACATTCCCTCATGGCTTAGACATCCCTCTCTTCGCAGGCTTTGCTGTGTTGGGGCCTCAGGGAGGGCTATGAAATGAGGAGGAGGGAGAAACACACCTTGATTGTCCCTGCTTTATGTCTCTTTTGCCCTGTGGGACCTGTGTCCCCTGTCACTCCCAAACAGGGAGCACCACAGTCACGTGGATGTTCTGGGGGACACTGTTGTGACCAAAGCCCTCGAGGTGCTGCTCAGCCATCAGGATGCTGAGGGGTCTGGGGTCCTGTTCAAGCAAATGCCCAGCCCCTCCTGCACACTGCAGCACCTCCCACACATCCCAGGGGAGGTGGGACCCCCGGCAACACCTAGGCTCTGCATCTCCCATATTCAGTCATATCCTCAGGTGGCATCCCCAGGGCACAGGACACCCTCCTAGCCCTCCCTTGGGGATGCCCTGGGCTGGGCACCCCAGGACGCTGCACAGAGGGGTTCCCCGTGGATGGGGCATCGTGAGGTGGGGGTGGTCAGGGCTCACCCTCGGCTTGGTTCTCCCCACACTGCTTATTCCAAAGCGACTTTTGCTCCTAGGAGCTGTTTCAAAGTGGGAACTGGGGGTCACAGTGCCCTTTTTGGTGGGAGCAGAGGGTTGTGGCACATTTTTGATGGGATAAAGCCGACAGGGTAAATCCCATGTGTTTACCACCTGCGAGCAGCAGCTCAGCCCTGGCTTACACTGAGCTCTCCTCTGAAGTGCAGGGTCTGCCACGGCCACTGTGATAAGGAAAATAACCCTTCCCTGCTGTGCAGGCTGTGTGCCTGATAATGAACAGGCAATGCAGCCTCTGATCCATTGGCAAAGCTGCCTCTGGTTCTTGGTCTCTACATGTTCACAGGAGAATGGGACTGTGGGACTCACGCTTTGAGAAACACCAACAAATTTAAGTGCCCATTGCTAAAAGAAGAACATTTTGTCTCAAAAAGCCCCTCATTAGTTTGATGGTGCATCATGGGATACGGTTTAGTGCTCTGTGGGTTAATTGCTGAGTCTCAGGTTTCATTCAGTGACCACTGATTTTTCTTTCTCATTTACACGTATAGAATAATGTTTGTCAGTGCAAAGGTAAAAGAAAAATGAAAAATTTGGGGTATTTTTAGTTTGCCTAACAAGGCACCACAGGCGTGATGAGATCTCTAAACACACAAGTAATCGCAGGTTAATGATCTCATTCTCGCCGGCGGGTTAATCATACAGACAAATAGCAAGGCAAATCCTGGAATATTTATTCACTTCTGGAGTAGTGGAGGAGCGACAGACTTGACTTCCCAGAATGCTGCGTAGAAAATAACACCTGCCAACGAGGTGCCTTTTGCCTTGGGTTTTTGTGATTCATATTTTGCTGTAGAATTGGTATCTTAAAAGATTCTTATTTATTGTTTTGTAGGTTGGAAATTAATTTACATCTATTACTGCAAAGAAGTCCCCACTGGTGAGGTACTTGCTAGGAAAAGGTTATTTGTAATGACCAAATTTGTCACTGTTTGGGATCTCATAAAGGTCACAATGGAAGGTTTTCTCTTGCTTTAAATAAAATTCTGTATTTTAAAAAGAAATGTGCTTAACTTTCATTTCATAGAAATATCAAACCTGTTTGCACTATAATTTACTTTTTGAGCTCTTGACATTTACCCAGCTGCCTGTCTTTGGAGAACAATCTCTTGATTTGGCTGGGAAGTGCTCCCAAGGAAACTGTCAATGAGGAATTGGGGGGCAACGCTGTGCAAGAGCCTGGATCCTCCCCAGCACCTGCTCTGCCTTCCCCAGGCTGGGGCTGCTCCCTGCCACGGGCACACATGGGGTCCTGGTGGTGGCTACTGCCCTCCCAGGAACTGAACATGCCAGAGAGCTGAATGGGACAAGCTCTAAGTTCATGGTCACCCCACTGAACAGATGGAAAAGATACATAAACAGGTGAAAAGCCTGGAAAACCTCCCATTACATTTCACACAGGGAACAGCATCTTCTACTCATCTACTTTGACATGATCTACTGTAGATCTCCTGTAGAAGAAGTAGCTGCTTCTGTGTGTTGTCAGATTTGTAGATCATGATCTACTTCTTCCACAACCACATCCTCCTTGTGCCTGAGGAATGTCACCGTCCCTGGGAGAGACGCTAGCCACCATCATCTCCCGCTGCCTGGGAAGTCATTAGCCCATGGGAGGTTTTTAAATTCATAGTTTCTTTTCCTGGCAGACACACAACACAATGTTGTTTGCACCTTGTACCACACAGAGCTCAATCTTCTACAAGTCATCAGCTTTTGAGACCTGCTATTTACTCCTTTCATTATCCACATGCTAGAGTCCAGTTTAAATTAGACTCTTGGGATAACCAGGGGGGGTTTACTGCAGAATAAGCATTTTATTTACCTGCCATCTCTGATTTAATGGGCCCTTGCTGCTGGAACTCTTGGCAGCAGAGCCAGGTGCCTCAGGGAGGGGACAGCAGCAACATCCCACAGAGGGAACTCCAACTGCTCCACGGCAGCACTTCACTGTTGTGAAAGGTTCATCTTCCTCTATTAACTGAATTATTTTTCAAGCAACCTGAGCTTTTCGAATTGCCTGTCAGGATACAAGAGGTGCACATGTCAGGGCTTAAACCGTGCTATTGATAATTAATATTGGTATTGATGTGCCCAGGGAGCCACTCGCAGTACAGTCGGTGCTGTGTTAGAAGTAACACCATCTACAACTCCAGTGCCAGGCTAAGGAAGCAGCTGACTTAACACGAGACTTATTTAAACTGCACAAGCAGCTGAAAGAATGGGATGGGTCCAATTAATCCCAGAAAGACACCCGTATAACACCTCCATCAGCTAACGAGTGAGAAGACAGAAGTGTTATGTCACCACCCTGCACCTTCAGTGCCAAAATAGCAGCTATTTTCCCAGGGTACATGTTGGAAGGTGACTACCAGCAGTTGCTGATTAACCCTTCCAAGGTTACTCCTGTCCCTACCCTACTCTCAAAAGACATTCTGAGCTGCTGCCCAGACAGGCCTGTGCCCTTCCTACTCCTCCTCCCACCAGCAAAGCTGCTGACCCAGAGCCCCCACACCCCGTTCTTGCTCCTGCACTTCATGGTGGCATCACCTCAGCATCCCTCCTGGGTTCTCGGCAGCCCTGTCTGCAGGAGCTGCCCCAGGAGTGGCTGGAAAGAGCAGGACAGGGTGGGCACAGGCTGTGATGTGCCCTGGCCATGGCCCATAGCCAGCGAGGCCATGCTGCCCCATGCCCTGCCTTTGGCCCTGGCTCAGGAGCCCACCAGGGGCAGCCCTGCAGGGCCAGGTGAAGCTCCAGGTGCTGTGCATTAACAGGAGAGGGGGGGCAGCCCCTCTCTGAGCCCCATTCTGTGCCCTCAGCTCTTTACCCAAACTGCAATCAGCTGTGGCTCGTTAACGCTGATTGAAGGGGCAATAAATTGGGAGGTCTGAGGGGAGAGGAGGGAGTGAAGATGGAGGGGGTGTGTGGGGAGTGCTGGAGCTGCTTCTGAACTTCTGCAGGGTAAGTGCTGTGGATTATTTTATTCTTTTTCTGTTGTTGGCCTGGTCTGGGGGCTCAGATGGATTCTGAATAATGTGTAATGTTCAAGTTGCCTTTTTCTTGCCTAGAAAGAAAACTTTGTTGCTGTGCATGCTGCCTAAAAGTTGTCAGTAAAATAGAGGCTATCATCCCTTGTAGAAAGGAGTGGGTTTGAGGCTGTGTTTTAGAATACAGTTTTATTATGTAAACGCGTGAGGGAGGCGTGTGCTGGCTGTGACGGTGTTTGCTTTGCTGGGAAGTTTATAAAACAGTGGTGTGCTCATCTCCTGCCTCAACCCGGTGAGAAAGGTGTTGGTTGGCGTTTAACCGGTGCACAGCTAGGGAATGGCAGATGTGTGTGTGCTGTAATCTCCATTTAGTGGTTGCTGGGAAGGTGTCCCAGAGGGTAATTAGCGCTCACTGAGCAGATAGCCTGGGCATTGAGTGCGGGGGGAATCCTCCAGCCCTTTATTAGCCGTTCTTGATGGGTCTCAAGGCAGAACAGGGCGGGACTGCAGTGCTGGGATTAAAACTGCAGCCAAGGGGCGATTTTGTGCTTATATTGCTATTGCTGCAAATTACGGTTTTTTATGTCCTTTACTAAAAATAAAACCTTTTTTAATGTTTGTTGATACAAGTAAAACGCAGGCAACTCTCCTGCATGGTTTCGGTGTGAGAGTGCGGTCCAGCTTTGCAGGGTGTTGGGATGCTCTCCAACACCGCGGGGCAGCTGCGCCCCCGCCCCAAGAGCAGGGGACCGTCCTGCCGTGCCCTGAGCGAAGCCAGGGATCAGCCCCTTGGCTGTTCGGGAGTTCTTGGTGCCCGGGCCGATCCGCTGCCCCAGAGCAGTGCCGTCCGAGCCCCTGCTGGACGGGGTGCGGGGATGGACGGGGCGCGGTGCGCTCCTTCCCCGGTGCGCTCCTTCCCCAAAGCACCGAAGGGAGCGGCGCTCCGGGTCCGCCTCGCCCTTCCCATCCCACTCGGGCTCGCAATCTCTGCTGCAAGGAGGTTTTGCTCAGGTCTTCCCCCCTTGGCTCTGGAGATTCGGGAGGTGCGGGAAGGGCTCCGGGGGCTGAGATGAGCGGGACAGGGCAGGGCTGCCCTCTGGTCCTGCCCTGCCAGGCGCTTGGAAGGGCATTGCGGGGGGATGCCCCAACCCCCAGCCAGGGGGAAAACAAACACTTAACACCCCTCAATAAACCCCATACCTATTAAGTTTATAAGGAAAATACAAAGGGCTCTCATTCCTCAGCAAGTGGCTCTGCAAATGAGGGCTGTGTTTCCATGTGGGACACAGGATCCCCATCTTGGGAGGCTCCCCACGGCCTCTTGGATACTCTAATTAGCTGTTATTAGCTCATTTTTCTCCTCAAAGTGCCTTTCGCTTGTGCTGGAGCGATGCCCTGACAGCTCCCGGCTGCTGGGGGGTCCTGGGTGGTCCCTGCCCTCCCACAGGGGGTTGTTTTGGGCCGAAGGGGCTCCCTGGGCTTGGTGGGGTCACTGGATGGATCCCCTCGGGCTTGGGGGGTCCCGGCTGTCGGGAAGGGCTCAGGAGCTGGTCCCGGGGCTCGGGCAGTGCTGCCCTCCGGCCCCATCCATGGGGAGAGGAACGGGAATCCTTGGCTCAGCTTGCTGCTTTTAGGTGGGTCTCTGTGAACTTGTCGGTAAGAACCTGCTGCGTTGCCTGTTCCGATGCTGGAAGAGGTTAAAGAGCACTTTGAGAGGAAGGGAACTTCTCTGGCCCCTCAGTCTGGGGGTGTTTCCCTTTGTTATGTTTGCTCCTGGTGCTGTCGTGCCCGGGAGAGGCTCTGAAGGGTTGGATCTAAAACAGCACCGAAAAGATTTCTCTTACAGGCGTTATCTCTGTGGTGCTTGGCTTAAAAAAAGCCTGCATGTTTGTATATATAACATACATCTCATGTGTTTGTGTGGGTTAAAATCGTGGCCCCAAAGCTTTTCAGGCACTTAGGAATTTCAATATAAATATTTAGCAAGAATTTCTCCACTAAAAGATAAAGCATAAGATGGTTCCTGATGCATCCTGCTGTACATGCCCTGGTTTTTAATTTTATATGAGCTGTTGAGTATTGTTTTGCATATATAGCTCTGGAAAATTGCTTTGAAAGATGGAGAGAGGCTATTTACAAGAGCATGGAGCGATAGCATGAGGGGAAACTGCTTCAAATTGCCGGAGAGCAGGCTTAGATGGGATACTGGGAAGAAAGCCTCGTATTTGAGGGTGGGCAGGCCCTGGCACAGGGTGCTCAGAGAAGCTGTGGCTGCCCCTGGATCTCTGGAAGTGTCCAAGGTCAGATTGGATAGGGATTGAAGCACCCTGGGACAGTGGAAGGTGTCCCTGCCTGTGGCAAGGGGGGGAATAGAAAGAGCTTAAGGTCCCTTCCAACCCAAACCAGCCTGGGATTCTATGACAAGGAAAACCTTTTTGGAAAGGTGAAATTGCCACTGAATAAGCAAACAGGTCCTATGTTCATATTAATGCTCAGTAGAAGTAAAAGCAATCTGGCTGTGAGTAGAAGAGTGAGGCATTTCCCCTTGGGTTTGCTGCTGTACACCCTGTGCTAAGGAATGGGGAGGGAGAACAGATCCCAAACCCCCAGCATGTCACAAGGCTCAGAGCTGCTCTTCCCTGGAGTCTCCTCTACCCATATAACACAGCATTTTAATAAGATGCAATGGGCTGGTACAGGGCCATCAAATGCAGAGTGGATTTTTTTTTTGCTCTCTAGATTGATGTGAAAATCTGTTCAGTGTCTAACTACCCAACTACAGCTACAGAAAGTCTTGACAAGTTTGTAATGGCATTCTTAATCTAATAATTGCCAGAACAAAGCCAATAAAGAAGAACTTGTCATTGTTTTGAACAACATGAATTTAATATATTGGGAATTAAAGTTTGAGCTTAATGAGGGAAAGTAATTTAGACGTAAATAACTGGTCTGAGTCAAAAGCTTGGGGATTTCAACAGGCCATTATCCAGCACAGAGAGTGCTTTAAAAGCCAGCTGAGCTGTCAGAAGGCTTTACAGCAGCTCCTGAAATGCCCAAACTGATCTGCCTTAGGCTGTCTGTGGCTCAGCCTCTGCAAGGGACTTCATGTCCTCTGCTCTCTGGGCTGTCACCTGGGGAACTTCAGGGGCCCCTGGCATTAACATAACTAATGTAAAATATAGAGAGGTATAAAAATTCCTGACAAAACAATATAATGGGCTACTATAGCTTATCTTTAAGGAGATTGTATTAACTGGTAAGGCACAAGCAGCTTCACTTTCATCTCTCCTCTGGGTGAGGCCTCCTGTACAAGAGGACTGGCTGGAGAAGGATGTGGAGGGAAGCCTGTTTTTTCTAAAAAGCCAAAACAATAAAAAAAAGGAAGATAAAGTTGGGGCTCTGTGCTTGACTCCTTTGGGATGGCGTGGGGCTTGTGCAGAGCTGGTGGGAGGTGACTGTTCTGAGCTCCTGTGTCTCTGCTGTTGCACCCTGAAGGTACCACGGGAGCAGCAGTTCCCCCTGCTTTGACACAGCCCAGGAGTCTGCCCTGGGCTGCTGGGCTGTGTGAGCATGGCAGGCTGAAATCAAGCTCTTCCAGGCCCCTGGTGTAGAAACCCCTGCTGGGAGGGAGCCTTCCAAATTCCTGGTCCACAAGTGCTGGAGGAGACCTGCTCCACAGCCAGCAGCCTGACCAAGGTTATTCAGGAGCTCTTTGCCATCCCTTCTCTCAGTCCAGCAGTTTTTCCTTCTCTGTATCTTGTTATTTTAGAACAGGAAGTTTATAGCAAATTATGTGCTAATTATAGCTCTGCTTTGCATCTACGTCTTCAGACTGTTACACTCAGGAGTAAAAGTGTCAAAATCATGTTGAGAAATGAGAATGTGTCACAGGAAAAGAGCTCTTCTTGTACATGTTTGAAATAAAATGTGTATCTTGTAAGTTATCCGTTTGGCTGAAGAAGTTATTCCTTAATGTTTTACCATAAGGAAAAAGAGGTGAAGGTTTAAGTTTGAAACCAGTAACAAAAACCTGGATGCCAGAGTGGGATGTTGGTTTCATCAAGTGCAGTTCCCTGCTGCAGGAAGAGCCATTGAAAGGCCTCTTTAAAGAATGGCTGCAGAAAGAAGGCACGAAAACTTGTGCTAGGAATTAAGTGGCTCAAGCTTGAGCTCATGGTCAGCCATGGGTTCTTGTCTTGGTTCCACATGGTCCTAAGTATTGAGATCAAGAGAGTCAGATTCTTCCTGGATGATGAGCTTTTCTTTCTTTGGTAGGAAGATTGGTTTATTACTGTCTAGTCAATGGGGTTTTAAATTAGAAGGGAATCTAGGAAAGTTTCTTAAAATTGACAAAATTTATCTTCAAAAGAATTTGAATTTTTTTAAAGTATTTGGACACTGCTGTGAAGCACAGAAAGAAGAAAGTCTGGTGGAAGCTGTTTGCATGTTTTTAGCTGGATTGTGGACTTTTGGGAACAAGGGCTTTATTTCCAATGGCTTCTGATCCCTGCCTGGGGCACTACACTGAGCAGTAATGGGAAATTGGGAAGGTGAAGTTGGGCTTGAGTATTGAGTCTTCTGTGGGCTAAAATTTGTGAATTCAGATGTAAGTTTACCAGTTGTTTTAGGCTGTAATGGAGTTTCTTTAATTCTCTTTATAAAATGTGTGTATAATGGCTTCTCTTGCAAACTGAGCACTTGACCACAAGTGGGTCAGGCCCTCTAAATTTCTGCTCCTGTTAATGAGAGAATATTATTGGATTGCATAAGCTTTACATAATAAGCACCAAAAATGAGCCTGGAGTCATCTAGTCTTGCCCTAAGGCATGATCAAATATAATGAAGCTGTTGTGGAGTGATGTCTCTGTAAAAGTCTCCAGACGTTGTACAAATCCTTCAGTCCTGATCCTTGCAGTTTATGCCTTTTTATGGGACTTTGCAAAGGGAGGTGTATGACTGGAGATTTTTATGTCCTTTCAGGGCTGTTTTTGTAAATATTTCTTTGGTATAAAACACTTAACTTGTACCCATTATCAGTATTTTCTATAAATCCATATATGCTATTCTTCTCTGCTGGGGTAATTCCCACTAGTGCTGCAGGAAGGGGAGGCTTTCAATTCCCTTTTTTATGTTTATGGATTGGTATATGGCTTTCCAGCCATATGTTTTTATGGAAGTAGAATAAATATGTACAGATGAAAGCTCTAAATGCTTGAAAGGCTGAAATATCTGACTCTGCTCTGAGTAGTTTCTCTCTGTAAATGCGTTTTGAGGCTGTGTCATCCTCCTTGTTGACTCTCATTGTGGCAGAAGAGAAGGGTTAACACCCCAGGACACTGCTGCATAATGTGTCTGGGAGCTCACTTAGGATATGTTTAGGGTTTTTTCCAAGGTAAAGTGCTGCAAAAGGCTTTTATGACTCAATCCCTGGCTCAGCAACTTCATCGTGCACTTTACATTAGTTTAGAGGCTGCAGGTAGTAAGTGCTGGAGGCAAAACAAACAGGAGCTGCATTAGGGCAGGTGGGAGGGAGCAGAGCCCAAAGCACTCTCTGAAAGCCCCTGAGACTTGTCCTGAGCCCAGCACAGCCCCACACTCCAGCCCTGGAGCTCACCTGCTGCTGAGGGACGAAATGGGTAATATTTCTGAGCAAAATTGCACTTCCCCTTCTCTAGGTGAACTGAAAATGGGGAGGGGTCTGGAGGGGCAGGACAAGGAGCAGCTGAGGGCACTTGGTCTGTTCAGCTGGAGCAGAGGAGACTGAGGGGAGGCTCACTGAGATCTGCAGCTTCCTCACGACAGGCACTTCCACTCTCTGCTCTGTGGGGACCAGGGACAGCACCCAGGGAAGGGCTGGAGCTGTGTCAGGGCAGGGTCAGGGGGGATCTC
>JAWWEE010000004.1:472536-482830 GCA_035221455.1 Xenops minutus
CCTGCCCCTGCCCTGTCCCAGCCTGATCCCATTCCCTCTGCTCCTGTCCCTGTTCCCTGGGAGCAGAGCCCGACTCCCCCCGGCTCCCCCCTCCTGGCAGGGACTTGCAGAGCCAGAAGGTCCCCCCCTGAGCCTCCTTTTCTCCAGGCTGAGCCCCCCCAGCTCCCTCAGCCCCTTCCCCAGCCCTGTTCCCTTCCCTGGACAGGCTCCAGCCCCTGAATGTCTTTCTTGCCATTCCAGAACTGGAACCAGGTCTTGAGGTCCTTCAGCAGTGCCCAGTGAAGAGCTGATGTTCCTGGAGCTCTCCTTGTTCTGGGGAGTCTCTGGGCAGGGTGACTGAGTGTTCCACCTTTTAGGAGTGGAAGTCAATTGGCCTCATAGACATGGCTATGGAAATTGGGCAGTAGGACTTTCCTGCTTTCCCCAGAAACACTGGGAGAAGCAAAGCAGAGGCAAGGGCCACTTGCAGTGTTGGTCACATTGGTCCTCTGGCAGGGTCTCAAGCATCTTGCTGCTTTCTGAAACCAAAGACCCAACCCAGCCTTGAATCCTCCACCCCCAGAGGAACCCAACAGTGAGTGCCAACAGCCCCAAACAGAGCCACAAAAAATGTCAGTGGACTTCTTCTGGCTGTCTAAGTGTCACTCAAATGTGTTTAATTCCTGCCCTTTTGTAAATTCATGCTGCTTGCCCAAATTGGCTCAGGAGCTCCTAAATTGGTTAGATGAGATTGGTCAGCAGAGGGGCCTCCTGTGGAGACCTTGCCTGGCTGGAATGTGGTCACAAAGGGCAAGGACAATGCCTTGGCTGAAGGAGAAATGGCCCTTCAGAGGAGGGCTGCAGTATAATTGTGTGTCCAGCTGTGCCACATCCCCAGAGCTTCTCCTCGTGTTCCTGCTGCTCTAAATGCTGAGCAGTCTGGGGAGGGATTGAACCTCTGGGCTGCTTTAAGCTTTGCTTGCATCTCCTTTAAAATTCTGCATGTGATGTGTGTAGCAGCTGTGTGGCAGAATCATAGGGATGAGGTTTGGTTTTGAAACTGATTTGAATGCTCAGTCCACTCCAAAGGACTGTCACTCCTTATCCATCTGATGCCACCCATGGGATAATGTTTGTGACATGGGCTTTATCCTCTCCTGGGAGCAGAGCAGCTAACACTGAAGTTTTGGGCATTGTTCCTCCTAATAAGTAGTCCATAAAAAATTAAGTAACTAAACTGTCAAGGCTTGCATGTTGTCAGAGGCTTTCAAAAGGCTTGGAACAAATTTTGGAGCTCTGTTTGATCTTCCTTCTGCCATCAAAAACACAAAAAGGAAACATGTGCCTTTCTCAGTAATTCAGGGCAGAATGTGATTGTGTTTCTCATGGAAGATGTGTGTTGAGGTGCAGAGCTGCTGCAAGTAGAAGGGTCACACAGCTCCCAAGACCAGAGGCTGTTTTTCCAGAAAAAACTGGAAGTTGAAAGCTATCACTGTAGGTGATAGTTTAAATCTGCTTTAAAATCTTATGAAATTGCTTTGGCACTAAAAAGTTTTTTGAATAATCTCTTCCAACAAAAGCAACTCAAGCCCTTGGTAAGAAGAAATAACTCTTAGACTAAAACTGCTCACTTAGTGATACCTTGGGTTTCTTCTACAAGGACACTTAATACACACTGGTGTTTATGAAAAGCAGGACTTAGCTGTTTCAGCTTCTTTGGACTCTCTTCTCCTGAGTAATGAGTGACAGGATGAGAGAAAATGGACTCAAGCTGTGCTGAGAGAAATTTGAGGTGGATTTTAAGGAAATTTTCCTCCCACAAAGGGCTGTCCAGCTCTGGCACAGCTGCCCAGGGTAATTGTGGAGTCCCCATCCCTGGAAGTGCTTTAAAACCTCGTGGATGTAGTCCTTGGGGATGTGGGTTAGTGGTGAACATGGAGGTGGTGCTGGGTTGAAGGTTGGACCTTGTTAATCTCCTTTGTCTTTTACAACCTTACTGATTCTGGGTTTCTATAACTGAAATCAGTATCTTGATTTCCAGCCCTGGAGAGCCACGTGGAGGCAGAATGCTGCTTCTGGAGTTTACACTCTGTTCTTTACACTGGCTGATGGCAGCTTCGTTTGGGGAGCATGTGCTTCACTTGTCTGATGGAAATGTGATTAAAAGTGTTGAATGCCTGTGCCCTGGGTGTCCTCGCAGTGGGATTAGTGCCAGGGAGGGAGGGGCTTTCCCTTTGGCAGCCCTGTCCTTCATTGAACAGAAGTGAGACTACTCCTCGTGTCCAAGGGTTAGCTTGTTCTAGCACTAAGTGAGCAGGAATTCCTATTGCATCACTTTTCAGTCCTTGCCTGGCTGCTGCACTAGTCAGGGCACACTGGAATATTCACCTGGGTTCCTCTCCCTGCTCAGCTCTCAGCTCTGTGCCAGACCAGGTATTTTCACCTGCTCTGTTTAACTCTGTGAAGATCAAACACCCCTTCCATGTGTTTACTCACTGGGAGGTTTAAAGCACTGACTGGGCAAAGTCTCAGCAGTTCAGTGTAAGAAAATACAATGCCTGTGCAGCTACAAGGACATTCCTCTCTAGTTTTTTTCCCCCAAATTAATTTCATTTTAAGTTTCAGATGTAATTAGAAGTGAGTTTGAGGGGATAAAACTTTTCTTGAAGCAGCATGCAATTAAATGACTGAAAATGCCTGCTTTGGGCTGTTTTAGAGTCTGTTCTCTTGATGTGCCTCTGTAGACCCAGCTCTATTGGCAAAGGCTTTAGAAGGAGCTCTGGATTAGAGCTTCCTTGATCTTTTCCTGATTTCCACACACAGGGAATAAACTTTGTGAATGCTTCCCACTCAGTATTACTGACAGGACTAAGACAGTAAAAATACAAATGTAAAAATATAAGCTGAGGTAAATGCATGCCAGGGAGGAGACAGTAATCAGGCAATAAAATTTCTTGAAAAACTGAAAGAAACTTGTGAATATATAGTAGAAACTGTTGTGTTAGTAAAGCTTCTCTATATTAGTGACCAGATATCTCTCTTGAGTTAACTTCGTCAAGCTAGTTTTCTACAAAAATAAGCTTTTTTTTTTCCATTTTGGCGTTTGATTTAACACTAAAGATATATTTTGTGTATAGTCATACAGGAATCCATGTATTATATGTAACCTAACAGGCTTTATTTCCTTTCTTAGGTGTTCCAGCATATTTTAAACTGGAAGTGCTTCAATATTCCTTTCCTGGTTTAATTGCCTGCTCCCTCTGAGGATTAAGGGGCTATGGAAAGGTCTGGTGTTCTGTGCCTGTCCAGCATGGAAGGAGCCAATGGACCAAGACTTCCCATCCTGACTCTGCCTGGCCAGCACGAGGCTGGAGAGTGCCCTGGGCTGCCCTGGTTCTGTGTTTATAATGGAAAGGGCATTTGGCTTCTCTGTAATGCTTTGGAAGAGACTGCATGGACCCTTCTCCTGTGGTTGTTTCTTGCACAAGCAATGAGGAGGAAGCTGATCCTTTCTGGCCTGTGCAGCGTTGGATGGTGATGCTCTGGCTGATTACCCAGGAATAACAAATCTGCCAGAGAACCACTCTGGACTGGCCACAGCTGGACTGGGAAGGCTGACAAATGATGGCAAAAATCTTCCAACTCTCCAACAAAGGGAATGATCTGTTCCTGGTCCAAGGAGGCTGCTGTTCTTTGCTACCCTCACTACCTGAGAGGAGACAGTGCTCACTGTGCCTTGGGGTAAGGAGCCTGGTTCACTTTCTTATTGACTCAGTGTTTCACTAATGTTTGACCATGCACAGCAGGAGTTTTGTTGAGGTTGGCACTGCTGGTGCTTTCAGGAAATGCTTTTCCATCCATGTCCTACTCATGGGAAAACCCTTCAGGGCTGTATGGCTGGTGTAAACCATTGGTGTGTCACTGAGCCCCCCAGGCTCTGCTGAAGCCACAGCTCTGGGGGAGCTCCAGCCCAGCCTGGCCTTAGGGAAGTGGTTTCACAGTGACCTCTGGTGCAGACCAGCACTGTCCTCCCTGCACTGCTCTCCTGGGATGGTCAGCAGCTGCTCCAGCCTTTGCTGGTCTACTGAAAATACACTCTGGGGAGGGGTTGTATTGCTCTTTGATAGTCACACAGAATGGAACTTCTGGCTAATGTGTCCTGCAAAACAAATAGTCCCTTTGCATGAGTGGAAATGGCATGGTGTGGTTACCTGGGGGACCTTTTCTGTAGGAAAAGGAAATTCATCTTTAAGACTGTTTTGTTTTCATAGAAACACAAGTGTGGCAGGAAATCCCAGCCACAGGTCCTTTGGCCACACTGGTACCCAAGGCTGGTGCACTTGTGAGAGCTCCTAACACACAACTAGTGCATTACTGTGTTTCTTTGAAGAAGGGAAGTCTCTGGTCACCTGTTCTGCATTGCTGTGTGTTGAGGCAGGGGATTGCAGTCTCTGGGATTTATTGATGTGAACAGTGACCTTTGTGCATTTCTATTGTTGCAAGTTATTTCCTGGATTTTGTGAGTTAAATCTTTTTGGTTGCATTATTTAGTAGCATGATATATTTACTTACTAGCATCTATCACTTTGATTTAGATGTTCTTTGCTGCCCCCCAAAGTTTTGTACCCTATTTCCTTCCTGTCCTTTGTCCTCCAGCTGATGCACCTTGAGTATTTGACCTCTGGATGTTTTGGTTATGTGTTAATATGGAGACTTTCCTCTATAAGAGGAGTAATTGTTTTTAACAGATGGGTCAATTATTTCAATGATTGCAGTCTTTTAATCTGCAAGTTTCCTACAGTCCTGGGTTTGGTTGTGCTGCGCTGACTTAATTTGGTCCAGTACTTTGAGTGGAAATGAGCACTCTGGAAGGTGGAGGAATTTGGGACTGTTCCTGTGCCTGTCCCTGCTGAGCTGCAGTGTCAGGGAAGCCTCAGCCACACAGGAGCCAGGTCTGAGCCCATCATCTCCTCTGGCTTTCCTTGCCATGTGCCTTGATTTCTGCACCAGCACAATGACTAGTGTGTTTGCCAGGGATGTGGTGCTTTCCCGAATTTCTCACCAGCACATCAGGATTCCTGTACTTGTGGAACCTCTGGGAAGTGTGAGTGACACATCATTACTCCGGTATGAGACGAGTTGTTTCAAAGTGCTATGACTAATTACTACCAAATGATGAGAATTTGAACATCAATTCCCAGATTTTGCTCTGGGCAAACCCACTTTCCATCACTCTTCTGTGGTTTGTTTCCTGGGGGGGGGTCAGATGCTGCTGGTAATTGCCTTTCCATGCACACGATGAACCACAATCAGTTCTGAGATTTCAATTAAGAATTCATGTCCCAGACTATTTAAAATAATAATTTTTTGCAGTTTAAAATGGTTCTTTCCTTGCTGACCTGTCAGACAAACATTTCAACTTTGTGCATTTACAGAAGTAGAATGTCTCTGCCCATAGACCCAAAAATTACATTACTGCTTAAAGTTTACCATTTTCATAATTCCTTGTTTCATTTTTGACTAGACTTAATTTAGGCCAGATTATTGACTTCACCTGAATTATAGTTTACACTTTTTACTGTAACATTGTCCTTCTCTTGTGATGCTTCCCAAGAACTCTTGCCATGAAAGCCAGTAGCTCTTCCTTAGAGTCAAACAAGTGAAGTGAATGCTGAGTTTGAACATCCCTTCTAATTTAAATCCATAAATCTCTGAAAGAAAAGCAGATTGCTGCTGCTTTGGTACCTGAAGGAAGCCATTCTTTGAATGTCTGGGTGGGAAATGAAGCACCAAGAGGTGATGGAACAGTGTTGTGATGGTCAGCAGTTCTGAGTGCTGGGCTGTGGGGTGGGGCTGTGTACTTGAAAACAGAGACCAAAAACTTGAAATATATTAACAAAAATGGTGACAAAAACTGCCCCAAGGTCTGAAAAACATGCCTTTGCAATAACAAGGTTGGGGTGAGGGTGGAGAGTTGATTATTGCTCCCCAGGAATCTACAGGGTAAGATTTCTGTGGGCATTGTGATTCTGTATGGAAAGGCCTGCCAGGAACATGCCAGCAGCACTAAAGACATCCCAAAAAATTCTGGAGATGTGTGACATTTCCTGTATGACTGACCTACTCAGGGGCATCTTAGATTCTCAGACATACCAGTTTTTAAATCTATTTTAAATCCAGATTGAATTTCAAGTCCCCTGTCCTGTGACTTGGCATTTGAGGATGGAATTCTTGGAGCTAATAAAGGACAAGGTCCTCTTACAAGATTTCTTCTGAGTGGGGCACTAATAGAGTGTCTCTGGTTGCTTAATTTCATAATGGTGGTAGGAGCATATTATCATTTAGACCTTTGTCTTTGCAACCAACCTGATTGAAATCACTCAGCTGGCTGCAAAGCTCGTCACAGTGGGTGGGTACACAAAAGCTAATGGGGCTGGTGACATCAGCCTCCATTGCTTAAAGCAGGGAAAAAGAAATATGCTAAAGTCAAATAAATAGGTTTATGCTTGATGTAAAACATTCTGTGGTGCTGAGATCAGGCACTTCATTGATAGTTTGATTGGAAAAAATAGTAATTAAAACATAAAACATTTTAAGTAATTCAACAGAAGTTTACTTTTGGGACAATAATGCCTGACTGGCTCATTTAAAGTTCCTCTGGTTTTGATTTACTTTATTAGACTGTGTGGGGTGATAGCCCTGACAAGCTCCCGGTGGGTTAAGGGAAACCCCCTTAGCAGGGCACTCCCAAACCAGTGTCAGAGGACAAAGAGGCTCCAGGAGTTTCCTTAAAGGGCTCAAGCCAGGCTGGGAAGATCAGCAGAGTGGAGTGTTCTGAACATGACATGGCCTATCCTTGCTAAACCTTCTGCAAGTGTTGGGCTTTTAAAAGGCTTTGATATTCTGAGGACACTTACAGCTAATAAAATATAGTAATTCAAGTGAGGGCGGGGCAAGAAATCTTTGCATTTCTGTCTTCCTTTCCCCTTCTTTCTTTTAATGTGACAGATTTGCTATTTAAAAATGTGCAAGTGAATGTTTCGTTGGTGGGTGTTATAGAACTGATCTGAGGGGGTTTTGGAATACCTAAACATTAATATTTTAAGTTGATGTTGAAAAGTTTCTGTTGAAAATGTAGCCTTTGAAGCAGGTCACTTTACCTCTGCCACCCTCAGTCATGGTCTGTGTTGCATTGGAAGGAAATTTAAGATGTATCTTTTGAATCTCCCTGTGTGCAGTGAGGTGTGTGCAGATAATTCATGTCTGAGAAATCAGGAGTGTGTGCAGGGCAAGGTGTACTTTTTTGATGAATTAAGCTTATTTTGTCAGTCTATCATCTCCCAGCAGATTGGGGTTTGTTTCTTGCAGTTATTCAATTTCTCTGACAGATGCAGTCTCTTTCAAATGCCACTGTGAGGATGGAGTGCAAATATTCAAACCCTGAGCTGTAGTGCTGGCTCGAGTTTGGGGAGATAACTCTCATTTCCTGGTGGTTAGTTTGGGGCTGTTTGTGCTGCTTTTACACCTCCTTTCACACAAACCCTTCCATTTTCAGAAAGATAATTGGTCTCTGATAATGTGACTGTGAAAATCCACTTCTTGATTATGAGCATAGTTATGGTTAATTTTATTAGTGAGAACACTTGAATAATGAAAATAATGTCCTAGGTCAGCAATAATTTGTGCCTGGAAAGGGTGGTCAGGCCTTGGCAGGGGCTGCCCAGGGAGGGTTGGAGTGCCCAGCCCTGGAGGTGCCCAAGGCAGGACTGGCACTCAGGGTGACAAGGTGGGCATTGGGCACAGGGTGGGCTCCGTGGGCTGGGAGGGCTTTTTAAAGCTCAGGGAATCTGGGATTGAACCTCCATTCTTGTTACTGGCTCCAAGTGGAGCAGGTGCCTTTTCACTTCTCAGCCCTGTGAAAAGCTGAGATTGATTTATTTTTTTCCTGGAACTGTGATCAACCTTTCTGAGGGCTGCTTTCTCCCCACCCCTCGCAGCCTCTGAACCCCTGTTGTTAGTCAAAGGAGATGACTGATATGCAAATGCTGTTTCCCATAGACTCCAGTGGTGGTGTGATTCCAACATCAATTATGGAAGTGCTATAAGGCACAGCTTTGTACCATTGCTCAGAGACTTACAGAGGCACTATCTAGAGATTCCTCAGGTTTTTAATCTTAACACCCTCAGAGAAAACATGCAGTCCACACAGCCTCTCAATCTGATATTTTATTAATGAGATTAAATGAGTAAGTAAATTATACATGTAAATCAAACAGAAAACAGAGTGGGATAACATGAAGTCAGCACATTAATCAATTTATCAGGTTGGTTTATTTGATGTGCTGTGATCAGCAGTCTTTATATCCTCCATCCTCTGTGCAGCATACCAAAAATAAGGAGCAAAAAGGCCTTTCCCCCTTTAGAAGTCTCATTTCGTGTTGTATCAACCTTTCAATCCTTCCAGGACTCTACCACTGCCCTGAGCAACTGTGTCAGGACTGGACAACCCTTTCTGTGAAGACTTTGTTGTAATACCCAACCTAAACCTCCCCTGACTCAAAGGACCTTTTCCAGGGTGTCTGGCACAACTGCATGGATCTGGAGTTGGACCAGGTTGCTCAGGGCTTGTGGTGGTCTAATTGATACAGTGAGATGTACCCAGAGAGCCCAGGCTGTCAGGGACAATGAGCCCGGGATGGTCCAGAAGGCATTGGTGCAGTGAATAGAGATTGGAAGATTTGGGTTTGATTTGCCTAAAGAGATAAAGAATGAAGTTTTCAAAGAGCAGGTTCTATGGGCTGAGGGAGCTGGGGCTGTTCAGCCTCCAGAGGGGACCTCCCCAATATCTCAGTGCCTGCAGGGAGGGGCAGAGCATGGACCAGGCTCTGCTCAGGGGGCCCTGCAATGGCATGGGAGGAAAGGGCAGGAACTGATGCCCAGGAAGCTCCACTTGAACATGAGGCAGAACTTCTTTGCTGTGCAGTGACTGAGCACTGAACAGACTGCCCAGAGAGGTGTGGGGTTTCCTCACTGGAGATATTCCAGAACTGCCAGGATGCAATTCTGTGCTCTGGGACGATTGTGCCTGAGCAGGCAGGTGGGACCAGATGAGCCACTGAGGTCCCTTCTGGCCTGGCCCATTCTGGGGTTTGAATATGACAAGGTTTTCAATTAACTTGTGTACTCCTTAGAGAGCTTTAAAAAGGAAAAGAGATCCCATAACATTATGCTGGAGAGATGGCTTTATCTGTCTTTCTTTTTTTCTTTCTTGTTTTTTATTCCTTTGTTTTCTTGACTGTAAAATAGAGGGTGGGTTCCTCCCATGGCAGCATTAACTTTGTGATACGATACTAGAAGTGGCTTTTTCTCCCAGTTATCTGGTCCATGTCAAGCCAGAGAAGGAGCTTATATTGGCTCTTCTGTCCCTGCCCTTCCATCCTCCAGGCACATGGGGCTTTCCTGCCAAGGCTGAAATGGTTGTGTGAGGTGTCAGAGGTTGTTCAGACAAACTGCTCCCTGATGAATAAATGAAATCCTGAAGCAAAGGAGTGATCTGAGCTGCTGAGCAGTGTCACACATTGTCCACACTTGTTAAGTTTTGACACAACACATCCTGTCTTGTCTGAGTTTATAAGCTCTGACTGCAGTGAGGGATCCTCATCCAAGACATTGTAAAGCAGGAATGTCTGTTAGGAAACGATTTAAAATTCATCAGTTTTGGCAGTGAATGTTCTGCACATCTCCAGGCTGAAAAATGCCAAAGGAGCAACTAGGGTTTGTTTTGTAAGTTTGAGATACTCTGTATATATGATCCTTTGGCTCCAAAATGGCCTTTGTATATGCTGCAAGGATCCTTGGAGAGGTGTTTGTGCACAAAAATCGTTTTGTTTATAAGCATTGCATCGCACTGCCAAAGGAGGTGTTCTGACTTGTCTGGAGCACGGAAAGTTGCAAGTGATTGCACCATGAACTCAAGATTTCCTTCCTCTGCTCCTCTCCCAGGCCCAACAAGGAGTGTTTGCTCTCTACACAACAGTAGCAACAAGAGGATGTTGTTTCTGGGATGGCAGGATGCTCGTGTGTCATCACTTACTGGTTTGTCCCTGGGATTTGTTTAAAGCCAACTCTTGACCAGGGCAGCAATTTGTCCCCCTGTGCTGGGCACTGGTGAAGGACCTCAAGTCCTGGTTCCAGTTCTGGGCTCCTTGCAACAGGAGGGACATTGAGGAACTGAAGTGTGTCCAGGGAAGGGGCTGGGGGGGCTCAGCCTGGAGAAAAGGAGGCTCAGGGGGGACCTTCTGGCTCTGCAAGTCCC
>JAWWEE010000004.1:541733-556074 GCA_035221455.1 Xenops minutus
TGCCCAGAGAAGCTGTGGCTGCCCCTGGATCCCTGGGAGTGTCCAAGGCCAGGCTGGATGGGGCTTGGAGTAACCTGGGCTGGTGGGAGGTGTCCCTGCCCATGGCAGGGGGTGGGATGGGATGAGCTTGAAGGTCCTTCCAACCCAAACCATTCCAGAATTCTATGAAAAGCACAAGAGATGCTGGGTTACATCTAGAACTGAATTCTCACCAGTATCTGCATGTTTGCATATAACATTTCTGTACATGTGCAAGTCAAGCTCCCACTGAATCCGTGTGTTTTGAGAAGTCATCAAGCAAAGAGGGAACCACATCAGCTTGTTAGCCCAGTGGCTGTTGCAGGCAGGTCTCTTGAATGTTTCTGCACAGCAGAGAAGTTTCTGACAGGAAGAGCCATTTATTAAACCACTCCATTAATTTGGGAATAGGTAGAGCTGATGCTCAGAATAAATTAGCAAAATTCAATAATCTTCACTATTGAAAGCCCACTTCAGTTTTAGAAAGCACAAGCAGTACTGTTTCACTTCTAGAGGCTTGTTATTGTATTGGTAAAACATTATGTATGTGCATATATCTAGATGAATATATTTGAATATTGCTGATATCTGGTTTGCTGAGCAGAAAACAGATCTCAAAACCTGTTCTCTTACGTGAAAGTTTTTATCTTAACACCCTGGCAAGCAATTTCACTAACAAAAGCTGACATTAGGATACCAAATTAAAAGCTGATGAAAACTAAGAAAGTGAAAGACTTTCTTTTTTTGACATTTACAATTAATGCCACAAGAATGTTAGTTTAATCAGACAATATGGGTGCTCACAAAGGTGAAATTGGAAGTTGCCAGCCCTGAATGCTCCTGGAAAAGTTAATAAATTCAGCTCGTAATCATTATGCACATGCTAGTTATAATAATTTACTGTCCATACCAAATCTTTATAAGCATTGTAATTAAATATAAAATGCACATTAGAATTATAATGAGTAATTAGGGCAACATAACTAATGTGCATGAAAGTCCCGAAGCTCATTAAAATGGAGAAAGAGGAAACCTGCTCTAACTGGAGTTTTAACATGTTCCCTGTTCCTGTGAATGCCAGGGATTGTTTTAACTGTTCCTTTAGACATTTGAAAGCAAAATGAAAATATTTTGGAGGCGGGACCAAATTCAACAGGACTTTGAGTCATTTCTGGACAGAATTTAAGCTGTAGAATTTGGTTTTCCAGCACAAATGCCCAAGTGATGGCGAAGGTGTTGGGGAGCAGAGATGTGCAGAATGAGAATCACAGAAAGGTTTGGGTTGCCAGAGACCTCAAAGCTCATCCCATGCCACCCCTGCCATGGGCAGGGACACCTCCCACCAGCCCAGGGTGCTCCAAGCCCAGCCCAGCCTGGCCTGGGGACATCTGGCATCGCCTCCAGTGCCTGCTGGGGCCAGCTCTCCTCACTCACACACTTCTGACACATCCCTCATGTGGGGATACATAAATATGTATTTTTGGGGGTAATAAATATGTATTTTGGCTCAAGCCCAGCCTTCCCTCCAGAGCCACCTCACACAGGGACAGACGTGCAGGGCGTTGGTGAAGCTCCAGTGAAGCCCCATCTCTGACACCCACTCCAGAGAGCCTTTCCCAGCAAAGCACTCACACACCTCTGAGGAACTGCCATTAGAGCTTAGTTCCAGTAATGTATTTCCAAGTCTGAATTTAGGCTTTTATTTTAAGTGCCCTTCTCTGCAGGGATGAACTGCAGGAGAGGACTGAACCAGGATCCACTAAGAGAGACTAAAGCCCCAACCATGAGCCACAGCAGCTCAGTGCTGCTCACAGATTTATAATAATCATGTTCTTTTTGCTATTATTTTATATAGCCATTATTTAGGAGATATAAAAATGATAAACACCTTTAAAATTGTTAGTCTTTCCATTAACATCACTGTTAGGCTCAACTGCAGTGTCCCTGTCAGCCTGACTTGTCTGGGATAATCCCCACCCTGGGGAGTCGGGGGGTCTTCACCCCCTCCCCTCCTCCTGCAGCCTCTGCCAGGTTTCCCTCCTTCCTGCTGATCTGTACCTTTGAGACAGGGTGTTATTTTCTTGATGGCTTGGTTCTTATTATTTATATCAAGAGCTCAGGCACATGGCTGCATCTGCAACACAACAGCATTCTCTTCCTACCTCATTTGTGGAGGGAAAACCCAGGGAAAGCTTCAGCTGGGGGAGTTTGGGGGAGGATGAGCTGGAGCCTCATCTGTCCCACACTGAGGAGACCCTTTGGGGTAAGAAGGCAAGGCACACTCCAGGCAGGGGTGTGGTGGAATGATGGAAAGGCTCATTTATTGACATTATATAGGGGTGGCATGGAACTTTCTGGGAAGGGGCTGGGATCTTGGGAGGAGCATGCAAATCCTCTCACAAGCATAGGAAAAGGGAGGGCAACAACCCTATAGGGAGAACTGAGGGAACTGGGGAACTATTTTGAACAAAATATATATATAACAATGAGCATATAAAACTGTAAGGACATATAACATTGGGAGCCATCAGAACACTAAAGAGTTCAAATTTGGTCTTCTTCATCTCCAGGTCTCAACAAACTGTTCCATGCTGGTTTTTCCATTCTTCAGAAGACCCTTCTCCCACATCTCCCCCTTTTTTAATGCTAGGGAAAAATCTCAGAGAAACTGTTAGTCCCATTTCTTTAACACAAGATCCAAATCTCCCAAGGCCTAGTGACCAGTTCCCTCCTGGGGAGCTGACCGAATAGATCATTATTTTCATTCTCTATTTGTATATTTCTGCTTTTTTATGGAGTCTTCTGGACCATCTTCTTCTGAACAAGTTCAATTGAGCAGCCTCGCTGCTGATGTGGTTAATCCCTTTATTAAAAAGGATGTAGACAAAGCAAAGACAACGCCAACAGACATTCCCCTCCGAACTCCAGAGAGGAGCTCTTTTTCACCAGAAGTGCTCAACCTTTTTCTGCCCCACGGAAAGGTCCGGAAAATCAACTCCCTATCTCTTTCTGGACAGAAAAATATGGTCCTTGCAGGATCAAGGATTAAAAACCTAGTGCCCAACAGTCCAGTCAAGAGTTGGACAGCTTCTAGAATGAAAACCTGGATGAAGTGGACCACATGGAGCCCCCAAAGCCAGCAGCTGAGCCCCCAAAGCCAGCAGCTAGCAGTTCAACTTCTGTAACACCAGATGTTGGTGAGAATGAACCTGATCAACCCTCAACCTTAGGATTGGGTGTCCCAAGCTCTACCAACTGAGCCAGCCAGGCTCTGGTTTCCATGGATTGTAGCATAGGCAGGAAGAAACAGTGTAAAAAGATGGCTCAAAGTTGTAAGAACTACTGGGAGTAATGGAAAGTATTTGCTGGGAAAGAAGTGTAACAAATCACCTGGAAAATGTTGGGTTGCATTAGAATTAGAGGTTCAGTAAGTCAGATAAGCAAGAAAAAGATAAAAAATAGCCACTAGAGAAAGATTTTTGAGCATTCAGGAGAAGAGGGAGGAATAACCTTTTTTCCCTCCTTTTTTTTTTTTTTGAGGTATCTCAGATTGCTTGTAAAGTGCCAAGGCATTGCAACAACATACACAGTAAAGCAGTATTGTAAGAAAAGACAATACAATAAGAAATCAAATTGATTAAAGCACAAACTATCCATAACTCTAAACTGTAAGAAACAATCAATCAGCATTGGTTTAAGGGCAACACAGGGTCTAATTAACAGATCTATAAGGAAACTCAAAGCCACTAAAATAAGAGTTACTGGTAGTTTTGTAAGAAGTCCCAGCGAGGTGTGACAGCAGCACGGGGCAGATTCAAGACATATTTAAATAGTCTCCCTAAGTGGGAAGGAGCCCAAGTGCCCCCAGGCCAGCCAGGGGTAGGCAATTTTCTGTTGTGGTGACTGGTGAGGGGACAGTGGCCCTCCCTCCCTGTCCGAGGGGACAGTGGACACATCCCTCTCTGTCGAAGGGGACAATGGCCCTCCCTCCTTGTCCAAGGGGACACTGGACACATCCCTCCCTGTCGAAGGGGACAATGGCCCTCCCTCCTTGTCCAAGGCGACACTGGACACATCCCTCCCTGTCGAAGGGGACAATGGCCATCCCTCCTTGTCTGAGGAAACAGTGGCCCTCCCTCCTTGTCCGAGGGGACAGTGGCCATCCCTCCCTGTCCGAGGGAACAGTGGCCCCATCCCTCCTTGTCCGAGGGAACAGTGGCCCCATCCCTCCCTGTCCGAGGGAACAGTGGCCCCATCCCTCCTTGTCCGAGGGGACAGTGTCCCTTCCTCCTTGTCACTGTCCCTCCTTGTCCAAGGGGACAGTGTTCCTTCCTCCTTGTCCAAGGGGACAGTGTCCCTCCCTCCTTGTCCAAGGGCACAGTGGCCATCCCTCCTTGTCCCAGGGGACAGTGGCCCTATCCCTTTTTGTCCCAGGGGACAGTAGCCCCGTCCCTCCCCTGTCCAAGGAAACAGTGGCCCTCCCTGCCACTGTCTCTCCCTTGTCCAAAGGGACAGTGGCCCTCCCTCCCTGTCCAAGGAAACAGTGGCCCCATCCCTCCCTGTCCAAGGTGGAGCCACCATCTTCTGCCCAATGGGGGCCTTTCTTACAGCGTGGGTAAATGCCCGGCTGGGCAATAAGGTGACCATTTAGTTGGGGACAGTGCCCATAACTGAGGCAGGCAGCACCCCTGGGCCCGTGGGGCTGCCCAGCTGTGAGGGACTGGTCACTGTTGTGGCTGGCTGTGCTGAGCAGGCTCCCCAAGGGCTGCAGCTTGGGTAGAGCTGCCCTCCAGGACCCCCTTCAGAACGGATGCCATCTGGGCCATGGCTCTCCCTCGCAGTGCATTGGTTGCAGGAGTGACAGCCCGTGTTTCTGCATTTCTGTATCACCCTGTCCAGAGGTGTGGGATCCCTCAGAGCCCTCAACACCTTCTGGCAGTCATGGTTGGCGTTTCCCAATGCCAAGAGCAGGAACAAACCATTCCAAGACTGAGGATGTAGGATCTGCTGCTCCACGGACTCCCTCAGCCTCTTCGGGAATTCCATGGAAGGTTCCTTTTGGCCTCGTTGTGCTGATGTAAAAGAAGGAGTTACCCTGACAGCACCAGCACCCACCTGCAAGGCTGTCAGTGCCAGTGTCTGGAAGGGTTCCAGTCTGTGGTTGGCACATTAACCTGTGTGGCACTGGCAGTGAAGGGCCCCCTGCCAAGGAAGGCACCCATGGAGTCACAGACTGGGACCCCACGGGTACCAAACAGGTTTTCAGCAGGGCTTTTTACCAACCACTTCCACTTGTTTTCAACCATTGGCAATTGCAGTGATGGTAATGCAGACCTTAGAATGGGCCTTACACCTGATGGTGTCAGAACACAGGCAGAGACTGGAGACTCGATGAGGCTCACAGTAAAAGGAGCACTCAGGCCACAGTCTTTCACTGCTCTTTGGGTATTTTTCATTACTGGATAATGGATAGGCGCCCACACTGGAACTCGGTTAGGGTCACAATAGACAGGGTAACTGCCCAGACACGCGAGCTGCCCCCCTGCCTCTGGCTGTTCCCTCGTGGCCGCCCCCCTGGAGTTGGCGGGGGGGGCCGGAGCCAGCCTGGGGGTCTCCGGGGAGGGGACATGGGCGCCGCCATCTTGGGCCGGATGTTGACATGGCTGACCCCGCCCACCCGGGGAGCGGAAGTAGCGAGCTGGAGAACCGGAAGAGACGAGGACGCCATTTTGAGTCGTGCGGGGCGGGGGGGGAGGCCACGAGGCCGGTGCGCCATGTTGGGTCTGTCAGTGTGGCTCGGCGATGGCACCGCCTGCTCCGGGCCCCGGCCCCGGCCCCGGCCCGCCACCGGCCCCGCCCGCCCCGGCCCCGGCCCCGGCCGCTGTCCCGCTCCTGCGGTGCTGAACTTCCCCGGGATCGCTTTGTAACTGTACAAGCCATAAGTGCTTTAGCAGCCTCTGCGTTCGCCTTATTTTCAGCAGCGCCCCATACTGAAAGCCCCAAATTGTCCCAATCTTCCAGATTTAACGGGGTGCAAAGGGGGTATTTTTGCTCCGCAATCCTTTTTGATAAAACCTTTAGCGGTTTCTTTCCCAAGGGGTGCCCGTGGACGCGAACGAAGCATTTCAGTGTTTTCTCGGGATTTAGAGCAGAGGCTGCCCATCTTTAACCCGTGCTCGTGGGGATGGGCTCGGGGGTATCAGAGTCTCCCCACAGCGTTCTCACCTCGGCTCCAGAGGGTCGGGTCCTCCCTCCCAGCTCCTCGGGGTGCCATCCTCGCTGGGAGCCCCTCCCGGGACAGGCTGGGCCTCTGCAGGCCGGGGCACCCTCCGGGGACACGGGGGAGACCCCCGGAGGGGGAATGGCTCAGGGATAAAGGGGTGCCGTGGAACTTTCTGGGAAGGGGGAGGCACCTTGGGAGGAGCATGCAAATCATTTCACAGGCATGGGACAAGAAGGGAGGGCAACAACCTGTAGGGAGAGCTGGGCAGGACATAACCATGTATGGTGAGATGGGTTGCGGCAGAGCCCGAGCCCTGGGAAAACGGGGAGGGCAGGAGGGAGAGCTGGGGAACTACCCTGAACAATATATATACACATATAACAACGAGCACGTAAAACTGTGAGGACATATAACAACTTTGGGAGCCATCAGAACACTAAACAGAGTCCAAATATGGTCTTCCAGGTCTCAACAGACTGTTCCATGCTGTTTTTTGCATTCTTCAGAAGACCCTTCTCCCACACCACACCTCCTTCAGCTTCAGCTTCTTTCATGTTCAGCCTGTAACCAAATGTCTCTTTTTTTTCCACTTTTTCGCAGCTATAATTATTTAAAATTTCTTGAGGCTGGCCTTGCTTTTTGCCTTTTTTAACTTCAGGTCTCTAAGGCTGTGTGCCTCTGTACTCATGCCTATCCCTCTCAGGACTTGTGTAGCATCTGTGTGATCAATCCACTGAATGGGGTGGGACTGGGCCATGAAGGATTTTATGTAATAGTTTAAGTCTTCATTATTACACTCCTGAATAAAAGCATTTTCCTAGACAGCCAGGCTTTGTCCTGCTATTGATCCCTGAGCAGCTCAACAGCCTGGGGGGAGCAGCCATCAGGGGCAGAGTGGTGGAGTCTGACCTGCTGCAGGTGGGCAGAGATGTTTGTGGCACTGGGAGTGCTCCCAGTGGCCCTGCAGGAAGCCTACTGGGGGCTTGGGAAGGGATTTGTTTGCATTGGGATTGAGCAGGATTTAAATCATCCCCTCAGCAATGCAAGAGGTCAGGTTGGGCAGGGCTTGGAGCAACCTGGGCTGGTGGAAGGTGTCCCTGCCAACGGCTGGGGTTTGGAATGAGATGGGCTTTAAGATCCCTCACAACCCAAACCAGCATGGAATTCTATTATTATCCTTCATCCCTCTCTTCTCCTGGGTGTTCTGGCTGGTCCTGCTTGTCCCTGCTGAGCTGGGAAATCTGTTCACCAAAAATCCAATGCCTGTTGCATAACAGTGAAGTCAGGATTGAACTGAACCTTGTGAGCACCTGCTATCATTATCTCTGAGCTTTCCTCTTCCTAAGGTAGATGTATTTATATTGTCTCTTTGGGTTGTTGTAACCTCAAAATCTCCAGGATGAGAGGAAATTGCCTCAAGCTGTGCCAAGGGATGCTTGGATTAGATATTAGGAAAAAATTCTGCACAGAAAAGGTTGTCAAGAATTGACAGGCACTGCCCAGGGCAGTGGTGGAGTCCCCATCCCTGAAAGTGTTCAAAAAACATGGGGATGTGGCACTTGAGGATGTGGTTTAATGGTGAACGTGGTGGTGGTGCTGGGTTGATGGTTGGACTTGATGATCTTAGAGATCTTTTCCAAGCTTAGTAATTCCCTGGTTCTACTAAACCCCTTTGTGTAGCAGAGCACACAAGCAGCCCCAGCAGCCAGGGGATGCCAACAACTGCAGCTTGACTGACAGCAATGAAATCGACTCCCAAATAGCTCCTCAAAACATGAGTCTGTGTTGACTACATGGAAAAAAACCTGCATTAATAAAATACATATGAAATAGTGATGACCTGAGAATGTGTCCCAGGACTTTGTCTCTTCCCTTTCCAAAACAGACCTTGGCAGTGAGAGCAGCAGTTTTGGATGTGTGGTTTCATCTGGAGTATCTCACTTTTCCACCTCCCTGGCAGCAGTAGGGCCTGATGGATTTTTGGCTCAGCTTATTGCTAATCAGTGGTCCTGCATGAGACTAAAACCAGTAAAATAACATGACAATGAAAAATCCTACAGGTTGGTGGCTCCAAGCAACCCCAAGGTTGTGTTTCCATACCTGTATTATCCAGGAATTTCCCGGAGCAGGGAATGTTGATTTTAATTCTTATTCTGAGCAAAAAGAACGTGAAATCCTTCTGAAAGAGAGATCTAAGAAAACTTCCTTTTCAGAAGTTTTCCAGCACTTTCCAAGCAGAAACCTCACCAGACAGCAAAGCCTGGAATTGTTTGTAGCTGGGATGCAGCTGGAATCCCTTCCCAGCTGCACTGGGAGTGCGGGGCCTGAGGCTCCTGCCTAAAAAAGCAGCAGCAAGCTGTACATTTTTATGCATCATTTCATTTTAAAACATATTGACAGGGAAGTTCTGTGTTATGTAAAAAACAGCCAACCATCCAATACAAAAAAAAATCCCTAAAAAGCCCACAAAACACCAAGCAAAAGGTGAGCAGACCCCAGGTGAATCATGAAGGTGGTACTTTTTTAGAAAAAACCCCTTTGTACACCACTCAGGCCTTTGCTCGTCTCTTATTTGCTCTTACAGAGGTCACATCTTTCCTACAGCTTGAGGGAAGGGCTGGGAATGCCTCACAGGTCCCTCTTATTTTTATGGAGTAGCAAAACCAATCTGTACTTTTTCCTGTGCACATTATGGAGAAGTAGTCATGCAAATTCCTTACACACTTATTAGCTCCTGGAAATTTTAATGTTACCAGTTGAAAGTTAATGAGTTTGTGGGTTGATTTGTTATAATCATCAGGAGTGTGATGAGGGAACCTGCCTGTCACTGCTCTGTCATGGTCCTGATGCTTCTTTAGTGGCAGGTTCATGTAAAAGGTTCAGATCTCTCAACTTGTGCCTGAAATGAGGGGTTTGGCTGCTTTAAGAGACTCCATCAAAGGTGTTGGCAAAAGCGGGTTCAATTTGGATTTGTGAAAATGTGACTTTACAGAGCTGGGTGTCAAGAGTTGCTCTGTTACCACACAGGTTAAAGCACATGCAGCAAGATCAGAGCAGAAGCCATTTGGAATTATTTACAGGGAAGTCAGGAATGCAATGGGAGTGCAAAGGATGTGGATGCAAAGATAAGGCTGCAAAAGGGTTTAGCAGCACTGAATCACCGGGCACGTGAACATTTACAAAGCGATGTGATGGGTTTGCTGTAGTTATAGCAATGCCTTAACTCTGGATTGGAGTCAGGAATGGTCATCCCATAATCACTTCCCATGCAGGCAGGCAAAGCCCTGGGTGCTCCTGTTCCCAGGTGTGTGAAGGTACCTGTGGAAATTCCCCTCTGCTGGTTCTGACTGTTCCCACCTGGAAGAGCACCGGGTGGGATCAGGGCGTGTCTGGGGCTCCATTGGGACAGCCAAGGGATGTTTCAGCACTCAGGACAAGGTTTATCAGGAGCTTCTGAGGTCAGGAGTGAGGATGGGCTGGGGATGCCCCACCACACCATGGCATGAGGAGCAGTGGGTGAGGTGGTGCCAGAAGCAGACATGAGGCAGTCAGAGCTCCACGTGAACATAAACACCTTGAAGCAACATCTGGAAAACTGCTCAGGAAAAAATAAACAGATTTTTATTTATAAGTTCTGTGGTTTGGTTTTTATAGCATTTTGATGATGTACATAAATTATTGTTTAAAACCAGAAAACAAGAAAGAAGTTCCAGGGATGAGGCAGTTCTCTTTGATAATCTCTTTCCCGAGGAATTTGCTGTGTTTTATTTTCAGCGTGCTGTTGCCTTTTGCTGGCAACTGGAAAACCTGATAAAGGCTTTTTATCTTTATTTGTATCTGTGGTTCTAAGCTCAAAATGTTCATTACTCTTTACAATGTTTACTGCTAAAAAGACAAAATGTATTTACTGAAATAACGCTGTATCTGATGCAGTGCTGGGCAGGTCACTTGTTCTGTGAGACTGATGGTTGGCTCATCATTCGGAAGGTTTATTTATTTAATATGCAAGCCAAGAACTCAAAGGCCACTTGAGCCCTGGGGTTTGTGGGCTGTTTGCAGGTGCCATGATGCAGAAGATTCGAGGTGCTGGTGTTGGGGATCCCATGGCCTGGGCACTGCTGTACCCTCCCCGTGCCAGGGAGTCCTCAGCTGAGCCCAGTGGGACACTCTCAGTGCCCCACTGTTGGGGTTTCACACTCTTCTTTCCAATTCCCAGGATTTAAATACATCTCATATGACACTAATGCCTATAGGTATGGTTTACCCCGAGTAACTGTTGCACAACCAGCTTTCTTTCTGGGTTGCATTGGATCTCTCCCTGTCTCAGTTGTGTTTTCACCCCGCACACAGGACAGATCTCAGGATCTGCAGTGTGGGGTGATTTGGACTCTGCTGGGAGCAAGCGTGGCTGAAGTGACCCGAGCTGGAGGCCACGCGTGCCAGGACGAGGAGCGGCGGCGCCGAGTGATCTGCGTGTCCAGATGCCAACATCCATTTTACAATTCTTTTCTTTCAGTTGCCCCCACAATTCAGGAACTTAAATCCAGCGGTGTGATGCTTGGAGGGAACGGCCTGATACGGTGCGAAGGTGCAGGAGTTCCTGCCCCGGTCTTTGAGTGGTACAGAGGAGAGAGGAAGTAAGTAGCCGGGGCTGCCCATGGGGACCAGGGCGCGAGAGACAGGAGCCCACCAGGCTGGGGTTGTCCCCCGTGGTGACAAGTGCAGCAGCCCGTGCTGCCATCAGTGCCGAGCCCCACCGGCGGTGCCTGGAGGGGTTGGCTGTGCAGGTCTGGGAGCCGCTCGGTCTCCTCCTGGTGTGTTCCCTGCTCTGGAAACAGGCTCTGCTGGCTCCGAGGGGGATAATGGCAATGACGAGCCTAACACTTCAACGGGCTTTAGTAATTACAGCCTAAGTATAATAACAACAAAAAAGGCACTGAAAAACTAAAAGGATTTTTTTTTTTAATTTGTCTTCCCAGCTTTCCTGCTGAGGGTCTTGTGGGTGGAAATGTTGTTTTATGAGCAAGACTTTCAGCCAAAGCTTCCTGTGTATGGATTTTTAGCCTGTTGTGCCACTGGTGGTTTAGACCCTGGGTCTGTATTCCACAGAGCTCTGCTGGTCGCTGCATCCACGAGGGGTCCAGGGAGTACTCTCTGCTTGAACCCTAAAAACTGACCATGTGCTGTGGGTTTGTTTGCAGCCACCTTCACTTCCAGCTCATTAGTGTTATGTAATGATAACAGGCATCTCTGTAGAAACCAGCTCATTAAACAGATAGATATTTTCTGGTTTTAATAGGACTGTGGGTTTTTCAGCTCTTGGCTCATCCAAGAGCTCATTTTTGGTAGGGTCATGGGGATGCAAAAGCAAGTGGATATTGTCCCTTATAACTTAGCATCAAGCTTTTGGAACTTCCCAACTTCCAAGTGTTGGGTTTCTCAGCTCCAACATCCCATTAAACCTGGGAGCTGACAGGAGAATATCAATGACCCCTTTTCACAGAGAGCCATCTGTCAGCTCGTTCCTCAGCTGCTCCCCTCCTTCAGCAGGAGCTGCTCCTCCTCCCCCTCGCTTTGCCAAGCAGGCACATCTTTGCACTCTGATCTATCCTCAACCATCCTCTAAAACTGCCCTTTAGGTGACAGGAACTGGTTTTTCTCTGGTGAAATTCGTCTGCATCCTGTTTCCAGAGATGCCCATTGTGTTGTGCTCGTGCTGGGGGCAAGTTGCAGCAGAAATATGTTTTATGTAGGAAGTATTTCAGGGCAGTTTTAGCACTCTGGATTCAATCAGGCCCTTCCAGCGTGCTAATCACCTTTCTGTTTATAACACTGAGCAAATTCCTTTCTCTGTGAGCACACTCAGTGCCACGGCAGCAGCAGGAAAAGGGAAGCAGAGCATTTCAGGATACCAAAGTTGTGCTTCTGTCTCAGTTTCAGTTGGTCTTTCACCTCAACAAGAACTGTATTGTCCTGTTGGGTCTTGCTGCTCAAAAGTTATGTCAAATCTAACACGCCATCCTTTTTAGGGGTTGTTGATTCTTGTGGGTCCCTTCTAACTCAGGGTATTTTATGGACTCTTGTTGACAGATGACTACAAAGGTCCTGGGGATCTCTGAACCCCCTTCACTTGCAGGAAAGAGGGAAATCCACACACACTGCTTTTTCCTGCAGTGTGTCCCCTTTCCCTCTGGATGATGGGCAGCCAGCACAGGATGAGTTTGGACAGCTCAGTCATTAGTTTAATGCAAAGTTGAGAAGATTCAGCTCTCAGAGGTAGCTCAGAGCAGCATCTACATTATCCTGCAGATAATTTGCAGCTATACTTCAGGACTACATTTATCCCCTGGGAGTGCACACCCTGCTGTGTTTCCTGCTAACAGAATAGACAGAATCCCATTTGCTTCATATACTCTTGGACTAGGACTTGTGTTTTTGGACATCTGGATGAATTGTTGAATAAATTAAGAGTGGGAGTTAGCCCTGAAACCCTAAGAGTATGTTCAGTGTCTGAAACAAGCCTTTTGGGTCTGTAAACTCTATTATTGTTACTTAGATTAATCTAAATCCAAACCCACCATTTCCAGACTCAAGGGATTATCTCATCATAAAATAACCATTAAAGCTAAACATAAAGGCAGTAACAGACTACATTAAGTTAAAAATATTAGTCTTTGAGGCAGAGAGGCTAATTCTGCCTAATCACTTAGTTCCCAAGAGCTGCTGTTCAATAACTTTCCAGAGGTGCTGGTGCACAGGGTGAGCTGGGAAGAGACGGAAATTTTGGAAGTTACTAAAAACATCTTAAAATTATCATAGAAACATCAAATGGTTTGGGTTGGAAGGTTTGGGCAGGAATACCTCCACTAGCTTAGGTTGCTCCAGGCCCTGTCCAACCTGGCCTTGGACACTTCCTGAGATGGGGCTTTGTAAATGTGTGTGGCATCTGAAGCTGTAGAAGGATTCCTTGTGGAGAGGAGAATGACTTCACTGTGCCAGCTCTGAAATCCACGTCTGTTCAGCATGTTATGTTTAGGGTTATGCAGAAATTAGATCTCAGACATTAAACAGCCACAGGGAAGAAATCCAAAAGTCACCTAAATAAAATATTAAAATATTAATTCCCTTTTCCTTCTCAAAGCAAACAAGACACACATTTGAAATAACAAAACTCATTATAATGGCTTAATATATTATAATAAGGTGAAGGTATTCAAATCTGAAACCAAAGGCAGATACCCCTGGAGGCTGGCACTGATGCATAAGCTCTGGATGTGTGGGAGTAATCTCTTGAATAAAAAGGAGATCACTCTTCCCTTCCGAACTGGTACAAAGCAGAAAGGTGAAGGAACACGTGGGGTGGCTGCACACAACTTAAAATGCTGTTCCAGCCTGGGAAGGAACTCGGTGAAACCCAGACAAGTGATAAATGTGTGTTCAGTCAATAAGCGAAGCCGAGCGGCTCACGGGAGCAATTAATTTAAAAGTGAAAGCATCTGCTTCTCACAACTGCAAATGGAAACCCTCGGAACTGCTGAGTTTATGCAAACTAATGCCAGCTCCTCGCTCCATTAGCTGCGTGGCTTATTGGTATGCACATCTATCCAGTTCCATTTACTGCAGAACTTCCAGTCCTGCCCCCCCAGCATGAGCCACCTCCAGCAGGGCCATGGAGGGAGGGGTGGGAGAGGAGGGGAGGCATGAGCAGGAGGGGAGAGGCTCTGGGTTGGCACCCACAGTGCTCTCAGCAGCCTGGGGAGGCAGCAGCTCCCCACAACCAGACACAGGCATTTTTGGAGGCAAATGTCACCCCTGGCAGGGCATGGGGACAGCAAAAATCCCACCCCCACCAATGTTTTCTGGAGAAAAAAATGAGTTAACCCTTACAACTGTAAAATAGAGATGCTGCAGTTCAAAGTGTGGTTATGGGCCAAGAGGATGGAAGTGGCTTGGAAAGAGCTGGTAGGAGCCATGGCATCCCAGAATGGTTTGGGTTGGAAGGAACCTTAAAACCCATCCCATCCCACCCCTGCCATGGGCAGGGACACCTTCCACCAGCCCAGGGTGCTCCAAGCCCCATCCAGCCTGGCCTTGGACACT
>JAWWEE010000004.1:599055-613372 GCA_035221455.1 Xenops minutus
CTTGCAGAGCCAGAAGGTCCCCCCTGAGCCTCCTTTTCTCCAGGCTGAGCCCCCCCAGCTCCCTCAGCCCCTCCTGCCGCTCCAGCCCCTTCCCAGCTCCATTCCCTTCCCTGGACAAGCTCCAGCCCCTCCGTGTCCTCCTTGTAGTGAGGAGCCCAAAACTGACCCCAGGATTGGAGGTGTTGCCTCAACAGGGAGAATTTTTTTCAAAAAACCCTCCCAGTAAGAGAGGAACATCAGAGTGGAGAGGACCCTCTGGGTCTCCACATCACCTCTCAGCCACCACAGCTACATCCAACTGCATTTCAACATTACTGAAATCCTCAGCATCTTCCCGTGTTATTATCATGGCCAAAGCTCTGTTTAATCCCAGCCTCCATCTGGCACACACTTCTAAAGGGCCTCCTCCTTCAGATTTATCTCTTTAACTTCACTGGTGAATTTTCCATCACAGTAAATTTCCTGTCTCTCAGCCTGGAGGATGATTGCATTTGCATAAGACTAAACAAATCGGTGTCTTCACTGAGTCATTTTTAGACAAGACTTTAAGGTTTTGTTCTCCAAGGTCAAGCTTTCTCCAGTCCTCCCTGCCCTCCGAGGCACACGGGGAGGTTTCTCATCTTGACAAGCTCCCCCTTGGTCAGAGCCCTCTGGAGCCCGTTCTGGAGCTCTCCAGACCCATTTTCTCCCCCATGGCCGCCCTTCCCTTCCAGCACATCCTTTCCACTGCCGACCTTCTCCTGCACAGCCAGAAATCCTCGACTAACTTCAGCAGTAACAATACGTAGAGATGTTATCCCAGGACTCGGCTGAGCCTTCTGAGGCCCATTATCTCACAATCTTTTCTTTTAAAAGAACATTTTTTGACAGCCCAGTCGTTTTCATCTTTGCTTTTCTTCCTGCCTTGACCTTGAGTTAGTTTATTCCTTCCTTTGCTGGATATTTTAAATGTTGCACAAAAAAAAAATCCGATTTATTAAGGCTTTCCTATAGTAAGTGATTAACCTGAATATAGTTAAATGAAATGCTTATTAACATCTCCCTGCATAATCCATTTAACAGAATTAGTCTTGCTTATTCAGACAACCTAAAGGGGTCCATGCTTTTGTCTACACGGCATCAGCATTAAAGCTTATAATTATTTCTGGTTAATGCAGCCCTTGGTGTTAGGAAATGTTGGTTTGTGTGTTCCAGCACAGCACTTCTGCTGATCTCTTGTATTAATTAGAGATACTGATATAATATTACTTTGTTCCTTTCTATTCAGCACCAGGAGAGATGTCTGAATATAATCCTATCTGTGCTAAGGGTGTCTTAAATATTTTCACAACTGCTGGCTGGTATAAAACATTAGGATTATGTGGAATAATCACTAAGTTAGAAAAGAGAGCTTGATCAGAGCACGTGGCCATCGTTGGTGTGCTCCTGGGACTCTGGGGTTGGCCATGGGACTTCTCCTTCCACAGGGCTGAACTGCTGTGGAAATGATGAGATGGTATTTCAGGTCCCTTCCCACCCAAACCAGCCTGAGAATCCACGATCCCTCCCCTTGGGTGGTGCTGCTCTCTGTGTGGCTCAGCTGGAACTGCCTCTCTTACCCAAAGGGATGCAGCTGCTTGGGCTCTGAGGAACGTTTAATGACTTATCCATTAGCAGGAAAGGAAATTATTGTCCTTCCATGACTGAGGCTGACATTTTAAACTTACTGTGTCTTCTAAATCCTGGGTCATTTTATATTTCAGTCATCAAACTTCTCATCAAGCTCATTTTATTCTTCTTCTAGATGGAAATTTGCTGTCCTTTAAGGTATTTTAAGGTATCACTGCCAGGGCTCTGAACTGAATGTGCTTATAAAATCACAGAATCATTGAGGCTGGAAAAGCCTTTGCAGACCATCGAGTCCAAATATCCCCCAGCACTGCCAAGGCCACCACTGCCCATGTCCCCAAGTGCCACATAAGGGCAGCATAAGAGGAACCAGAGGGTGTGAGCTTGGTTTCTATTCCAGAGTCACCAAGGTGCTGTCCTGGAGGAGAATCCTCCACCCTCTCAGCCCACCCTCTGCTCTCCTTCCCCTCTCTGCTCACCAAAGGCTTCACAGGCTGTAAGATCACTTCTAAATGTCATACACCCTTGTAATGGTGGTGACAGGGATTATGGAAAAGCCCAGGGTGGCTGCAGATGTAATCCCAGCCTCAAATAATTCCAGCTTTACTTAATGCCTAATCACACATACCTGCACCATTATCTTCCTGCATAAATATTAGGTCTGTGAGAGTGTGTGTGTGTATGGAACAATGACATGGCAAGGCTTCGATGGGGGAGGAAAAAAGCACATTATTTATGCTACTTTCAAACATTTAAACCTTTTCCTTTATTCCTAAACTAAGGGCTTAGTCTGACATCAAAAACCCCATGAAAATTAACCATCCAAGAACAAAGTGCCCTTGCAGAGCATTGCACAGCAAATGCTGAGGAAGCAAGGACTGCTTAGTACTTACCAAAATAATTCCTCCTTGTAGATGAAGGACCGAGTAGACCATGCTGAGAACCTTTACATTTGTAAATTGGAAAAGCTTGTTTACTTTTTCAAGTTTGTAAAACATCACAGAAAACCCCCATGGAGTTCTATTCAATTACGAATAAACTTTTCTTGGGTCAGCAAAAAATTCCGGGAGACACAGGAAAAGGGATTCAATATTCTGAGGTGGAAAAGGACTGCAGAAGCTTATTAATTTTGAAGACCTTTTAAGAGCCAAGCACAACATTTTAAGCTGTGTGTCATGCAGTGACATCATAATTGATAATTAAACTTGTCCACATTTCCTTCTCCTCCAGGTTTCTCTCCCATCAAATCCCCCTGGTTAGGCAGCTTTGGGGACCATAACTCTTCTCTATTATCTGCCCAAGTCAGTGCATTTTTCCTTCATTAACTCACTTTGTACCTTTGTGCTGAAACAATCCAGGGATGATTTAATAAGCCTTAGAAAGACAGTGCTGGTTCTTAGGCAGGAAATCAGATTTACATAATTTTCCACTGGCTTTTATAGCCACCATAGTTCAAATTATCTTTAAGTTGAGGAAACTCTTTTAATACCATAAAATGAAACAGCACCTGTGCTTCGCTCCAGCAGCCTCGCCTGGGTCTGGTAATAAATTAAAGGTTGATTTGTCACACTGTCTTAACACAGAAAGTCCTTTTTAATGAGAGGAGGAGAGTGGCCTGTCCTGCAGTTAGTCACGGTCATCAGTCACTAAACTAAGCTGCAAAATCAAGTGAAATCTTGTTTTGTTTTGGTTGTATTACCTGACCCTTTCTGCATGGGGGGGCACCAAATGGGGTTTGGGTTGTCTCACATCCTCTGCACCAAGTCAAATGTCATACACTGCAAACAGAGCTCATAGCACAGGGTTCTGCAGAGGCAGGAAAGGAACCTTTATGTTCCACTGTTTGGACTGAACAAGCCTTGGAATTCAGGATTATATTTTTCTTGTATTTTCCCTCTCTTTGCGTGAACTTAGTGTGTATTTACTCAGGAATTTGAGAAAGACTTTGTGGTAAACAAATAAATACAATTTCTTCAAAGAAAAATTATCAAACTTTCGCTTCTGGACTCAGGCAGAAAATGAGTTGTTTTCCAACTGAATTAAATCTAGTCCCCTCTCATTGCTTTCACTGTAGATCTTAATGCTCAGTAACTTAGAAACAGATCGATTACTCAGATGGTTAAAAACGAAACACTCATCTGATGCTAAGTACTCACAGTTTTAAATGCTTGCCTTAAAACCAATTTATCCCCTTTAAAGACACAGGAATATTCCCTGAGTGGGGTGGCAGGAGGGCTGGGCTGCTTTTCTAGTGTTTTCTCTGGTTTTCTGGACAATGTTTCTGTCACACTAAGTATTCTCTTTGAAAAATGAATGAAAACTAAGAATTTGGTGATCTAAGAGTGGGAATTTGCTGAACCCCTTTTCCTTCTCTCTGCAGCTCCCAGTACAGCCCAGTACGGGATCACCGGAGACGCCGAAGTCCTCTTCTCCTGCTGGTACCTTGTGTTGACACTGTCCTCCCTCAGTAGCATATTCTACCTGAAGAACATCATTCTGCACTAAATGTAAAGACCCATAAAAGGCTTTTAAGGATTCCCTGGAAGTGCTGATGACTGGCTCCAATCTGGTAGAGTTTGTTAAAAGCAGCGTGGGATATAATCAGCCGTGCTTACATGGGGATGATCGCCTTCTGTAGAATTGCTCATTATGTAAATACTTTAATTCCCCTCCTTTTTTTTTGATTAGCTGCATTACCTTGTGAAGCAGTACACATTGTCCTTTTTTAAGACGTGAGAACTCTGAAATTACTTTTAGAGGATATTAATTGTGATTTCATGTTTGTAATCGACAAGTTTTCAAAAGCATTCAGTCATGGTCTGCTGAGTTGCAGACTGTAGTTTACAACAGAAAAAAGGATATTGCAGTAAAAATGTGCTTCTTTAAGGCTGCAATACAAACATTCAGTTCCCTTCTCGACCACCTTTCTATCCACATTCACACAGAAGCATTTGTTCTTTTTTGAGTAAAAAAAAAAATAATCAAATAATATTGCCTTCAAAATACTTCTTCAAAATATTACACATATCTAGATTTTCTTCTAGCATGATATTCAGGTTTCAAGAATGAGCCTTGTATTATAACTGCATTGTGCAGTACTGCTTTTGTTCTCTTCCCTTTTTCCTGCAAATTCAGCATGGTTGTGCCTTCATAAAACACGACTTTCCTCTTCCTCTCCAAAAAATCTGGAATGTTTTGGGAAATGCTAAAGCATCCTTTTGAGCATAAGAAATCTCTAGCTGAGGATGAAGGTGCTACAGGCTACAGGGAAAACCTCCTCTCCCACCTCATGGGGGCCCATGAGCTGCTCCAGACACTGGGTTTAGGTCAAGGGTAGCACCGAGTCCTTTTTGGTTTTCCCTCCACCACCACCAACCAGTAGGTGATCTCTGTCAAAATTAGTTTTCCTGTTACAAAAGAGAACACAAATTTTTTTGAGGCATCTTTTGAATGTATGTAGGTTTCCCGTACCCATCCTAAATCCAAATTCCTACATGGCTGTAAATGGCAGAAGCTGAATTGTCCCTTTTGTATTTCTGGCAAAACCGATGGGAATTGGTATTTTTCTTGCACTTAATTTTGTACTTGTTTGGCTAATTTAGCAATGATAAAGGATGCTTTTAAATATTAGATATCTGAAAATACATGAAGTATCAAGCAGAATTTTATATATAGACATATAGATATTAAAAGGAGCTTGCTCCAGTAACGGTACTGAAGTGCATGTTGCCGTCCACGGTAGGATCACCTTCCAGGCAGGACTTGTGCTCACACTGTGCAGGTCCCTCCCCGTGCAGGGCAGCCCCACACCCCATTTCCCAGCCCTGCAGCCCACGAGGGAACACTCACACCACACAGCAAAGGATCAAGTTTCAAAACAGTGCATAATGTTGCTTTTGTTTTTTAAAAAGTCCTGGACGCTGTTAATGTGAAATGTGCTCACAATTTACACCTGACTCCAAATTGCCATCTGTGGAACGTGCTGGCTGTGACTGTGGCCAACAGCCCCTGAACCCCAGATCCCCTGGTGACCCCAAGAGATCCTGACTTGCTCACAAACAGCCACTGTTGACATGAATAACAAAACCATTGTCCCAGAGTTTCCCAGACTGGTTTGGGTTGGGAGGGACATCAAAGCCCACCCAGTGCCACCCCTGCCATGGCAGGGACACCTTCCACTGTCCCAGGGTGCTCCAAGCCCCGTCCATCCTGGCCTTGGACACTTCCAGGGATCCAGGGGCAGGAGCCATGATCCTTCCCGTGATCTGTGTATGAGCTCCACTAAGTGAGAGAAATATTATAGTCCAACATTTTTGATGCTCACAGCAGCTTTTGGCAGGGAGCAGCACCAGATGAGCACTGGGTGCACTCAGCAGTCCCAAACTCAGCCCAGATACCCCATTTTTTGGCAAGGAGGACTCTGAGTTTCACTACACTCAATATCTACTGTCCCAATCTGCAGCCAGAATACGCAGTGAATGTGTTGTCATTGCTGATAAAGGGCGTAAACAGAGATATGTTGATTCCAAAGAGATGTCCTGGGCCATTTTGCATATGTTCAGTGACAGACAGCACTATTCCTCCCATCATTTGCAGCCGTGTGCTAAGCAGTTACTATTTTCACAAATGTGGCATTTTTTCAAACCTGGAATAACATGACAAAATCCATTCTGCAAGGAAGGAGTACAAATTCGACTCAAATGACATTATACCCAGTCCTGATATTCCAATCTCTTGTATTGCAGCTTTAAAGTGCTCTGGTGTAGAATCCATTCTCCAGAAACAGTGGTGCTGCAGGAAGAATCATGGCAGTACAGGCATATGGAGGAAAAAGCAAGGACAGGGATAACCCAACCCAAATGCCTTGGCTCGTGTGAAATGAGGGGTGGTTCTATGCTGTGGCTGGAGCACATCCTGCATTTCAGGGATATACTTCATTCCAGGGATCCCTGATGTCTGGAACCTGATCTCTCCAGCAACAGAACAGAACAAAGAGCAGCTTTAGTAAATATGAAAAGATAATATATAGTTAAGTGCTGACTGTTTGCATTTTCAGACGAGGTAGAGCCACTGCATGACAGGGACAAGACATTCAGTCCCATGCTGGAGGCTTCACTTTGGGGGCACATCATTATTGTCAAGTCCAAAAAGAAGGAAAAAATCACCCCACCAAATTGCCAAGTGTCTCTAGGTGCCAATGGCAGTCCTTGGGTGAAGCAGGGACTGGGAGCTGCAGTGAGCTGGGGGTGGGTGGTGGGTGAGGCTGCTGGGATGGGTGTCCTCGGGCTCTGCAGGGTTTGGTCTGCTGAAGGAGCTCTGGGACTCAGCGCCCCTGGTTTTGGCAGGATTGGAGCTGGAGGCAGAGTGGATCAAATAAAGACACTTGGATCTTGGTGAGTCCGTGCAGTGAGCTGGTGATTGTACAGGCTGGGATTTACTGGGGTCCTCTCCCAGAAGGGGCCCTGCTGCAAACTGAACACAACATTCCACGTTTTTGGAACTGTGGAGTGAGAGAATGTTCTGGGTTGGAAGGGACCTTAAAGACCATCTCGTTCCAACCCTGTCAGTTGTGGAGAGCCCTTTAGGCAACGGTGTGAGTGTATGTTCTTCAAAGGCTGACCCGTAATGTTCGTATCTGTTGGGGAAATCTTATTCTATTTATTCCCACCTTTCAAATGCAAAAAATAAATGGCTTAGCTGAATATTTATATCAAGGTTGTTGTGCACATTGGAACCCCCAAAGTCTGTAACACTGTGAGCTCCTCCTCGTGCAGTAACTCAGGGCTGCAGCCCCACAGCCCTGGGGCCTCGAGGAGCAGTGACACTGCTGCTCACCAATGTGATCTAATACCCAGTGAGAGCATGTCTCACAGCTTCTGGAACAAAGGCAGTGTTCTTCTCAAGGGTGTAGAACTTGGCAGGATCCTTCAGAGCTAGACAGCTTTTTTTTAAGCTGTTCAATAGATATTCTTTTTAGAGTCGATGCTGTTTTTAAGACACAGGAGTGTTAAAACCCATCACAGTGACAGCTGCTTTTTTGCACATTTTCTGAGCAAGTGTTCTAGATAGACAATGGCAAATGTTCTGCTACCAAAACCTCCAGTGAGTCCACAGAACTGTGTTATGAAGAATGTGTATACCAAAATATGTATTTACATGGATAAACAATATGCCTTAAAGACTAAATATGCATTTATTTCTAAGGCTGGATCAGACTCGTGCCCGGTCTGGAGGTAAATAATCCATATTTCACAGATGCCATGGAAGGGTTTGTTTCTTTGGAGAAAGAAAGGGGGGAGAGAAAGCATTTTGTTTAAAAGAATCTTAAAATTCTTGCACAAACTGACATATGTGAGGAAGTCTAGGGAAAGGCTGAAGCTTAGCCTGACACTTTGGCACTGGCAATGCGGGGTCTGCCACGGGGGCTGTGGTGCCACCCAGCACCTGGCATGTCCCATTCCATGTCCCCTCCTGCACTCGGGGGGCCCTGAGCTGGAGATCCCACAGTGCTGGGGGAATGGGGCCACCTCCCACCCCATGCTACTGCTGGCAACACGAAACCCTTTAAAATAAGGAAATGTTAACAAAAAAAAAAATAGGATTTAAAAAGCAGGAATTAAAAATTCTCCACTCAGCCTTAATATTGAGAGCAGAGTAAGCAGTATTGGCGTGGAAGGGAGGGATTTGCTCTGAACTTGAGCAGCCACAAGCACAGCCAGGGCACGGGCAGGGACACTGCCCTGGGGCTGGTCCTCAGTGTGCCCCTCTGCTGAGCTATAGGGCACAGGAGGGGATTTACTCTGTAATGGGCAAAGGCCATAATCGAACTGGACACAGCCAGGCCAAGCACTGGCACAGGGGCTGGGGCTGGTTTGGGAGGGTTTCTCAGGAAATCCTGCATCAAGAGTTCTGTCTGAGCAAGGGCAGGGAGGTTTTACAGGGGCACCTTCAGCACTGAGCACGTACATGTTTGTTCCTATCCCCTTATGCCTAATTCATGAGCAGCTCCAAGGTTCCTCTTTATTAGAAAATTCTCATGTTAAAAAATGCAGAGATCAGCACATTTGCCACCTCTCATAAGCTTAGTTTTCAGTCATTCATATTTTAGGGCATATTAAGCTTCCCCATCACTGCGTAGGATGAAAATCCACATTACAGGATGATGGGGAAAGTCATTCCCTCCCACTCTGGCTGCTCTGCCCTTGTCTGGGTCAGAGCTCAGCAAGGCTGGGGGGTCTCTGGGGAGCTACAAGGGATGCACCTCAGTCCCCAGCCCCTCTGCAGCCCCTGCACAGTGTTGGCTCCACAATTCCCAACCACCAGAGTTATCCCGCAGGATTTGCTTTAATTTATGCCAGCAGCCATGGCAGGGGTGGGAGAAATGCAGGAGGGACCTTCTCCTTGGCTGCCTCCCTGCACAGCCCCAGGCAGAGCAGGGCTCTGCACAGTGGACTTGGAACCACCCACAACCTGCAGTGGAAACCAGCAGAGCTGACCAGTCCCTCAGTGCCTCAGCCCCAGGCAGTGGGAGGCAGGTCCACCTTGGGCCCCAGTAAGAGAATAAATTGCACTTCTGCAGCAGCCAGAATTTAAAGAGAGGGAGGAGGAGACAGTGGAGTGCTGCTCCAGCCACGACAGCCACAGGAATTTCCTTTCTAATTGCCAAATATTAGAGTCCTCATTATTCCTGCCCTCTTCTCTTCTGCTGCCAGATAACAAACTGCCTGTAATGATGATGAATATTCTCCTCGGTATCTGGAGGGGGAAATCTGTTCTCTCCTAATGCTCATCCATCCCTCTCTTTATTATTTTTCAGCCCAAACCAAAACACAACTCAAACATTACGCACCACGATTTATGTGCCATAACATCAGCTCTCCCAGGGCTCAGCCCCGTTGAGTCGGGAGCACATCAGTGCCCTTATCCTGCACACAGCGCCTTCAGTGGGAGCCCCAAGCCAGAATAACCCTCCAGATGAGCTGCAGCAGCAGCAGCCTTGTCTTCTGGTGGCTGGCTGAGGGGGGGTGGCAGGGCCAGCCTTCCCTCACTCTGCTTTGTATCTATACAAAGATTTCTTATAGAAAAAAGACTTTCCTCTCCTGCAGGGTGGGTAATTCGGGCTGGAAGGTGCAGCCATTTAGATGTGCTTGATATTTTGGATGTGTCAGTTCAGGTGGAGCCTCAGCATGGGCGGGAGAGCAAAGAGTGGTGGGAGCTGCAGGACAGGCTGGCTGTGCCACTTGAGCCTAATGAGACAGTTCCTGGCAGGAATTTGGGCTTGGCAGGAGCTGCAGGAGGCAGCTCGGTTCATTAGGCTGTGAAAGCTCTAAAACCTTCAAGGAACTGGTTCTCCTCTCCCATTTAAGTGAATTGCTAAAAGCGCTGAGCTGTTCTGCCACAGAACTTCGAATTCACTGTTTCCTTCATTATTCCTGACCTTTTTACATGTATTACCATAAGGAAAAAGCAAGTTAACTTTGGAGTAAACTACTGCAAATTCACTTCCCCCAAGCTTTTAAAGCAGAGAGCCTGGGAGGCTGGGCCAGGGGAGCAATGGGTCTCACATGCCACTATTTTCTGTGTAAAGAGGATTTAATGTCTGTTTGCCAAAAATTGCAGATCATAAGTCCCTGTGACTACTTTCTAAATGACTTTTAGCAAGACAGATGTGTGAATCCTCCTCAGCTTTGTTTTGTGGGTGTCAGAAAGATAAGTGGTGTGATGGGACAAGGCACTTTCCTGTGCACTGCTCCCGAAGCCTTGGTGCCAGTCTCTGGATCCTCATGTCTTGGCCCCCACCTCATGGTCCTCTTCTCTTGGTCCTCTTCTCTTAGTCCCCATCTCTTGTCCCCCATCTCTTGGTCCCCGTATCTTGGTGCTCATCTCATGGTCCCCATGTCTTGGTCTCCATTTCTTGGTCCCTTTCTCTTGATCCCCATCTCTTGATCCTCATCCTTGATCCATGTCTCTTGATCTTCATCTCTTGATCCCTGTCTCTTGGAACCCCTTTCTTGGTCCCCATCACTTGATGCCCTTCTCTCCCCAGCCACAGAGAAGGGGAAGGCAGGGGAGCAGGAGGACGAGGCTGCAGCTCTGAGACTGAGCTCCCAATCCATAACCTGGCCCATAAAACCAGGCATCAGACAGTCTCTGAAGGCATGAGGGGGTGTCAGTCCTTGCACACTGAGGTCTGAGCTCCCACCTTCCCTAACACGAAGAAGGGCTCTGAGTTCAACCTAAACTAACCTGAAAGCTCCATGACGTTCTTCTGGCCAGACTTCCCTCCCCAGGCTGGGCATGTCCCCAGTGCCACCCTCGGGTGTGAGGGTGGGGACAGTGCCCTCCCATGAGCGGGGCAGGAGTGGCTGATGAGACAAGGCGTGGAAGAGACATGGAGTTCTTCCGATCTGTTCATTTCTGCCATGGGAGCTTCAATAAGCGTCTCCGCCTCTGTTTCGATGCCTTAAGCACCTTTTTGCAAAAGGCCACGACGATGCAAGAGAGTACATTTAAGAAATTAATTTCCCCACGTTAATGATGCTCGTGACTCGGCTGCGGCAGCGCCGCTCCCCCGGCAGCTGCGGCTCCTCGGGGAGCGCCACGGCAGCGCAGTCAAGAGGCTCTGAGCAGTCTCCTGGCGTGCCATTTCTCTCCAGAAGATTGCAGAGAAGACACTTCATTCTCCGGAAAAAAAATCAGCTAAGGGCTTTGACCTTCTGTTTGAATGCAGAATTAGCACTCCGGGAAAGGTTAATGAACAGAAGGGAGTGGAGAAATTGCCACTGAAATACTCCTAAAATGGCTTTAATCATGTGCAGGTCTCTGGGCAGGTCTGTGGCTGAAGGAACTGCTCCCCTCAGCCCCGTGGCCACCAGGACAACCTTGTCAGAGAGGAGGAGGAGGAGGAGGATTTCCTGCCAGAGGATGGGAAGGGACAGGGTTTCACTGCAGGTCTTTCCCATGGCAGACTGGTCTTGGTTCTCAGCTGAGACCCCCACGGAGCAAACAGCACCTTCCTCGGAGTATTCAAAGTGTGTTCATTTTCCTGACAAACTGTGCTCATGAATTACAATTTATTCCTTTGCTTCCTCATCAAGTTGGTGCTTGTGTAAAGCAATTATTTGGCCATATGGTGGAATGTGCAGTGAGTGCTGTCAGGCTCTTCCTCTCAGACTTGGCATCTCAGCCCCTTCAGCAAGGATCTCCTTTGTGAGTGTTGATTTGGCCAATTCAGGCAAAAATCAACCCAACCTTCCTCCCTATCTCCAAACTTTCTCAATTTCTAATTCCCCTCCACCCAAAAATCATGACATCACTGCTGTAAATGACAGATGAAAATGGGGTGGAGTCTTCAAAGGAATGGCAAGAATTAGGGCTCCTATAATTTAAGAATCATTTTAGCATGTTCATGACTTGTCATCAAAGGCATTTTACCTGTATTTAATGATCACACTTCTAGCAAAACCTGGGAGTTGTGACAAGTGCTTTAATATACCAGTAGATTCCAAATGTTTCGTGAAGAAATCCCTTCCACAGGCTGAGGCAGAAAAGCAAAACCAAAACACACCCCGGTGGGTTGTGATGCAGGTCCTGCTCAGTACCAGGCCAGCAACTTAATCACAGCATCACAGACTGGTCTGGGTTGGAAGGGACCTTAAAGATCATCCAGTGATGATGGCACCAGTGCCCTTGGAAGGGTTAATAAGAATAAAATTAGTATGGGAGGAAAAAACCCACATTTGTCATTTGTTAATGTCGAGAGACACCATCTGAAGACAAAAGCAAAGGCTTGGAGGGAGCGAGCCAAGTCTGTGTGCAATTATCCCCTGAATATTCAAAATATTGTTATTAAAACAACTCTCAGCTCCAATTCCAGTGCAGTGATCCCTCCCAGCATAGAGACTTATAAAGAGTATATATTTGGTCTATAGCAGGATGTTTTTGCACTCTCAGAGCAGTAACAGAGCTCCCCTGGCACCATGCAGGGCAACAGCAGTCATCCTGAAATCCCCAAACCCTCAAAATCCCTCACAATTTTCTGCAAACCTCAAACCCCAAGGTTTGAGTTGGTGATTGAAGGGCAAAGAACAACTCACATCAAAAACAAGCTGTAGGGGAGTGCTGGGAAGGGTTGGGATTGCCCTCAGCTCCTGTCCTCACCTTTACCACTGGGGCATCTTCCCCTCTTTTCCCTGCTCCAGGATAAATTCCTGGGAATAACATGAACAGCATCCTGTTGTAGGAAACATCCTGTAGAGGTGTAACATCCTGAATAGGGAATAACATCCAAATGTCAAATTCACATTTAAGGATGGGCATCCTGTGTGGCTGGAGGCTGGAAAGAGGGCTCTGAGCTGTCCCTTGGAATGATGGTGGAGCCCACCCACCTTGTGCCCATTCAGGGCTCTGTGGCAGCAAAGTGTCCCTGCAAACCCATCCCAGTGTCCCTGCAAACCCATCCCAGTGTCCCTGCAAACCCACCCCTGTGTCCCTGCAAACCCATCCCAGTGTCCCTGCCAACCCATTCCTGTGTCCCTGCCAACCCATCCCTGTGTCCTTGTCAACCCATCCCAGTGTCCCTGCCAACCCATGCCAGTGTCCCTGCAAACCCATCCCAGTATCCCTGCCAACCCATCCCTATGTCCCTGCAAACCCATCCCTGTGTCCCTGCAAACCCATCCCTATGTCCCTGCCAACCCATCCCAGTATCCCTGCCAACCCATCCCAGTATCCCTGCCAACCCACCCCTGTGTCCCTGCCAACCCATGCCAGTGTCCCTGCAAACCCATGCGTGTCCCTGCCAACCCCCCTGCCCTGTCCCACCTTCCCCCAGAGGAGGGTGCTGCTCTCCAAGACACAGCACCCCTCCCACCAATAATTTATGCAAATGCCCTTAGCCAAGCACTCCCACTGCTGTTCCAATTGAAGCAGCCCAGCCCGAGCCCCCGTGAAGCAAGAACCCCCCAATGCCTCCCTGCTCTCCTGTGTTCCCAATCACCGCTGCAGGACACTCCAGGAATATTATTTTTGTAAGAGTAAACCATTTGCTAAATAAGCCACCTGTTAAATAAACACTCCCACTCTCCAAATATTGTTATTTTGTTTTCCAGACTATGCACAATCTGGGTTTATATGAAAAAAGATAATCACTAAGGCAAAAAAAAAAGCCCCAAAAAACAGTATTTTGACTGTTTGCAACTATCCATCTTGTGTGCACATCTGCTCCTTTGCAAGCTGGCAGAGCTCTTCCATTAGAAGAGATTCACAGTTCCTTATTCAGCCGGGAGCTGATGAATTTCCATCAGCAGGCCTCAGCACTCTTCCCTTTTCCTTAAGTTCTTCCAGCCTTGAATTGCTCCACATTCCCCCAACTTCCCTTTCTGTATCTTCTCAGAGGGACAAATCCCCATCCAAGATCACTTTACAAAGTTGCCACAGGAGTAAGGACAGACTTTACCTCCAGTTTTATTATACAGCCATATATATGTATATTTAAAAGCCAAGTTCACCCTTATCCCACCTCAAGCCTGTCTGTACAGGAACGTTCTGCTGCACCACAACATTCCCTGGCAAAGAGCAGATTAGTTCTCCAGGATGGAGAGCCACTGAGAAGAGAAGGGCCACAGAAGAGGTGGAATGGAATGGAATGGAATGGAATGGAATAGAATAGAATAGAATAGAATAGAATAGAATAGAATAGAATAGAATA
>JAWWEE010000004.1:637927-648036 GCA_035221455.1 Xenops minutus
CCAAGTTCAACAGTTCCCCCAGCACTGCTGAGGCCACCGCTAACCCGTGTCCCCAAATGCCACATCCACAGGGCTTTTAAACCCTTCCAGGGATGGGGACTCCACTAGGGTGTGCCACACACACACACACGAGTCCCTGAGGCTGAGCCTACCTGCCTCGGGCGTGGTGTAGAGGAAGGGGGGGCTCCAGGCACTCCAGGGGCTGTCGGGGGTGTTGAGCCTACACCTGACCTGGAACAGGTACTGGGTGTCACTCTGCAGGGTGTGCTGCCAGCAGGGCCCGTCCTGTGCTGTGCTGTCCCACACCTCCACCTACAAGGGCAACAGGGTCCTGGGGAGGGGGGCAGTGGGACCCAGCCAGCCCCCCACTGCCACCACCAGCCCCCCGGGAACAGTGGATGTCACTGCCCCCCTCTTCTGCACGGATGGGATGTGTGATCACACCAGGCAAGCTGGAGGGGCACAGCAAGACCCCTCTGTCCTGCTACATTGCTGGCCTTCTGACACCACAGGGATTTTGGGGGCATTCCTGGGGGGGGGCTGGGATCCAGGCTCTACCCCTGCCAGCAGCCAAGGATGTTCCCAAAGGGACTCGGGTGGAGCTGTCCCAGTGTAGTTGTGTCTGTGGGTGCTCACGGAGCATTCCAGAGGATTTTGTGCCTTGTCCTTACAGAGCAGATAACATTTGGAGTTATTTGGAATGTTGCCCTTCAGCTTAAAAAGCTGAGCTAACCCTGCCCACAAGGCTGTCTGCTCTCTTGGAAGGCTCCAGCTCTCCTGCTCCCCAAAAGAGGGGGCTGCCTGTGGCTGGGGGTGCACGTTCCCCACCAGCACCGGAGCAAAGGGGTGGGCTTTGAATGCCCCCAAATGCTCCCATTGCCACGAGGGTCTCCAACAGGAACAGGACTTGCCCCTCTCCTCCCAGGGCCCGTGGGGGGAGGTTTGGGGGGTCTCACATGCCATGCAGTGGTGCCCATGGCTTGGTGTCGCTCCTCACAGTGCACCCTCTCCAGCTGTGTCCGGCTCCTCCAGCGGGTCCTGGTGGTGGCAGGGGATGTCTCTGTCGTCTCAGCACCCACGGCCAGGGGCAGAGCGGGGATCACTGTGGGCAGAGCCAGCAGTGGGTGGCGTGGGGAGCTGTCCCTGAAGTGACCCCTCAGGGCACTGCCCCGTCACGGACAGACGGAGGGACAGACATACCGATCTCCTGCAGGCTGAGCAGCCGAGGGGCAGAGCGGGCAGTGCCCAGCGCGTTCCTGGCCTGCACGGACACGAAATAGCAGCTCCCACTGTGCAGTGCACTCAGGGGCACGGCTGAGTCTGCAGGGAACACCTTCTCCTCTTCCTCTCCCTTCTCCTCATCCTCTGCCACCACCCTGGGAAGAAGAAGGCAGCCTGTCAGTGCCTATCCCAGCACACACACCCATGGGATGGTGGCACTCCTGAGGGGCCATGGCTCCTGACCAGGGCATGGTCATCCCCAAATCCAAAGTCTGTCATTCCTGAAGTGAACTGAAAAGTCACCCTTTAGCTTCCTGACACTGCTGTCATGGATTTGCCTTTTCACAGCAGGAAGGGAACTTTCCTTTCTGGCTGCAGGGTTCAGTTTGATCCCGAGCAAATTTAGACAAGAGGTTTATTCCTTCTCTTCACAAAGCCTCTGTATGATGGGATTTAATGTCTTTAAAAATCGAGTCAGAGTAACTGAAAGCCTGCCAGACTGGAGGCAGGGAGCACGCCAGGATGGGCAGGGTGGGCTGTGACATGCCAGGCTGGTGCCAGCACCTCTGCTTCAGCTTCCAGCTGGGCTTCCAGTTTCAGGATTTGGGCAGCATCAGCTCCACCCTCTCCTTAGGTTGGAGAGAGTCCAAGCACCCAAAAACAGCATGCTGCCTCCATGTACTGTGGCATGCTGGAGTGTGTGCTGGCTCCCTAATGGTGCTGAGCGTGGGAGGCTCCTCCTGCAGAACCCAACCCACGGTGAGCAGTGTGGGTTTCCAGCAGCAGACGAGCAAACGAGAGCTGTAGGAAGTGTAACTAGGGCATGGCCCCCGCTCACAGCAGCCCTGCTGTCACCCGGCCGTGCTGGTGCCACGCTCCCCCCCCAGCCCCACTGCCCACCCGCAGCCCCCCAGCCCCACGGGGCTCACCTGTGCAGGTGGAGGGTGTGGTGGGTGGGCAGGAGGGGCGGCCGCCCTTCATCCCACCTGCACCGCAGGTGCTGCGAGCCCTCGGCGATGGCACAGCTCAGGTTGCCGGGGGGGTCCGGAGGGTCTGCAAAGCCGGGCACAGAGGAATGCACAGACACCCCCAACCCACGCCCTGCGCCCCCAACTCCTCGGGGCTGCCCAAAACCCCCCGAGTGCCCGCCCGTGGTACTCACAGCCAGCCCGGACCTCAGCGCCGCACACCAGCCGGTGCCGCGCCGTGCTGGGGCAGTGCGAGAAGCACACGATGGTCTCCAGGGGCTCTCGGAAATCGGACAGCCACAGCTGGACTGTGCTGCTGTTGAGGGCCTGCAGGGCACCCCCAGCACGGCTGTAGTTGAGCAGGATGGTCAGCGTGGCCGAGGGGCAGCCGAGGGTGGAGTGGCAGCCGATGGAGATGTTGGTACCCATGGGCACCACGGGCGCGGGGTCGACCCACACGTGCCCGGAGCATTTGATGGTTGCAGCGCCTGTGCCAACACCCGTGGGGTCAGGGTGGCTCTGGGAGGGGTGACCGTGGGCTCTGGGATGCAGCAGCAGCAACGTGGCTGGACCCTGCAGGGAGGGGGTGCCAGCACTCCCAGCCACCCTGAACCCCGTGGGATGGGAACACACCAGCGCCCACGAGTGATATGGGGAGGGAATCGTTCTCTGGGATGGTGGGCAGCCCCTGGCACAGGGTGGGCAAAGAAGTTGTGGCTGCCCCTGGATCCCTGGAAGTGTCCAAGGCTGGGCTGGACAGGGCTTGGAGCACCCTGGGACAGTGGAAGGTGTCCCTGCCCATGGCAGGGGTGGCACTGGATGGGCTTTGAGGTTCCCTGTCATTGCTGTTGTTTCAGGGAAGTGGGAAAGCACAAAGGGCATTGCCAGCACCCAAAGCCACCCCAGCCCTGGGGCTGCAGGGCAGGACATGCCCCTGTGGGAAGCACAGGATGAGCCCCAGGAATCCACATCCCATCAGAAAAGCAAAACGATCCAGTCAAGTTCAAGGAATGGGGAATGTTTTCTTAGTTGTGTTAGTTATCTGATTGCTTCTGCTTTTACTTGCTGTCTGCCTTTGCTTCCTGCCCTGTTCCTTCTCTTTCCTTGCTCTGATGTTCTGGGATGCTTCTCTCCTCAGACAGATACTTGGTGTGATATCTCACCTGGCCGTGTTTCTAAATTTTAAACCCAGACTTCCCATCTCCTCATCCCCCCCGCTGCAGAGAGGAGTTGAGAGCTGGCTGCTTGGATGGAATCCCTCCCCAAAAAGCAGCAGCACCGATTTGACACGGAGCCTGGGAAGAGAAAACACAACAGCAGGCTGGGACTGCTCTGCTTCTGCTCTTCCCCATGTGTCCAAGTGAGAGAATTCCTTTTACGTTCATCTGTCCTCGTGAAAGCCTCGAAGAGGAGAAGAGATAAATGATGAGCACAATCTAAATATAATCCCTTCATTCTTAGAGCCTTTGTGACACACTCTCTTGGGAAATACTCCCAACTGAAATGGAATTCTGCTCCCTTCCTGCACATCTCACACTGCCCTTGCGAAACACATGAAGCCTTTTAAAGTCATTCATGATGGTGTCAATATTTGGGCCATGGTGAGAACCCAGCAGGCATCTTGGACATACAGGCAGACACAGAAATATTGGGGAAAAAACCCATTTTAACTGCTAAAATTTGACTGGCAGAGAAAGAGCTGCATCTCCAGACCATTTCCCAACATCCGGCTCTTGAGCAAGACATGAGAGAGTCAATATTTTCCTGCTGGGAGATGATAAAGGGGAGGAATAAAAATTGCATTTGTAAGGCAGCTCCTGCCCAACAGCAGATAAAAGAATTACAGAGCACTTAGGAGGCTCGAGCTCATTTTGGTGATTCATGGAGATGTGTGTGCAGGGCTTGGGGAGCTGTGCCTGTACCAAAGGGCATCTGTTGGCTGGTTAATGCCTCTGAGTCCCCTAAATCCATAAATATGTGGGATCTGAGCTGTCATTGCCAGGCTGTGCTTGGACACGGAGCTGCAGCAGCAGCACCAGGGTGAGATGGGGCATCTTCACGTCCTGTGTCCATGGCCAGTGAGGACACCAAGGGCCAGCAAAGCTGCCAAAGGACTCAGTGGCTCCAGGAGTGGGAATTCTGTGCAGGATCACTTGGTGTCTTCTGGATAGACAAGTTTATCCACTGCTGACAAAGAGTGGATCTCAATTACAGCAACTTTCCTGTAAGTGAAAGCTGAAGCTTCTAAGAACTCTTCTGACTAATGTGGTTCAGCTCTTGGCTGGAGAACACAGAGCCCTTCATCAAACGGCTGCAACTGCAGTGAGAAATGCCAAAAAAAGCTCAAATCCTGGGAATCTGGGGCTGGGAGAGCAAGCTGACCCCAGCACTGCTGCCATTTGTAATGCTGGGGCCAGGAGCCAGCTCTGCCTCTGGCTTAGCTGGTCTCCTCTCTAGGCTTGGTGCTGCTCCTGTGTGTTCCAGGAACAAAGGGATCTGTAGCCAGGAGCACGGAAGGGGCCTCAACATGAAAGAGAAACTGCCCTGCAAGTGTCATGAATCTGAATGCACAGCTGCAACATCAAGCCAAGGATGAAATGTGCCCTTTTAGCTGCACAAAGGTGGAATATGGGAAATACAACCCAAACCTGGGCTCAGGGGGATGGATCCAGGGAAGTCATCAACAGAAGGGATGTTTAGAGAGATCCCAGAGGATTATCTCCTGCTCAGATGGATGGCATCCTACAGTCTCCTGAGCTGGAAGGGACCCACAAGGATCATCCAGCCCCCCTCCTGGCCCTGCACAGGACACCCCAAAATCCCACCCTGCCCCTGAGACCATTGCCCAAACATTCCCTGAGCTGTGCCAGGCTGGGGCCGTGATATAAAATGGGAATAATCAGTGTATGATCAGTTCTTTCCATGGAGGGACCAGTTCCTGGCAGGTCCAGCCTCAGGGGCAGTTTCAGGCTGACATTCCACGTGTTGAGAAAATCATGGGACAATTCACTGAGAATTCCAGTGCTGGCAGTTTTATCTGTCCTTCCCCCCAACAAAGGGGATAAGGGAAATCCACCCCCCCCAGCAGCAGGACGAGGAGCAAACCCAGGAGCTTTTCATTTCACAGGAGATGAGATATTGTCCTGACAGGAACCAGCCCCTGCTGCCCTTCAGGAGCAGCCAGAGACACGTTCATGGCACAGCACAGGGGCTGCACCTCCCTGAGAAACACACGGACCTGAGGGACTTCCTACCGGGCAAGGAAAGAAGGGGGAATGGCTTCCCACTGTCAGAGGGCAGGGTTGGGTGGGATAGTGTCCCTTCCCAGCCTCCCCCCCAGCATTCCTTGCCTGAGCACTGCAATCTGCAGAAGTTGTTCTACACCCACATTTACATCTCTTTTTCTTGACAAAAAGAACACCATCAATGACACCTTGTTCCCACAGGAAGATGTGAACAGCTCCAGGGCCATCCCATCACCTGATTCTGAACACAAGTAGCACATGGAAATGGAAAACATCAAGTAAATTCAAAGCACATTTTAATTAGAATTGTTCCAATCATTCCCATAACTAACAGCACATGATTTTTTCTTTAAAAAATGCAAGACTCCTCTTTATAAAGCTCTTATTAACTGTTTTCAAGGCTTCATTTTCAGTACTGCATAAAACATCCAGAGGAGAAAAGCTTTTAAACACATTTCCAACCTAATTAAAACAAATCTAAGGCCAATCAGGTTTCTAGGCTGGGCTGTTGGGTTGAAAGAGAATAGAAGAGAAGAATGAACTGTGCAGCCCAAGGAACCACCCCTTGTGACCTCAAAGCATCAGGAGAAACACTGATCTCCACTGGGGTAGTGTTCCTGAGTGAGCCCATGGCTGCTCTCACAGACAACCTCCTGACTCCAGCCATCCCAAAGGATTTCCCAGGAACAGGTCTGGCCCCACAGGAGAGCCCAGGCTGTGCCACACACAGTCCATGCACAGCCAGGCAGCAGCACAACCAACCCAACAGCACCAGGGAGGCTCCCCAGGAATCCACACTGAAATTCCCAAAGGCAAATCAAAGGTCAATCAAAGGAGCAATTTGGTTTTCCACGTCCTCTTCCACAGTCTCTCCAGCATCCAATTCCCAGTTCCTTCTTTGAGCCCCAGGGTTTATGCAAACTGCAAGAAGGGAGAGAGACAATTAAGTTCTGCCCCTCACCAACCACACAACTGTCTTTTCATAAATAAGATACATTTTGGCATTAGACTATTTCCATTACTGATGATCGTTTTCCTTTTCATAAAAAAAAAACCCAAACCCTCTGAAAAACAAAGGAACCCCCCTAAAAACTGAAGTGAGGCAAGAACTCCCAGGAGCCAGTCAGTGAGAGAGGCAGGAGGGGCAGAGGGAACTCTTCTCTGGGGGTACCAACCCACTCACCGCAGCCTTCAGGGCTTGGTCCAGGTCTGCCAGCAGATCCTCCTCGTCCTCCAGGCCCACAGAGAGACGAATTAAGGTGTCAGTGATGCCAAGAGCCTCCCTGTCCTCCTTGGGCACCGAGGCGTGGGTCATGATGGCGCTGCAGGGACAAAGCCAGCCCTGGCCTGAGAGCTCTGCCCTTTGCTCAGTGAGGGCACAGCAGTGCCCTGCCAGCACCCCACGGGCTCAGGAGGTTGGACACCTTCTCTGTGCCACTTGCTGGGGAACCCACACATGGGCAGAGCTCGTGGCAGTCACTGCAAAGGATGTGAGCTCAGGGGCTTTATCTCCAGGGTTTCAGGAAAGTATTTCCAAGCTACAAATGTTTAATAAGAAGAGGATACTTCAAAATCTGGAACTGGAATAGGAGAAAATTCGAGTCCTCTTCCTTCCAGAGGTTTCTTTTTATTTTTTTTTCCTCCACAAAAGGGTATCTCAAACCTCTGCTCTGCGTGTGGAGAAGCAGTTGCAGTGAAAACCTCCGGTATAAAATCTCCTTTTTTCATTTAACTTCTGGTTTCTCCTTGTTAAACTGTACCAAACTGAAGGGTTTATTTCCTCCAGCTATGGAGGATATGGGCCAGAAGGTATTTCCCCACATGCTCACTCCTGACCCCACCAACTCAGAGCCTGTTCCAGCTGCTGGAGGGGTTTCAGATTTGCTGCTGTTCTCAAATGAACACCTGCAGTGATTTAGCCCACAGACAGTCACAGATTTCCCTGTATCTCTTTGAAAAGCAAACTGGCTTTGAGTAAAAGAATCTCATCTCACATAAAATCCTATTTTCAGCCCTTTAACCTCGACAGGAGCAGCCAAGTGGTACTTCAATTCCCACAGAAAGTGCTGTCAGGGAGAACAAGGCAGCTGGGTGCATGTAGTGATCATGCCCTCTTGTGTGAGCAGGGAGCATGGCAGAACTCTTCCCTCAATCCCATCTGCTCCACAATTCCAACACACACTGACTTCTTGCATTGTTTGCACAGCAACAAATTGTGCCCCAACCTTCCAGTCCAAATCCCTCCATCACCTCACTCTCACGTTCACAGAATTCACCCACTGCTGGAGTCTCTGCTGGGGCTGTGCTACACAAATCCTGGGCTTTCATTACATGGAAACCACCTTGGTTTTGGGGACTGGAAAGCTGCAGAACTCCCCTCAAAATGTTGGGGCACTTTGAGGCTCTGCCAGACTCTGAAGGTGGAGGACTGACTTACGGGTGCTCTGCCAGGCTCTCGAAGCCCCCCAGACTCTCAGCCAGGGCAAACACCTACAGGAGAGATGAACACAAGTTATCAAGGGGGAAGGGACAGCGTGAAAGAGAGAACTTAATGAGTCTCTATGGATGCATGGAAAGAGAGGTCACAGGATCATGGAACATCCTGAGCTGGAAGGGACCCCCAGGGATCATGAGTCCTGCTCCTGGCCCTGCACAGACACCCCAAAATCCCCCCATCCCTGAGAGCGTTGTCCAAATGCTCCTGGAGCTCCAGCAGTCTTGGGGCTGGGACCACTTCAAGGATATCAAGGAAAAGGGAATGTTTAGGGGCTTTTTTCCCTAAGTTTTTCTATAATAACTTTTATTTTATAAATGGCATAAGCTGTAATTAGGGAACAAAGTGTCCATTTAGCAGGTAAGAGCTATTAAGAGTTAGAACAGACTCATCCTGCCCCTGGATCCCTGGAAGTGTCCCAGGCCAGGTTGGACGGGGCTTGGAGCACCCTGGGCCAGTGGAAGGTGTCCCTGCCCATGGCAGGGGATGGGACTGGGTGGGCTTTGAGGCCCCTCCCAACCCAAACCAGTCTGGCACTCTGGGATGATTCTATGAAATTACTTTACTTTTGGACAAACCTAGTGAAAACTGATAATTATCCAAAGGACTTGGATAAGTGTAAGGAACTGCTTCTCCTGGGACATATTCCCTGATACTTCTTGACAAAGCTGGCCAATCTCCTGTGCCAGGAGCCCATGATCTCTCTCTGATCAGAGGATATTTTGTGAGCTAATCATATTTTAGTGAATTCATTTCCAGTGAGTGGCATTAGCTGGCAAGTAAGACAGAGGGGAGAAGGAAGTTCTAATTCACGTCTGTCACTTCTTACTGATTAGTTTTTCCAAGAACAAACCAGCAAAGCACCAGAGCAGGATGCAAATTAAGCAGAGATCAAGGCTCGAAACACATCAAAGGGCACAGGCAGAATGAACACACAGCAGAACAACAAAAGCCTGTAGTTTGGGTCAGCTAAACAGCCAACCATTCCCTCTCTGCTTCATGAGTCAGGTCCTTCCTCACTGTTTTATTCTCCTGAGGAGCACTTTGAAATACTCCAGCAGTGTTGCACCAGCCACAGCTCCTCTGCCTCCAACTCCTGCAGGTATTTTGGCAAAAGGCCCTTTGGCAACACCAATACCTGGACTCACCTCACCCTGCTGTGTAAACAAACCCTTCCAAGGAGCTCAGGCAGCTTTTGTTCCCTCTCCTCGGACTCCCATTTACAAATTGTCTATTATTTAGAGATGCTCACACCCAAAATACTCGAGGAGCTTTGCAAGCACAGACAAAGACTCCCCACACCAAGAAAAGCCACTTCCACCATCGCCCTGAGCAGGACAGTCCCAGTCCCTCTGAGAGGGTTCTGTGTTGCCATTTACCTTCAGGCTCTTGAGGAAGGTGCTGGCATGTTTGAGGTTCCCCTTGATGTAGAAGGTGACCATGCCAGGACAGCCCGTGCACTGTCGCTTCACCAGCTCGTGCTGAGGGTGGGAGGGCAGCCCTGGAATTGGAGGAGTCACTTGTGGGGTCAACTGCCCTCATTGAGAGGAGGAGCAGCTCCCCCTCAGCCCACTCCAGGGGGGACACCCAGCCTGAGTCACCCCTGGGATTTGGGGAGTCACTTGCAGTGAATGTCCCTGGAATATGAGGAGTCACTTGTGGGGTCAGTTGCCCTCATTCCAAGGAGGAACAGCCCCCCCTCAGCCCACTCCAGGGGGGACACCCAGCCTGAGCCACCCCTGGGATTTGGGGAGTCACTTGCAGTGAATGTCCCTCATTCCAAGGAGGAGCAGCCCCCTCTCAGCCCACTCCAGAGGGGACACCCAGCCTGGGTCACCCCTGGGATTTGGGGAGTCACTTGCAGTGAAGGTCCCTCATTCCAAGGAGGAGCAGCCCCCTCTTAACCCACCCCAGCGGGGACATCCAGCCTGAGCCACCCCTGGGATTTGGGGAGTCACTTGTGGGGTCAACTGCCCTCACTGAGAGGAGGAGCAGCCCCCCCTCAGCCCACTCCAGGGGGGACACCCAGCCTGAAGCACCCCTGGGATTTGGGGAGTCACTTGGAGTGAATGTCCCTGGGATTTGGGGAGTCACTTGTGGGGTCAGTTGCCCTCATTCCAAGGAGGAGCAGCCCCCCCTCAGCCCACTCCAGGGGGGACACCCAGCCTGAGTCACCCTTGG
>JAWWEE010000004.1:648136-665192 GCA_035221455.1 Xenops minutus
CTCAGTCTCCTCTTCTCCAGCTGGACACCCCAAGTGCCCTCAGTGTCCCCTCAGGTCTCTTCCCCATCTCCATTGCCTCATTTGGACACTCTCTAAGAGCTCAATGTCTTGTTTTGTGGTGTGCAAAACTGCCACACTATTCAAGGTGAGGCCACTGCAGAGCAGAGCAGGACAATGCCCTCCCTCAGCCTGAGAAAAGCAGTGCTGCTGTGCCCACATGGCAGTGCTGCCAAGGCTGAGCACAGTGGTGGGACACCCCACCTGTGGGACAGCACTGCTCCTCGGAGCTTGGGTGAACACCCTGGGACAGCACAGCGAGAGCTGTGACAGTGTCAAACAAGAGCTGGTGACACTTGAGGTCTCCAGGATCTGGTCCTCGCTGTGCTCTGGCAGCACACTGAGGGGGAGCTGGGAATACCAAAAGCAGCCTGGCTCTAGGAAGATGTTTCAAATTTTCAGAGCAGCTGGACAACAAGAAGTGGCCAGGCCAGGCTTCAGCTGCTTGTTGGGAGCTTCAGCCACGACTGGCTTCCTTAGCCCCAGTGAGCTCCTGTAGGTGTTTAATCCCCAGGCCACCAGGGATCCCGGGCAACATGGCAGCACGAGGCAGACCTGGCAGTGTGGGAGCAGCAGTTGCCATGCCAACCCCTTAATGTAAAGCTCTGTAATGCAGAGCAGATGCCGTTGCATCATAAATAGAGGTTTACGTTGTGCTAGTGATGCTGTTCTGCACGCTGAGTTTGTGCAGAGCAATGTTTGGGACCCGGATAGATCCAAGGGCTGGTGTTAGCTGTGTTTATCTTCCCTGAAATAACAATGAGGCTTCCTCGGGCTTGTTGCTTTGCATGGAAAGTAGCAAATGTTGGGGTTTTATCGAGAACACCCCTTTGCCTGTGGCTCAGCAGTGTGGTCTGTGCCACCCACTGCTGCCCGTCACTCACCCCGTGCCTTGGTGGCATCACTTGAGTGTTCTTCTGTCGTTTGACAGGCTTGCTGTAAGGAGGGCTGACAGCCTGTGTATGAGGTGTGTTTGTGAGGCAGAGCTGCAAATAGACACCCTGACTGCGAGAGGGAGAGCGTGGGACATGCTCAGAGTTCCTGCTGCCAGAGCCTGGGGAGCTCCAGACATGCCCTGGGAAATTATTCTGACTTCAGTTTCATTGGTTCTTGGCCTGAGATGGCATTTTGGATGTGAAAAGGCACTGGGACACATTTGAGATGTTGCAGAAGTAAATCAGATTCTCTGTCCTAAGAGGAATGGCTGTGACTGGGAGCTCTGGGAAGGACAGGTTGTCAGCTTCATCCCAGCTGAACCCTCGGTAGGAGCTTGGGGGAGAACGTGGCACCTGACCAGTGTAGGGGTACAGAATGGCAGCTCTGAGCTTTTCAGAGGGGTTCATGAAGCTCTGCATGTTTTCCCTCTTCCTTCCTTATCCCTGGTAGCACCACTCTGGCCATCACATGCTCCCGGTCCTGGCACAGTCAGCTGGGTGTCTCTGAGCACAGCTGCCCCCACTTTCTCTGCTTTGCTCAATACCTTGGTGTGCCGAGACATCCACGGTGCCAGCAGCTCCAGTGCAAGAGCTTTCCAGCTCCCTCTAGGAAGCACCAGGGGCATGGATTTATACCACAGCCTCACTACTACAGTTGAATTTCATTCACAGGAATTGGCTGTTTTCCAGTTTTACATCAGTATTCTTGGGTAATAATAAAGGTTTTCCTCTTCTGTGTCCAAAGATTTTAGCTGCCATGTGGGTACTTGCTGCAGTGGGTTCTTTGTCTCCCTGCTGAGGTGCTTCTTGTTCTTGAGTGGGGCAGGTGAGCAGCTCACACCTCTCAGGCAGTTTGTGAGGACTTCTGTGTCTTTGTGACTTTTTCCTGCCAACAGCAGGCAATTCTACAGCAAGGATGGTCCATAGAAAGTGTAGGTTTAACTGAGCTAGGGAACACTGGAAGGCAACTTGAATTTTTCCTCTTTAGCTCCTTCTTGTGCTTGTGTGAAAAGTAAACTGGTATCAGTGGCTCCAGGCAGCTGAAAACCAGTTCCTAAATTCCCTTTTCTGGTTTTGGGTTGGGTGGATACCTGAGTGCTTCTTTTATCCCATCCTGGCTGGTCCCATAGAACCATGGTGTTCCTTTTCTTTTGGAGTTGCTTTTGCAGTTCACAGATGGAATCATACAGGAAAATATTGTGGAAAAAAGTTTCCCAACTGCAAAAAACAAACAAAAAAAAACAAACAAAAACACTCTAAACTTTGGAGGAGGTCCAAAAGGTCTTATTTAGGAAAAGTGATGGAAGTGTCAATTTGTACACTACTGTGTGAGCAGCAGTAGGGGTCAGGGGATGGGATGTGCTCTGGGAATGCTCTGTCACAACGCAGAACTTCAGAAGTTCTTTATTACTAATTGTTTATTAATACTGTGCAAACTCTACATACCCCAGGAGCCCCAAGCCCTCCCCACAGGCCCTTCTGCATTCGTGGCAGTTGGAAATCAGCCCTTTTACCCAGAAATGTTCAGACTTGCCGGGAAATTCACCCCTCACTGGGAGATACTTCAGATTTCTGGCATTGCTGGTATTTACCAGCTGTAGTTCAGAAATTGTGGGCAATATTAAGGTACCAAAAAGTATATAAGAAAAGGAGAGTCCATGATTCTACTTCCCAGTTGTGTTGAGGTGCCAGCTCATTTCCAGCAGCTCCAACCACTCCTCCTCACCCAAAACCAGGCCAGAGGGGGTTTGTTTCTAACACTGTTGCAAAAGTTTATATTTATTGTGCTGTCATATTTCCTTTTGCCAGCTTTTTTAAAAAGTGATTAAAAAAATCCTCTCAGCCAGCATAGGTAGGGGAGGGGGAGTGCTTAAAAATTCAGCTTGTTTGGAGTAATTTTTAATCTCTCTCCCTAATTATTTAATCACTGAAGGAGTGCTGAAGATGTGTCATAAATAATGCTCCGTTTCTCCTTCCCTGGGAGCTGCTTTCTTGGCTGAGGCACAATGCAGGGAGGCAGAGCTCCTTCATCTTTTATTCTGACTGATCTGAGCTCCCATTACCCACTAACACCAAAGCAACGTGGAAAGGAACCCAAAGGAACCCTCCTATTTTCTCTTGCTTGAACAAGCAGTGCTGTAGTGAGTCATGGCCACGTGGGCTCTCACCTGGGTGGGGACAAACACAAACACCTTGGATTGCTGCCCCCTCCGTGCAATTCCCTTCGTAAATCAGGAGTTTGTCAATAAACTGAAGCAGAGTTAGCCGAGGGGGTGATGGAAGAGGTGCAAGTGTGCTGTGTGTGGGGTGGCTGGGGGTCAGATGCTCCCTGAGTTGCTGCCCTGGTCCCTCCCGTGCCCTCGGCGGAGGGAGCAGCCTCTGCCTGCCCTTCTGTGTTCAGCCAGATGGGCTTGGAAAGGGAACGGCGCATAGAGGCAGTTCTGGAGAATGAGCCCAGGTCAGGAATTCTCCAGCTCTGGGACTGCTCTCAGGATGCAGAGCAGCATCTGCATCCCTGCGAGGTGCCACAGCCCTGCTGAGCTGGTCCCCAGGGATGCTGGGGGATGCCTCAGCATTGCCACCACCAGCAGGGCTGGGAGCAGCTGCTCCCCAGTCCATCCCAGCTAGCTCCTGTGTGCCCAGTGCTCTGGCTGGGGCTGAGCCCGAGCCCACACTTGGTGCAGGGGGGCTGGAATGAGCCTTGTTGAGGGCCTGAAGATGAAAATCGAAAGGAAAAGCAAAGCAGGGCACACAGAGCTTCCAGGGTCCTCCCATGGGTGTCCTGCAGGGCCAAGGCTGTGTGTGGGAGCTGGGCTGTCCCACTGCCCCTCCACCACGAGTGGGCTCTTGCCTGTCACTGCTCTTCACCTGAGGCCCTTCTGCTGCCTCTGGGGCCCTGCCAGAGATTTATTGCCGTGTGTTTTTATGTATTTTAAGATTTATTCTTGCTATTTATACATATGTGTCTTAGATATTTATAGACACATATATGCTTTATATGGGGCATGTGAAAAACATTGAAGACACTAATTCCAGGACCATAAATAACTTCCTAAATGCAATTCTCACAGGGATACTTGAGGAGGGGAGGCAAATTCTTTTGCATGATCAATGCACTAAACCCTGGGTTTGTGGCTTTTTCTGCCAGTGCATTCAACAGCAAAGATGGTCCATGGAAAGTAAACAAGGGCACAGTGTTTGGATCTGGCTGTTGAACGCAGAAGGACATACGTATCTCCAGTTATTGCAGATGCTTTTGGTGCAAGAAAACTGATCTTTGTCCCTTTTAAGCTCTGTGCAGTGTGTTTGCAGTGTTTTCTTGAGGCAGATGTGGTTCCAGCAAGAGTTCTGGGCAAAGAAGGAGTGACAGCACGTGCAGTTTCACTGCCATGAATTCATCTTTCTCAGAGCTATTCAAGAACACTTTAAATTTTGCATGAAGGGCTCAGGCATCAATGGAATCTTCATCCAAATGTTGCTTTGCATTTCTCTGTGATGCGTACAGGGTCTGGATGATGAAATGCAGATTTAATGTGTCTCAAACACCATAACCTGGAGCAGGAGAAAACTGCCAGGTAAACTGGGCATGTGGGGAGTGTTGTCCAACAATCCCAGTGCAGGGTCAAGGGAAAGAGCTACAAAATACTGGGGTCTGGAAATATTTCCTCCTCCTGTGTAACAGAGGTGACTGGCAAGGGCAGCTCCCAAGAGTCCCAGTGCAGGGTGAGGGATGGGTGGGTGGCAGGAGGAAGGTGCAGTTTCCCCTCCCCTGCTGCGGGGCTCCCAGTGAGCAACCAGACAACAGTAATTTCCCCTCTCAGAGCTGCTCTGACTCCCAGGTATCTGCTTTCCAGGAATGCAACTCAATCCATGGCAAGGCGAGTGTGTCAGATTAATGGGAAGAGTGTGTGGCACGGATCCAATCTCTTTTATAGGAGCCATAATTCCCTTATCAAAGGTAGTGGCTGTGCTGAGTTAGGGATGCTCATCCATCCTGTCACTGCAGGCTGGGCTGGACTTTGGGTGTGTGGTGGGTGGGATTTATGGCATAACTTAGCTCTGCCTCTGGAGAGCAGGAGGAGAGGAGAAGGGAGAGGCTGCTGCGAGGAGCTGCCCTGCCAAAGAGGGAGACTGTTATTCTTTATTAATCATTGCTGAAAATCAATTAGCTGGCAGAGCCAGCCCAGCAGGTCTCTGTAGCTATGGAGACAGGCCAGGGAGAAAAGTACAGTGTATTCAGGAAGAGTGCAGATTTCGTGCTCTGGTATTTTTAACCTTTCAGAGACAATTATAAACTGTTTAATTAGCAGTGTTTATCAGTGGCTGGACAGAAGGAGCTGTCCATGCCTTTCCTTGGCCCTCTCCCCAGACCCCCACTCATCCTGCTTGGGTTTACATATGGAAGGTGCAGAGGACTTTCAGTTCCTATTAAAATAACAATTTTTCACGGGAAGCCAAATGAGCAAAGCTGATGATTTAAGCAAGGAGTGCAGTAATTAGTGCCAGGCTTGTGTTGTGCTTGGTGAGGACCCGCTGCATTCCCACAGTCTGGCACCAGCTCCAGGTGTTTGCTGGGCAGGGCTCGCAGGCAGCACTGCCCTTACTTCAGGTGAATTGATTCCTCCCATTTTCTGGCTGCTGGGCTGGGAATAAAGGTCTGCCCTGTGCTGCTGCCTTGGCCTAGATCAGCTGGGGGTGGTTTGTTCAGGTTGTGCAGAAGGAAAGTGGATGTAACATTCCCCAGTGTGGTGCTTGGGCCACTTCTGGAGTGCAGAGGTGACACAGAGACACAATTACAGCTCAGTTAAACCCCAGACGTGCCCCTGCTGTGGGCACACACTTGGCCTGAATGTGCTTCTTGAGGTGGGACATGGAGGGTTCCTTTGCTGGCATCAAGCCCAGCTCTGAAGGGTCTGTGTCTGCTCCCTTGGCAGCGTTCCTGCAGCCTCCTGGCAGAAGAGATCACACCTCTTTTGACCAGGGGCTCTGGTTTGAGCATCTCAATTTTTTCTAGCACTTTCCAAAAAGGGGAAATCTGGCACATTTTGTTTTCAACATGGCCAAAAAAATCCTTACAAAATCTTCCATGGGAAAGGAATTTGAAAGGAAGGTGCTTCACTTTGAAAACTCCCCTGCAGAGAACTTTAAAATTTTGCCTTTAAAGGTCTGGATTTTATTCTCTTTGATATTTTGATTGGGATGCAGTGCATGGCAATAGGGCTGGGATGCATCTGAACCTCATCCTCAGCATCCATGAGGGCAGAGGGAGGGGTGGGATGCTGGGGAGGGGTGGCTGGCCCTGGCCCACAGGACCAGGAGGTGTCATCCTTTGGAAGGTGGCAGTGGGATTGCACTTGGAAATGCCCTTGGAATGAGTGATGGTGGAGCAGGCTGCTGGAAGGGCTGCTTGGGCTGCAGGCTCTGCTGGCTGTGGGATGTAAACCCATGTGGGAGGATGTCCTGGACTGTCCCCACGGCTCGAGGCCTGACCTGCAGCAGGGCCCAGACCAGCAGCAGCTCCACAGCTGGAGCTGTTTGAGCTCTCCCAAGCCCCCCATGCCATCGGCACCCTCTGTGCTGGGGGGGATGCAGCAGAGGTGACCCCAGGGCTGGTCCCTGTGTGGGTGGGGGGACAGATGGAGCCCCTGCCTCGAGTGTGAAAAGCCCAGCTCACACCCACAAACACCCTGGCATTCAAACCGAGGCCAGAGCAAAGTGGTGGGGAAGGTGCCATCCCGAGGTCCTGGAATTGCTCATCCCGGGATTCCACATCCAGCCCCGCTGCCTCGCAAGGCAGAGCGTGGTTTTCTCTCAGCTCTCTCTGTGTTTGAACCTGGCCATGGCAAAGCAAGATATCTCATCACACTTCCACCTCTTCAGCAGCAAGTGACAGTTTGGTTGCAAATGTAGGGAAGCCCCAGCAGGGAGTTGAGTGTGCAGATCCAGGGCCTGCAGCTATTCCTGGCTGCAGAGCAGTGCCAATCAGGAATCACAGCCTCGGGAGAGCTTTCCCACAGGGAGCAAGGTCACAGCTTCAACCCCTATCTGTTCCTGTGCAGCTAAAAGTGGCAGATTTCTCCTTGTGGGAAGGAGTGATCTGCATCCTTGGGAGCAGGTTCACGTGTGTGTCCAAGAGAAGAGCCAGAGCCTGATTGTTATCAGATAATTGCCCAAATTTACTCCTGAAGAGTTCCTTAAAAATTTTAATGTGAACTAGCATGTGTTGCAATGTGTTGCCATAGGGGAGAATTCTCATTTTAACCAGGATGGAATAAAAAAGGGGCAAGATCCACTTCCCTTCCAGTTTGTCACTTTGGACTGTTTGGAGGAAAACTTGAACTTGGATTGTTTGCCTCTATAATATCACATGTATATGGTCTTAAGAGAGAATTCTGATTTTGTTGTCCCCCCCAGTTTTGAACAGTGTCCTTGGCTATTTCTGTAGTGACTGGTGCCAGACTTGGGACAGGACAAGGGGGGAAATGGCTTCCCCCTGACAGAGGGCAGGGTTAGGTGGGATATTTGGAAGGAATTGGTGGCTGGGAGGGTGGGCAGGCCCTGGCACAGGGTGCCCAGAGATGCTGTGGCTGCCCCTGGATCCCTGGAAGTGCCCAAGGCTGGGTCAGATGGGGCTTGGAGCACCCTGGGCTGGTGGGAAGTGTCCCTGCCCATGGCAGGGGTGGGATGGGATGGGCTTTGAGGTCCCTTCCAACACAAACCATTCTGGGTTTGGGTTTTTTTTTTAGTGATGTTTTAGTTAAGCAGCCACTACTTCCAGGAGCTGCAGCTTGTCAAAGCCAACTTGGCACCTCTTGGGCAGCATTTTGGATTTTAGTCCTGCTTAAAGCAATACAGAAAACTGTTACCACCATCTCCACCAGGTGTGTCCTCACACTTGGTCTTTTGGGTGTTTATTATATTCATATATTATAGTCCCTTTTTGAGAGTGACTTTGGGCACATCCCTGAGGTGGGTCAGACCCCACACTGGGTTGGTGAGCTTACCTCTCCTAAAATCCCTAAAATTCCTGCTTGTTTCACAGTCCTGGAATAAGCTGCAGTGGGCTCACAGCAGCCTCAGGAAAGGAGAAAGAATAGAGGGAAAACCTCAGGTGTAATTACTTTCCACTAAAAGCAATTAAATGCTGAATTTGTCCCAGAAAGCTGAATCCTTGTGGGATAAATGCTTCACACTTCAGTGTGGCAGCTCCTGCCTGCTCTTGCTCCATGTCCCAGCCTTGCTTTGTGGCTCTGCCTGACAGATCTTTCCAAAGTTAAATACAGGTCAGGCATGAGACCATTTACTAAGTGAAAATAGGGTGAGTTGGAAGCATCTTCCTCCCTTTGTAAAGAATAGGATTTGCTACAGAGCCCTGAATTGTCATACTGTGATTTTGCTCATATAGCCCCTATTGTGTGAGCCTTCCTAGCCTTGCTATCTTACTTCTTTTTCTTCCATCTCAAATAAAATTCCATTTTTTGCTGCCTGTCCATTAATGTTTTCTCACAGTGTGGCAGCCAAAGGGCTGTTGGGCAGCTACAGGGCTGATGATTGCTTAAAAAAGACTAAAAAACTGCCCTTTTCCCATCTTTGGAGCAAGCTGGGGATGCAGTTTGTTCAGGGAACAAAGAGGCAGCCTAGACAATAATGGCAAAAATCCTCATCTCACTTGGCAAAGCTGGTCTTGTGATTGCCAAGGTGAAGAGCTGGTAAGAAAAAAGTTAAAGGTGTTGTTTATGTTCCCTAATTTGATGATAAAATATCTCAGGGCACATGGAATCCTCACATGCTTTGTATCTGCAGTTTCCCCCCCTGCAAAGCTGCTCCTTCCATCCCTCATCCTTCCCAGGCTTCAATTCCAGCTCCTTTTCAGGATATTTCTTCAATCTGTGTTATTTTATGCTTATCTATGTTGAATTTCATCTTGGTTTGCTATTAGTGGTCTGGACACAAGAGTCTCTGAATAAGGTGCCTATGAAACCTGTTCCTAACCATAGGATGCTTCCCCAGCTGCTTCAGTGCCTTTCCTTGGAGTGAAAAGCTGTGGAGCTGAACTCCTTGGGTTTTCACCCACAGCCACTTCTCTTGGAGTGAGTTGTTCCTCTTCCCCTTTGTTCAGCAGCCTTTCTGGTGGTCCATGAAAGCCCCATGTCTGCACACAGCAGCTGGAGAAGGTTCTCTCCACCATGAGCCTCATTCCAATGCTCTTCACATCTCCAAATTGCTCCCTGTTTTCTGTCTGCCCTCAGTGTAGCAGTCCTTGTGGCACAGCTGAATCCTGACAGCTGGGTTTTCGAGGCTGCACATAATAAGTCCAGGAATTGTTTGATCATCCCCTTCAGAGATGATGCTCAGTCAGCAAAGCCTCTCAGAGCTGCCTGTGTGGTGAAGCCCCTGGAAACACCAGCCACGGGTTTTAATCCCAAGGGAGAGTGTTTGATTGGAGCTTTGGGCTGAAGGGAAGCATCACCTGGATTTTAGATTTCTTCCATCTGTCCCAGGGCTTTCATTTCCCCTCCAGGTTTACAAAATAAAAGCATGTGGAGTTCTGTCTCACTGGCAGTAATTACACACTCCTGGTCCTTTCTCCACAGCAGCTCCATGCAGGAAGCACCACTTTCCTTCCAGTGGCTCGTGGTGGTGGATGCAGAGCACGTTTGTGTGCCTGGGCTGGTTTCACTTGGATGAGCAAATTCTGCTGCCTCTGTTTGCTCTTAATACTGTGGGGCAAAGTAATTCCTGCACAAATTTAGGATCAGGCTCTGAGCTTGTAGAAAATATAACTCTTGGAATGGTGTAAACTGTTGTGTTTGACTTTTGTGTGTTCTTAAATGTTTTGGGAGAAATATATATTTTTATATATAGCCTGTCTGTGCCTCCCCACTGAGGGAAATTGGAAGGCAAGGACTGAGGATGAGAATTTCTGACACCACGCAGGGCTTTCCTGGGACACCACACCCAAACCCACAGCTCCATGCAGGCACAGGGCTGTATTCCCGTCTCCTCCCAGGCTGTTAAGGAACACCATGAACAACCAGCAAGGTTCATCTGCTCGGTTTTGTTTCAGTGGGAAGAGAGGCTGGGCAGCATCTTCAGACCTGTTTTGTACCTCTATCCCACCATGAGTTTCTGAGCAAATAGGGGTTTACTCTCGGGAACTCCAAGCAGAGGGGATGTGGCAGCATCACGGGCAGTATTTTCCCGGTCCGTGTAGCCCTGCAGTACCGATGCAGAGGGAACAGAGGGGGTGCTCCCTGGCGCACCATGGACAGCGCCGGCAGTCTCAGCTGACCTGGGGCTCCTCAGGTGGGTTTTGCTGGAGAATTGGAAAACTGGGGGCACATTTCCTTCCCCTGGCAGCCCCTGTACTGCTCCCCTCACAGCAGTTGGCTCAGTGGGGGCAGAGCCACGTGTGCCCAGTGCCACTGCAAGGGATGGTAGAGGGATGGGCTTGTTATCCCATTGTGTTGGCATCTCTCTTCCAGCCCCTGGGAGTGTTTTGCACCTTGGAATTGGCCCTGGCTGCAATTCTGCTTGGATTGGCCTCAGGAGATTGCCCATGGGCACCAGCAGGGAGAATGGGTGTGTCTGCTCTGGCCTTTGGGGACTACCTTGCTGCAGAGCAGGCAGGGATAACAACAAACAGCAATATTACAGTCTTAGCTCCAAAAAGGCTCTTTTGGGGGGACAGGAAGTGTTTTTATTTACTCCCTGTGACTCTGGCACTGTGTTCTGGTCTCCTTCATCCCTCACCTTGCTCTTATTTAGCCCTAATGAGGACTCTGGTTGCTGTATGCTGGTTTCCTTCACCCTTGCCTTGCCCTTCCTGAGCTCTGAGGGTGGTGCTGGGCTGGTACCAGGCTCCTGTGAAGTAAAGAGAGGTGGAAATGCTGCCCTGCTGGGTTTAGCCTTTGGCTGGGCTGCCAAAGTGTCAGGCAGTGGGTGTGCCCCAGGACACTGCTTGGGGCAGGAATGTGCCCTCCATCCCTTACTTCCCTGGCATTCGGCCCTGGAGCTGGGCTGTGCTTAGAACTCTGGAAATCCAGGGGAGAGGTGGGGGAAGCATTATTTGTGTCCAGGGGGTCTGTCCTTTATCCAGATGCAGATAAATCTGCTCTTCACCCAGGACCCAGCTTTGCAGAGGGGCTGAGGTTCCCTCTGTGCCTTAAGCCGAGCTGTGGCTGCCTCCTCCATCCACAGCCCCCCACCAAAGAGGCTCCAAGGCACTTGGGGAGATTAAAAGGATGATTAAAAACAAAGAACAAAACCAGGTCCAGCAGTCTTTTAAAAGGGGATTTATTTGTAATCACAGAAAGAGGAAAATGAGGTCCTGACCTGCTATGCTGCAGAGTGGGAAGGCCACGTTAAGGCCTTGAGCTGGATCCTGCTTCACTTGTGGTTTTCCCCTGCTGTAATTAAATATAAGCTTATTTTGGGTAGGATATGTCTGCTTGTTCCACTCTGAAAAACAAAGGTAAGGGTCTCTGTTGAGCTCTTTCTGGGGTTTGTGTGACTTCCAACTGTGCAAGGTGCTGCGGGAACATGGCACAGCGGGAGCATCCCTGGGGTCACTGAAATCCCGGGATAAGGGCAGGCTTTGGGATAAGCCCTGTGCAACACAGGTCAGGTGAAACACTTGCTTTTTCTTAAAAAAAATAAAATAATTAAAAGTAATAAAAGTAGTAGAAAAGAATGGAAACCTTGCATTAGGAACATGGAAGTATCTCTGTCACTGTACTGGGACTCCCAGGCTGTCTCATGTTTGTCCTTCTTGCCTTGGAACACAAGGAACACCTTTTAACTCTATTTTTGGTGTTTTGGTAGGAAAATGATTTCTAAAGGGAATAATCATGTAACACATGTCCTGTTTTCCTTGCAAACCTTTGAAGCAAATGAAGGCAGAGTGTTTTGTTCCTCTGAGGGTGTTGTGGTGCTGATTGAAGCCTGGGCCCAGGCCCTGCCCCTTGGGGGAGTGCTGGGGGCCTCTGCTTGCCATTGATTTTTATATAGAAGATTTATCTAAACAGGTGCAGTCACAGCAGACAAGTGACTACTTTGGTCTGTAGTGTCTGAATTATGAGCAGGTTCTTGCAGCCCTTCCTGAGCTCAGATTTGTCCCAAATTTGAAGGGTGCTGTTGGACAAGGGGCCCAGGCAGCCACAACCCTCCAGAGCTCTTGGTGGGGTCTGGGCTCAGTTTACCAGGCCTGGTTTTGTCTCCAGCAGTTGACACTTGTAAATTCTGCTCAGTCGATTCAGTAATTTCTCATTAGGAGTAATTTATGGGTGGCTGCTGAGAGGATCATCAGGCGTGAAGGAGCTGCAGCAGAGCAGGGCAGAGCCACGGGGCTGTCTGTGTGTCCTGTGCAGGCAGGGATGGGGCTCTGCCCCTCCTTGTGCCACCTCTCGATAACCACATGGACCACTTTGCCAATGGAGACCCGGGAGGGCAGGGAGAGTGTAATTCCTGGTTGTTGCTACTGCTGAGACACCAGAGCCCTGTGCTGCTGTCAGAGGTGCAGAAGGGGAGGTGTGGCAGCACAGCCAGGTGGCTGAGAGGGCCAGGGACACCCTGGCTTGGACCATTCATGGTGTGGCAGCAGGGCCAGGGCAGTGCCCGTCCCTGTGCTGGCCCTGCTGGGGCACCTCCAGTGCTGGGGGTAGTTCTGGGTTATCAGACAGGAGAGACATGGAAGGGCTGGAGCATTCTAGGGAAGGGAACGGAGCAGCAGGAGGGGCTGAGGGAGCTGGGGAGGGGGGCGTGGGCAGCTGTGCAAGGCAGGCTGTGGAAAACAAACAACCCCAAAAAAGCAAAGCACAAAGAACCTGGCACAAGTTTTTCCTGCCCATCTTAATTAGACACCTTTGAGGTGGGATTTTCTTCAACTCAGTGTGTTTGCAAGGCAGTTCTGGTCTCTGGAGTTTTTGGAATATTCAAGACCATCCCAGTTTGATGATGGTATCACATTGTCCTCTTCTCTTTCTCGCTCACTTTTCTGCACAAATACGTTCCAGGCTCTTGCGTACCCAGAATGTTAGTTTTGGTTCTAATTCTTTTGTAATGGGAGATGCTGGAGTTGGACTTTGATGATCCTTGTGGGTCCCTTCCAGCTGAGGGTATTCCATGATTCTGTGCTGCACGGTCAATCCACAGGGCGGAGAGAACAGCCTTTTCCCTGGAAAACAGATCGTTGGGGCTGCAGAGATCAGCTGTGAGTGGCAGGTTGAATGAGAGTAAATCACTTAACAGACCCTTGCTAATATCCATAAATCATGTGGAGAGCCCAGGAATTTCACTGAGCTCATCTATTGGAGCTTGTCACAGATGCTGTAATACATCATAGCAATGTCTGAATGGTATTAAATAACTCAACAAGGAACCAAGGCAGGCCACATCTGGCATGTCTAGACTCAGAAAATAGGTTATGTTTGGAAATGTGAGCTCTTCCCCAGAGTCACTCACCACCAGTTAACATATTTTTGAAAGTATTTAATTGCATTTGCACCAGGAGCAAGATCATGTTTCAATTGCTATTAACTAAGACATTTTCAAGTGTGGCCTATTTTTGCTCCTGGAGAAGTGGCTGTTTTGAGCAGAGCTGTCACCAGCATGAGAGGGTATGTGTGTGACATGTGAGGAAGTAGGAAAAGTTTAGGGAGGGGTTTTTTTATTATCCCCAATATTTGGTTTGAGTTTATTTCAATTTTTGGCTGCAGATTTCTGTAACTGATCTTTCTGAAGCCAGTTTGTGCCTCTGTGACAGGAAGGGGTGAGTAGGTTGGGGAACAGGGGGTTCCTGGGGAAGGGCATCTAACTCTTCTCATCGAGCTGTTAAGCTGAGGAAGTCTCTGCTGTTGAGTCTCTGTCCTTTATTGCTCCTCTCTTCCCCTGAGAAGCTTTTTGTGTTGTTTTGCTGGAAAATTTGCAAGGTGGGAATTATTAAACCTCTTTTTCCATCTGCCCGTTGTCTCAATGCCTTTGAGATGTTCATCCTTGTTGCACCCAACTGGGGACTTCATCCTGTTGTTTTCCATGAGAATTTCCCACTAATGTCTCTCCTGTTAATTACATCAGACTAACAATTTCTGTGACTGAGATGGTCAGTGAGGTTCAGGGCAGAACCCCTCACCATGTGCTCCTGGAAGTGCTGCTGCTCCTCTAGGAACCTCCAAGGGGGAAATCAGAGGGCAAAGATCCTCCAGACAACAGCCCTGCTGTCACGTGTGCAGGTTCACATACAGGTCATTCTCTGCCCAGAGGGGAAACCTGGGCAGGGTGGACAGCAGTGCCCAGCTCCTGCCAGGGATGTCCTTGGGAATCATCCAAGGAAGGGCTGGATGACAAGGTGGGGTTTGGGCAAAGGTTGGACTTTGTGCTCTTGGAGGTCTTTTCCAACCTAAACAGTTATGTGATTCTATTCTGTATTCTGTGACCTGCCTGGTGCTGCCACAGACATGACTTTATCTCCAGTGTTTCATCGTGTCTCTTCTTTCAATGCTCATCTCCTGCTCAGGAGTTGTCCAAGGTGTTAATTTTGCTGCAGGAACTAGAGATGGGAAATCTTGGAAGAGCCCAACCTGAACTGGCAGTGAGGAGTTCAGCAGCTCAATTTGACCTCATCAGGCAAAGGATAAAACCCCTTTCAGTCACCTTAACAGGAACTGAGAGCTGCCAGAGGATGAAGGATTGCAGGGCTGATGTGTTGTCCATGGCCCAAATAACTGAGCAAACACCCCACCCAGGGCTGGGGCTGCCCTGGCCCCTCCAGGGGCTGCATGTGTCCTGCAGGGCAACCATGGCCACCACAGCTCTGCTGCCTGTGGGACCCTGCCCCTTCAACAGCCCTGTTCTCCCTCCTCTGATTGAAAATCAGGCTGAAGATCAGTTAGGAACAGGGACTCGAGCTTTAGTTGGTCTCAGTCTATCAACTTCTGTTTAAGCAATGCCTATTTTTAGCTGCCACTCATGCTGATGGTTTGGTGGGTTTATTAATAGTTGGAGGGAATTTTTGTGCTCCATCATTTGGGACTGGAAAATGAAATGTGGGGAAATTTGGGAACAGGATGTGCAGCAGAGCTGGGGATCACTCCTTGGGAGGGGCTTGGCCAAGGCTGTTCCAGGGGGTTGGGGGTCAGCTGTGGTGTGGGGTCAGCACTTGGTGCTGTTCTAACACCAAGGACATCTGCAGTGTCTCTGCCAGTGGTGCTCAGGTCAGCGAGGCTCAAGGACTCCACATATTGATTGGATTATTTTAATTCCAACTTTTCCTTTTGTAAGCAAAGGGGTTTGAGCAGCCTGTGGCATGAGAGAGCTGTGCCTGCCAGCCCCTGTGTCCCAAAGGCAGGGGGTGACCTGCTCCCTACCCTGCTTTTCCTCTGGAAGAGGCTCCTGCTCCTCTGCTCAAACCCTGCAGCCTTTCGTGCTTTAAAATCCACTGTGTGGGGACAAGGGCAGCCAGAGACATCCATCCCCTTGTTAGGCAAGGATTTAAACGTTGTTTTAAATCTCCAGGAGATCAATAGGTGTGTTTAAGGAACTCCTGGTGAAGGATGGCTTGAGCCCCAGCAGCTATTGACTGGGCTGTAGCACCAATGAAGGTGAACACTGGCACCCTGGGCACCTCCCGCAGCTCTGCTCGCAGGTGCCATGGGAACAGCTCCCTGGCACTCACAGTTTGTTGCACACCCACTACCCAAGCTGGCTGTGGGCACCTGGGTGTGCTGGGTGACATCCTGCCTCCAGCAAGGCTCCAGGGAGCTTTGGCTCCAGCTCAGGTCACAGCCAGGGCTGATGGATGGGTGGGAGCGTGCAGGACACAGCTCTTGGGAGCACCAAGGGACGTCTGTGCTCTGTGTTTTGTCACAAACATCAGCAAATCCAGTTGGACTTGATGGTCTTGGAGGTGTTTCCAAACCTTGGTGATTCTGTAAAACATGCTGGGATGTACCCATGGAATGCTGCGGTTGGTGGGGCAGGGCAGAGCTGATGTCCTGGTGGAAGAGGGATGGAGCAGGTGATCCCAGAGGTCCCCCAGCCTCACATTATGTGACTCTGCTTCCACGGGGAAATCACACAGAAATATCTCTGCGAGTCCAGATTTGCAAACTTCTGTAGGATGTCAAGTCTGCAAAATCCAATAAGTATGGATTTCAGCCCTCCTCCCTGAAATACCACTTTCCTGGATTCCAGATAGTTGATTAAGTTTAATTTGATTTGATTCTCTTTGTTATTGATCCCATTCACTTGAATCGATAGTCCAGGAAGGAAAATAAATATTTTTGCAAGATTAATATGAACTTGTTAAGCAAACTGGGAGTGAAGTCATGCACAGCTCCCTTTTTTAGCTCCTTTCTTCCCCGCTCGTGTTGTGACAGAGCTGTTCCTTCCGCTCGGCTAAGAATAGCCCCGAGTCTCCCGGGAGCGGGCTCAGCCTGGCGCTCCCTGGGCTTGGGAGCTCAGCCTTGCAGGAGCTGTGGGGGGCAAACCCACCCCAGCACCTCGGCTTTGTGTCACTCCTGGGCACGGCGTTTGCAGGCAATAGCTGGAAGAAAACAGTGGGGTTCAGCTGCACGTGGGGGATGAGTTCAATTGGATTAAATGAATTAAATTCAGCTGCTCTTGGGGGATGAATTAAGGCTGAACCCAACGCTTTCTGTGCCGGATGCAGATGTGTTGTATCAGTCTGGGTGACTTTTAATACAGGACCAGTTCTGTGCTGTGCCCAGGGGAGCTTTTCCCTGGTGTTCCCTTCTCTGTGCAGACTCCCAGGGGGCAGAGGGGCCGGGATGGGCTGCGGGCTCCAGCCCTGAGGAAGCAGTGCTTGTGGTGAGGAACAGTCATGGATTCACAGCAAGGGAAAGCAGTGGCACAGAGGGCATGGGAGGGACATCTGTGCAACATCCCAGGGTCACTGAGGATGGAAAAGCCCTCCCAGCCCCCAGAGCCCACCCTGTGCCCAATGCCCACCCTGTCCCCCAGCCCAGAGCGCTGAGTGCCACGGCCAGTCCTGCCTTGGGCACCTCCAGGGCTGGGCACTCCAACCCTCCCTGGGCAGCCCCTGCCAA
>JAWWEE010000004.1:725132-735628 GCA_035221455.1 Xenops minutus
CTGGGAATTACAGGAACTGCAGGAGGTGGGGAATGGGAGAGGGGACTGAGAATGACAGGAACTGCAGGAGGGGGAATGGGAGAGGAGACTGGGAATGACAGGAACTGCAGAGGGGAGCAATGGGAGGACAGGCATTTCCACCTCTTGTTTTAGTTCCTAGGGAGTTTCTTTTCACACTGCACTGTAGCTGCCCTTGTATTGCCCATTTACCAGCAGCTGAATCCATGTCACTCCCACCCTGAGTAACTGGTGTGCTTTCCCTCTGCAGTCCAAGGCTCTCATCCCGCTGCAGACGGAGGCACATCCCGAAACCAAGCAGAGAGTGCTCACCAACTACATGTTCCCACAGCAGCCCCGCAGCGATGAAGGTGAAACAGCAGCACTGCCCACGAGGCAGAGTGGGGCTTGAGCAGAGGCAGGAGGAGATCCAGAGGCAGGAGGAGATCCAGAGGCAGGAGGAAATCCAGAGGCAGGGTTCCAACGTGGCTCTGTGTGTGCCTGGTCACACCAAGCCCGTGGGACACAGGGACATCCCTGTTTTGGCACCCACAGAGCAATCCTGTCGTTCTCAGGCCATCAGATTTTGGGTTGCTGAAGCACTTTTATCTGCAGAATGGCTTTGCAGAAGCCATTTGGGTCTGGGGTCTGTGTGCACAGAGGGAACTGTGGGCTCTGCCTGCTGGCCACACTGGCCCCATGTGGGAGCTGGGGGGGTGGTCCAGCCCCTCGTGGGGGCTCAGGGGTCCCAGCCTGGCCGAATTCAGGCTCCTCACACAGCAGCATTGAATTGGAGTTTCCATGCTGCCCCTCTGCTCCAGGGCTGCCCCCAAACCCTGTTGCTTTCCACCACTCCCATCCCAGCTTTTATAGCAACTCTGTCCTGGTTTCTCACTTCCCACTCTCATTGTCCCCCTGGAGCTTTCAAACAACAGCCCAAGGTTAGGTGGTCACTCAGGAAAGCCTCTGTAGCTCCTTTCCATGAGTGGGTGCCAAGTGCTGGCTCCTGTGCCTGCAGATTTCCAGTCGGACAGTGACAGTTTCAACCCCACGCTGTGGGAGGAGCAGAGGCAGCAGCGCATGACTGTGGCCTTTGAGTTTGAGGACAAAAAGGAAGAGGAGGAAAACCCAGGGAAAGTGAAGGTAAGTTCTCTTTGGTTTATTCTGGTACTCACGGTTTTTGGGCAGGGTCCAACATGCAGGTCTTGATTTGAAGTGTTTTCGTGTTCTAAATCCCCATAACCCTGTTCCTGTTGGGGTTCCAGCTGTGACAAGGGTTCTGTCACAAACCAGAATTAGCACAGAATGTTGGGAGGCTTTGGATTATTGTCCAACCACCCAGTGCTTTAGAAGATGAGGAGGCAGCAGAGCATGAGGAAGAGTTTGACACTAAAATATATCCAAGGCCAGGTTGGACGGGGCTTGGAGCAACCTGGGCTAGTGGAAGGTGTCCCTGCCCATGGCAGGGGGTGGCACTGGATGGGATTTGTTTAGGTGCCCACAGAGGGGCTAAAAGCTCATTGCTGGAACCTTCTGAGAGCTTCAGGTGAGTCCCTCCCCTGGGTTGTGACAGGTCTTGGGGAGGTTTCAACGTGTACATTTTTAGCAGTTCCACCAGGCATTTAAGGGAAAAATGTGCAAGTTAATTTAAATTCTCCACAGGCAGTAACCACCAACACTGCAGCATTTATAGCAGCATAGATTATACACAGATTTCCCTTTTTATCTTTCAGAGCTAAAACTGAACTCTCAGCCAAACATATGTTAAGAGAGATTTGGTAATTGGGATTGTTCAATAACTTTTTCCATCAAGAGTTTTGAACTCTGAGAATTCTCTCTTTGGGGTCTGGCTGTTTCTGATGTACCATTAAATGCACAGGAATCGTGTTGACAGGGAATTCAGGTTTCCTCTGTGATGATAACTCTGGATCAGTGAGGAAATATCTGCATTCCAGTGCTCTCCCTCCCACAGCTGCCAGGAGTTCTGCTGTTTAATATTAATAGTCACAGGGATGAGAAACTGCTGAAATCCCTGTCTAGGACTTGTCTGGCTCATCCAAGTCTTCCAGTTGATTTTCCCTGACTAGTTCTTCCCGAGGATTTGCTGGGACTTGGCTTTTGGCTGTGTCTGTCTCAGACCTCCCCCTCAGACCGTGCTCTGAGTGCTGGGACAGACCAGCTGCCTGATTAGGCCCCCACAAACACCATTTCTTTCCACCTCAATCACCCCAAGCTTCAGTGCTGCTTTCCAGCCTCAGTTTCCTTTTTCTGGTGGAATTCTTTGCTAACACGTGACATCCCAGCCATGTATCTGAACCTTTTCTGTTCATGTCAGAACCTCCTCTCTCTAATGCTTATTCCCCTGTGGTTCAGAACTCTCTGCCAGTATTTCTTAGAGTTTTATTTTCCAAATCAATCATGCTTTTCCCTCTGAAATATTCCTACTGACAGGCCATTTTCATTGAAATGCCAAGTTACTTTTTCCCCACTCCTAAAACAACCTCCTTTTCTTACCTCACGTGCGCAGTGAGGTAAAAACTGCTGTGTGGTAAATGACTCCAAATACTTTATCACGTGGTAAATGTGGAGTAGTTGCAAGTTTCACAGCCTTGGAGTTCTCCTGCTGCACAGATTGCTCTGGGAAATGTGGAAATTTAAAATGGGGGGGGTTTCTGGAAAATCTGTAGGTCTGTCAGTCAGTTAAAGCACTTTTCACCCTCTCCGGTGGTTTGAGTCTGTTCTCCAGTGTAGGAGAGGAGTAGGATGCACTCGAGTGCCTGTGGGAACATCATCCATCTCTGAGAGCAAATGGCTCCCAGGGGATCAGCTCCTGCTCTCAGCTGCCACCCATAATTCAGATTAATTGAGGACATAAAAAGGAGATCATTAATGCTGCGTTTCCCCCAGCGTTGTTTGGGGAAGTGGGATTGAATATGTCAGCACTGTCTGGCAAAGTGCAGGATTACCATACAACCCTGTCCCAGGGTAAAAGCTGGGAGGGAACCATCTCCATCTGTTACTTTATATCCCTGGAATTCCATATGGGGTGACACAGAGTAACCGGGCACATTTCAGTGCCAAACCCCGTGCGGGTATCTCTGTGCCACCTCAAATTACCCAGGATCATCCAGGGTTCTCAGGATGTGCCCTGATGCCCCAGCAGTGTACCCGTGGTTCAGTTTGCATGCTCTTTGCCTTGTGTCTATTTGGCCTTTAACTCTCTTTGTGAACGTCCAGGTGGAAATCAACCTCAAACGTTACCCCACTCCGTACCCCGAGGACCTGAAGAACATGGTGAAGTCTGTGCAGAACCTGGTGGGCAAACCCAGCCACGGAGCACGGCCCGAGGGCTCGGCCCCCAGCGCCAGCGACCCGGCCAGCAAGGACAAGTACGAGCACAAGTGGCCCCTGGCACCCAAGGAGATCTCCGTGGAGGTAACACAGGGCTCCTCCCTCCCCACCACCCTCCTCTGGCCCCCACAGCAGAGCTGGCATCTGCTGGGGCTCCCACACCCCACAGTTCCTGCTGCCACCTCTCAAGTGCACTCACTTGTAGGCTGAGTTGCTCCTTTTCCCTCAGTGCTGCTGAATTTTGGGGTGAAATCTACCAAGGTGTGAATTTTGCTGTTGATATAGCCAGTTTTAATGATAGGAGCAGGAGAAAGGACCCAAGCACCGTTTCCATCTCAGCCTTCAGTAAGTGCATTCCTGGCTCCGGTGTGTCAATGGCCAAGCAGTTGGTTGTGTCTGGCCCTGCTGTGCCTGTAGGTCCTGCCCCCTGTTAGGAGGAGGTACCCAATTAACCTCATCCTGAGCTAATGAAGGCAGCAGGAGGGCTCCTTCCCCTGCAGGGAGCTTCGGATCAGGTTTCCCTGAGCAGTGAGTTCCCAGGAGCTGCAGAATCCAGCTCTCAGTGTATTTGCCAGCAGTGGGTCAGCACAAACAGGGACAGAGTTCTATTCCAGGATGAATGCAGTCATTTAGGAAGCAAATTCTGAACTCCTGCTGTTACCAAGAGCGAGGACTGGATCTCCTCTCCCCATGGACACCCTGTCTGTGTGCAGGCACCCTTCACAAATAAGGGAAATCTCTTCCCCTGAGAGTTCATAACCTTGGACAGGGCTACAGGAATGCCAGCATTCCTGAAAATATTTACAAAGCCGTAATGCGGAAAAGAAAGAAACGAGGAAAGAGATTCACATTCTTTTTCACTCCTTTGTGGTCTAAACATTAGGAGAAACTCATTGTCCTTGAAATATCCCTGTGTCTGGCTGGTTGTGTGTGCAGGAACTGTTCTTCCTAAATTGTCCATGTCTTTAACACAAATGGGCTCTCCTTACCAATTCAGCTGTAGCTGTTCTGTCAGTGCCGTGTGTTTTATTTACAGTTACACATTTTCATTTCATACAAAAATAACCACCAAAACTTTTCCCTTCAAGATGCTTCAGAAGACTTCCTTCAAATCTAGGCACAGGTTCAATCAGCACTAAAATGTTTCAGTTAAATATTTTTTTAAAGTAAATATTTAAGTAAAATCAGTCATGTTTTCATCGAAATCTGAGATAATAAATTCCACCCTTATTCCTTTTTGCTCATTAAGTTCTTTGGGCTTTGACCAGCTTGGGCCAGGAGCCTTGGTGTATTCTACTCTTGTTGCTGAATATATAGAATTTATTGTGTCTTATCTAGGTTTTGAACTCGAATTTTCTTCCCAGCTCTCTGCTGTGCCATCCAACAATGGCAGTGCAGTTTCCCCAAGAGGCTGCTGTGAGTGCTGTTCCCATGGAGCACTGCAGAGGGGCTTCATCCCCTGCTGCACTGAGCAGGGGGAGCTCCTCACATTTGAATTCCCCAGGGCAGAGTCAAGACTGCTAACACAACGATTTCATCAGCTAAAGCAAAGCAAAGGGCTGTTCTTGTCCCTCCTCCCAGCACCGACAGGCACTGGGAAGGTGTTTTGGCTCCGAGCAGGGAGCTGTAAATACATTTTCCTCTCCTTGGCTTCCTGCGGGAGGATAAAGACAGGAGAAACTGTAGGAGAAGTGTGAATGATTTTGTGAACAATATTGGCCTGATTTCAGTTGTAACACATTAAATAAACCATAATTAAGCTCCATTTGCTTTTCAGATAATTAGGAGACAGGATTTCAAGCCTCAAGTTAAAAGACAGTGTGAAATTGCAGGTGTGTTCTGGTAGAGCTAAAGGCTGAAGGCAGTTTCCAGTACCAAGGTAATTTAATTTCAGGTGCAATGCTCACTGCTCATCCTCAGAGAGCAGATAAGGTGCTTTCTGTTCTGATCTCTTTTGGGTTTTCTTGCAGTTAATGTACACATGTCCCTTCACAAAGCTGTTTCTAAATAATTAAAGGGGGCATATGAAATGAGTAACAAGCTGTATTTCAAATCCCCTGCACCTTCACTTACAATAAGCAAACAATGTCTTGATTAATCAGCAATTAAAACAAACCTTTTTATTGTTCCAGGTCATTTTGAAACCTGTGAGTTTTGGGCAAATAGGAGTCTGGGGTAACTTTGTGCCACCTTTCCATGAGAAATAATGAGCAATACCACAAATCAGCAGTTCAGGTCTTTATACTTCAAATCAAGAATATTCTAAGAACCTCCAACTTCTCAGGGTGCCCAGAGAAGCTGTGGCTGCCCCAGCCCTGGAGGTGTCCCAGGCCAGGTCGGAGCACCCTGGGACAGTGGGAGGTGTCCCTGCCCATGGCAGGGATGGCACTGAGTGGGCTTTGAGGTCCCTCCCAGCCCAAACCAGTCTGGGATTCTATGGAATGAGAAATACTTCTCTATGAGAAAGTGTTTCCTAGACCAACCTAGAGCCTTCCCCTTTGTGCTGATTCTGTGGGTAAAGGAGAGGTGGTTTTTCCCTGGGTTGTTGCTGCAGAGGCAAAACTTGTGCTCCCAGCTGGGGAAACACCACCTGGGCTGTGCTGGATCTTCTGGGGCCTTCATCTCCTCCCAGTCACAACAGGACTCAATCCCTCCAGCTTCTGACTCTGTTCCCTTGTGGGGTTGAGTTGGGGGTGGGTTTTTTGGGTGGGTAGGGGTGGAAAAGACTGTTCTTTTTCTTTTAGTCTGATCTCCTTTATTCTCTATTCTTCATCAGAATTTCAGCAAAGTCTGGAATGAGGAACATCTGGCTTAATCCATTTATGCCTTTGCTTCCCGTGTCTCTGTGCCCCCTTGTCATCCCTCCCCCTGGCCCAGCCTTCTCCAGTTTGGAAGTGCTGCCACCCCTCTGTTCCTCTGGGGCAGATCCATCACTGATGGTCCCCATTCCTCATCCCTTCCCAGGGCTGCTCCCTGCAGAGCCTTCAGATTCTTTGCAAGGACACTCCAAGAGTTTGCTCATATCAAAAAATTCCATCTCTCTGGGTGACAATTCAATGTTCTTGTGTTCTCAGCCTGAATTATTGCTGCTGTTTCTCTTTCTCAGGTGTTTTAATGGTTTTTGCCATGTATTTTCTCCTGGCAAACAGCTCACCACAGCTTTCTGTCCTCTTCCTGTATGTCTCTGGTTAGTCCTGAGGAATAACTTCTGGCACACAATTGCCTTTATCTCTTCCCTTTCTTCTTGCAATTTCTCCTGTTTACAAGAGCTTTGAGTTTTTTTCCTATTAGTGACCTTTTTGTTCTTGAGCTTGTAGGAAAAAGGTCCTCTTAGAGTGAAATTAAATGGAATGTAATTTGGGATTTTTAGAGTATCTTTCACATTCATGGCATATTCACAAATGCCAGACTGGTTCTTACAAAAGTGCATTGATTTTTTTTTTTCAATAACTGCATTAGGGGCTAAAAAGCAAATCCTATAACACAGAAAGCTTCCTAAAATCCTTCACCTGCAATGAATGTTCATCATCGTGTCAAAAATGGACGTGCTGGTTCTTACAGCAGGGAGGTTGTAACTTATAACTTTTGAAAGTTTCATGGCCCAATGTTGGGATTCCAGGTTCAAGATAAAGAAAAGAAAGAATTCCCAATGAGTCCCCTGTCTGAGACAGAGACCACTCAGGAGTCACCTGTGGAAGCCCCAGAGAGGGAGGAGAAAGCCAAGGGTACCAAGAGCTCCGAGGTACAGCGAGCCCCGTGGCAGGCTCTGGGCTCCCAGGGAACACTGTCACACCCTCTGGCTGTCACATCAGGAGCTGGCTGTGCACAGCTTTGTCACCCTGCACTGGGAGATGGTCACGCTGCACTGCTCTTGTGTGGCTGTCACTGTGTCACCTGCACAACACCACAGACATCCTGGGACCTCTGCACGGCGAAGGGCAGTCTGGGCTGTGTCACACCAGGAGAAGGACAGTCTGGGCTGTGTCACACCAGGGAAGGGCAGTCTGGGCTGTGTCACACCAGGGAAGGGCAGTCTGGGCTGTGTCACACCAGGGAAGGACAGACTGGGCTGTGTCACACCAGGGAAGGACAGTCTGGGCTGTGTCACACCATGTAAATGTTACTCCTGAGGGGGGTATTCAGCTGGGGCTGCCTGTTTTTGCTGGTGTGGGAAGGTCCTGCCTCCAGGAGGACACTGAGTGCAGAAGGATTAAAGTAGCTGTTGTGCAAATATAATTATGTTCTTCAAGGTTCAATCATGTGGCAAAGGCTCCTACAAATCTGTGTTACTACAAGAAGTAGTTAATGGGGAGTAAATCTCTGAGGAGTAAAAGCAAGAAAATTTTTAAAGTATTGGAGCATTTCACTTTTTGACAGTGGCTCAAATCCTCATCCTGCCCCACACAAGAAATATGAACTCAGCCAGTGTGTTTGGTTTGGGTTCTCCAGTTTAAATTGTTTAATTATTACCTCTGTCCTTATTGACTTCACTCTGCAAAGTCACTGGAGAATCTTTACCAACACATGCACATGTCTCCATTAGTGTAAGTTCCCTCTTCAATCTATTGCTTCTGACCATTTCCATCCTCATTTATGGTATTAATTATTGATTTTCCCCTAATATCCCTCTAAAACTTCCTCTCTTTTACTACATCCTCTCCTCCTCCATCCTCCGTATGAGCAATGACAGCTCCTCCTCCCATGAGGGTCCTGGTGCCATTGGCTCAGCTTTCCATCTCCACCAGTTCCCTTTCCATGATTTTTCCTGGGCTGGGCACCCTCCACCAGCTGGGTTTCCCATGCTGCCCACCCCTCAGGGTCCCTCTGCTCCGGTCCCTTCCCAAGGGCAGGGTCCCCATGGCATCCCTGCAGCACCCTCACCCCTCCCTGTGTGCCCAGGGCACCACCCTCAGCCCTGAACTTCCCCCAGGGGTAAGAACTGCCCCAAAATTCCTCTTTGTGACTTCACTATCTTAGAAACATAAATGCCCTCATTTAAAGTATCTCTTTCTAAGACTGCATCCCACTTCCCTTCCACATTTTTCCACGTGATTTTCAGTCTATATCCCGTTGCAGGGCAGCCTTTGAAGGGAAGGATGTGCTGACCTCTCAGGGAGAAGTTTATTAAAACCACATCATTTGAATTTAGCCACAGACCCTTTAGAGGCAAAGCCCTTTTAATTAAGTATAGCTACAGGGGCAGCTGAGTCTGTGCAGGGACTTGTGCCATGAATAACTGAACGGTTTCCTCCTGAAATAACAATTGTTTACTCCCAATTTGTGTTTATTTCTACTGGCAGCTTGTTTTTGTGACCTTAGCTTCATCCAAAATGTTTACGTGGCCTTGATGTATCTCACAAGTTCCATCTGTTTTGTCCACATTTCACGAACCAGCACATCACCATAATTTAGAGGAGTATTTCTGGAGGACTAATTAGAACTTTCAGCTGACAAATGAGCATGATTAGACAGTGCCCGTGTGTGGGGTTGGTGTGCTGTGAGGGGCAGGCAGGGAATGCTTGTGCCTTGCAGTTTGAAGTGCATTCTGTCTCCTGTGTTTACTCTTGGTTGTTCTGTTCCTCAGGATGCCTTTGGCCATCCTGCCAGTGAGATGAGGCTGGGGGAGCTTCGTCCTTCCATGCCTGAGACTCCGCTCTACCCACCCAAACTCGTCCTGCTGGGTAAAGACAAGAAAGGTACTGACCTCATTTGCAGCCTTTGGCATGGAAACGTGTGTGATGTGCACAGAGAGATGTTAAACTTGAGATGCTCTGCCCTTCCCTCTGATTTTAAAACAAATTCCATGCGTATTTGTGCACATGTATATATATGTTTATATATCTCCCCAGAGTTTCAATTGAAAAATGTGTTTTTCTGCAGTTTAGTTCTCAAATGCCACGCCCTGAGAGCGTTTGCTGTGTTTTGTTTCAGAGTCGACAGATGAGTCTGAAGCAGATAAGATCCATTGTCTGAATAACAGCGTTTCCTCAGGCACTTACTCAGACTATTCCCCTTCCCAGGCTTCCTCAGGCTCCTCCAACGCGCACGTAAAAATGGGCTCCCTGCAGACCACGGCTAAAGAAGCAGTGAATAACTCTCTGTGGGGGAACAGGTGTGACCTCCTTCCTTGGCACGGCTTCTGGTTGCCTTTTGTCTTGTCATGTGCACCCAAAGTGGCCATATCAATGGGTGAAGGCTTTTTGTTTAAAAATTCCACGTTTTTCCCCCGTTTGTGTGTAGCTGCTCCCAGGCCAGGCTGTGCAGAGCTGGCCACCCCTCCATACTCTACAAAGAGCAGGAATTCCACAGCTGGGGGGTCAGCTCCGTGCCCTCCCCAGGCATTAGAGCTCCTGGAAGCTGAGTGCAGCTGACTGCAGTCTGTGTCCCAGTGGTGCTGGCCCGGCCTCCCTCTGCCCTGGACTCCAAGAACAACGTGGAAACTCCTCTTGGGAAGCTGTGATCAGCCATCAGCAGCCTGAGGACACCCTGGTACCACACCAGGAACACCCTGCCCTGTCTGTCCCTGCCAGAAATCACCCCACGGGGTTCCCTCCACAGGCTCTGTGCTGTTAAAGAGGGGCCAGAGCCTGCTCAGTGGGTGAGAACAGGCACAGACTGCAGCCGGTGTCTCTGGTTAAAAAGGAAGAAATGCAAGGGTGAAACCCCTCCCGGGGCACTGCCAGGTTGTTTTTGCAGCAGGAGAATGTGTTCAGCTGCATTTCTGTGAGCACAGCACGGAGCCAGCCAGCCTGGCACTGACCTCGTAGGTTCTCCACATGTGCACTGACAGAATCTGTGCTCCAGGGCAAAATCCTGCTGCCACCTTCATGGCACGAGGTCCCTGTGTCACAGCACGGTCCCAAAGCCAGAGCAGAGATGGGAGAGTGCTAAATTGCTTTAAGCTTTTAGAGAGCATCCAAAGGAGGGACATGGAGATGGTTCAGGGCCAGGAGGGGAAGGTGTGAGGACACTGAGGGCACTTGGGGTGTCCAGCTGGAGAAGAGGAGACTGAGGGGAGACCTCATTGCAGGGACAACTCCCTGGGGAGGGGCAGAGCAGGGGCAGGCACTGATCTCTGCTCTGTGTGACAGGGACAGCACCCAGGGAAGGGCTGGAGCTGTGTCAGGGCAGGGTCAGGGGGGATCTCA
>JAWWEE010000004.1:735728-749869 GCA_035221455.1 Xenops minutus
GAGCTGCAGGAGGGTTTGGATGATGCTCTGGGGCACAGGGGGTGACTCTTGGGGATGGGCCTGGGCAGGGCTGAGGGTTGGGCTGGATGGTCCTGGTGGGTCCTTCCAACTCAGCATGTCCTGGGATTCTGTGCTAGCGCCATCCTTGTGGTGATGGTTCACGTGCTGCGATAGAGGGCATTTTATCTTGTTCCCTTCTCCGTTGCCCTTGCAGGCTGGCCCAGTCATTCCCACAGCCCCTGGAGACCAAGCCATTGCTGAGCCAGCGGGAGTCGGCCCCGGCTGGGAACCTGCCGGCGCGGCCGGAGCGGCGCCCACTGAGTGACACGTTCACCGAGGGCTGGCCCGACGGCTCCCACTACGACAACACGGGGTTTGTGGCCGAGGAGAGCACCGTGGAGAACCCCAGTGCCAACCCCCTGCTCACCACCAAATCCAGGAGCTCGTCGGCGCATGGGCGCCGGCCGCTGATCCGGCAGGACAGGATCGTTGGCATCCCCCTGGAGCTGGAGCAGCCGACGCTCAGAAACACACACGAATCTGAAGTGCCTCCTCCCAACCCTTGGCAAAATTGGACCAGAACCCCCAGTCCTTTTGAAGACAGGACAGCTTTTCCTTCCAAACTGGAAAGCACCCCCACCACCAGCCCTTTGCCCGAGCGGAAAGACCACATCAAAGAGTCTCCCGAAATGACGAGCACTTTCCCTCCAGGAATAGCGTGGGAATATCACGACTCAAACGCTAACAGAAGCCTCACGAACGTCTTTTCCCATATCCACTGTCGCCCAGACCCTTCCAAAAACGTCATTTCCATCAGCAAGAGCACGGAGCGGCTCTCCCCGATGATGAGGGATTTAAAAACGAACAAGTTTAAGAAGTCGCAGAGTATCGATGAGATAGACATCGGTACGTACAAGGTGTACAACATCCCCCTAGAAAACTATGCATCCGGGAACGACACCGTGGGGCCCCACGAGAGGGTGGACAAGCTGCTGGGCCCGGAGCACGGCATGCTGAGCATGTCCCGCAGCCAGTCCGTGCCCATGCTGGACGACGAGCTGCTCACCTACGGCAGCGTCAAGGTGCAGCCGCAGCAGAAATCGTCCGTCACCAAGAAAGTCTACCAGTTCGACCAAAGCTTCAACCCGCAGGGCGCCGTGGAGGTCACGGCCGACAAGAGGCTCCTGCCGCCCTTCCAGCTCAACGCCGAGTACCTGCCGCCGGCGCCGGCGCCCAAGGGGCTGCCGCAGGAGCTGGTGAGCCCGCGGGGGTACCGCGCCTACGCGCCCGTGGAGCCCGTGTTCTCCTTCTCGCAGCCCTCGGTGGGCGAGGAGCCCGCGGGGCCGCCCTTCGGCAGCCAGGGCGCGCGGCCGGGCTTCCTGCGCAGGGCGGACTCGCTGGCGGGCGCCGCCGAGATGTCGGTGTTCCGCAGGCTGGGCGAGCCCCCCGAGCTGCCCCCGGCAGACAGGTACGGCCGGGCGCCCTTCCGCGCCGCCCCCGAGCGCCCCGCCGGCGTGGCCGTGCCCGAGGCACAGTTCCTCAAGCGCAACGGGCGCTACGAAGACGAGCTCCCTTCCTACCAGGAGGTGAAAGCCCAGACTGGGAGCTTCCCAGTTAAAAACCTCACGCAAAGGAGGCCCCTGTCCGCACGAAGCTACAGTACTGAGAGCTACGGCACGTCCCAAACGCGGCCCGTCTCGGCGAGGCCCACCATGGCAGCTCTGCTGGAAAAGATTCCGTCAGACTATAACTTGGGTAACTATGGCGACAAGCCTTCCGATAACAGTGATATAAAGCCAAGGCCTCCCCCTGGGAAGGGAAATGAGAGCTGTGCTAAAATGCCCGCTGACTGGAGACAACAGCTACTTAGACATATAGAAGCTAGAAGGTTAGACAGGGTATGTTTGGCATTTCTCTGCAATTAATGCCTTTAGTTGTGTGTTTCGGTATGTCAAACTCTTTGCACGTGCAGTGGTGACCGCCAGAGCTCCCAGTGCCGGAGTCCCCGCCCTGGGGCCAGGGGCATTGGCCGCCGAGGGCCCTGGGGTGGCCGGCCGGGGCTGAGCCCGCGGCAGTCCCGGCGTGGGGGCTCCGGCAGCACTGCCCCCAGCCCCGGGATGCTGCCCCGCTCCGGCCCCGCCGTGCTGCTGGAGCCCACCACGCCAGGCACCACCGAGAGCTCGGGGCACGCCTCGGCCCAGGGGCAGGACAGACAAACGGCACCGAGAACGAGCACAACAATGTATTTTAGCTGTCGTGTCACTGTTAGTGGAGGGGGTTTAAAGGTGTCTCTTGACTGAGAAATATCACTGGGTACCCACTGCCACGGTGTCTAATGAGGAATGTGATCCTTACTCCTTTTAGCTGTAGGAAGTGGTGCTGATTTGCCTTTTAGCCAAAGAGTACGAGTCCTTTAGTGCATGATTTCAGTCACTGCCTATTTAATGACCTACTTCATGAATCGCATTTACTTCATGAACTGAAGTGGTTGTGAAAAATTACTGTCTTGAGATGCATAAGAAGGTAGTTGCCAAATGTGTCCATTTACCTGCTTTCTGCCAGAGCCTCTGAGTTTGGTGTTACTGCAGTCCTCCCCTCCCAGCTGCTCGGATGTGATGCAGATTGACATGTCAGTAAGGACCCCGGGGGTTAAACTTAAGAACGGGCTCACAGGCTGAAGTGTTTCCCCCCTTCAGCTCTTTGCCTTGTGCTGTGTAAAGCCAATTGGAAACTCTCCCCAGGGAAAGCAGCACACCCCGAGCAGAGCCACTTCTGGTGGAAAGAAACACTTCCCAGATGTTGTCTGTTGAAGACATATCCTTACCCTTAGCTTACAATGTGTACCGAGTGATGCAGGACTCAGGGAAAGCTGCCCCTGGTGGCTCTGCTCAGCTGGCAGCAGTCCCTGTGAGCAGGTTACTCCTGGTTGCAGAGCCCTGGTGGAGGCTGTGCCGGGCAGCCCTGGCTGTCCCATGAGCAGCTGCTCTGGGAGAAGCCGCTGCCCCCAGGTCTGTGCCAGACCCGTGTCCTGGCCGTGCCCTGCAGGCAGGGACAGGGCAGAGCCTTCTCCCCCAGGGATTGCTTGCTCCTGGGGGCCACACACATCCCTGGCCCAGCCGTGGTGCTGCAGCCGAGCCCAAATCTGGCCCTATTTGCCAAACAAAGACTCGTGCCCTGTGACACAGCTCCAGATACCAACACCTCATCTGCTGTCAGCGTGGAAGTCGTTTCTGGTATCCATTTTATGTACAACGAGCAATGTACTTGCTTTGTGTGACCCAGTGCATGCCCCGGGGAGCTATCGATCTCTTGGGACTGTTTGTTTGCTTAAACTAAAACTCTGTGAACTTAACCATATATGTGTGATACTTAATTCGATGAGCATGTGTGTTCATATCTGTCACGTGGTTGTTTCCTCTACTCAGACCGCTGCTTACAAACACCACACAGTTAGCCTTGGCATGCTGCACTCTGGAGGGGTTTCAGCAATGCATGCCGGCCGAAGCATGACTTTAAACTTGCAGACTAAATCTAAATTTGAAAACCAAATGCTTCAAGAGCTACCTCTACCGAAAGTAAGTATGGGCTAGCCAGCATCACCGGCATTCCGAGTAAATTAACTCCTTGCTTCCTCCTGGTTTAGCTGTTGCCTACTACTCATGCTTATAGAGACCCAATCCAAAAAGCAAGGCTGGCAGTGCTAGGGTTTTCTTCCTCAGTGCTCTTGCTTTTTGGATTCCGGGTTTCCCGTGGCTGTCATTCCTGCTTCCTGCTCTCCTCCTCCAGACCGTGCCATCATTTCCTCGACCTGTGCCGAGAAATGGGGAACATGCTTTGCTCTGTCTTTTATCTTAGCAAAATGAGGGTAGAAGTGTTGAATGTGCATTAGCAGGCTCCAGGAGACAGGGATTTTGGCATGTGAGTGTTAACTGGCTCTGCTGTAATAGCTGAGGAGCTTTGAGCACGTGCCTGGCACACCCAAACTTCAGTGGAATAGCACCTATAGAAAGAGAATAATCTCCTTTTTCCTATTTTATATCTGTTGCTGATAAGTACAGGCATACGAGACCATTCCCAAACAGATGTTTGAAGGGAGAAGCACACAGGATGAGGCAGAGAGGGACACTGCTGTGGGATTTGCAGTGTCACAGAGGAGATGCTGAGACCTTCCTGGGCACCCACGTGGTGGCACTGCCCGAGTGAGGGCAATGCAGGAGGGACGGGCATGGCTCAGCCACCCCCTGCCTGGGCAGCAGGAGCTGCTGGGACAGTTTAGCAGCGTTGCTGATGAGTTAAAGGGCAGCAGAGCAGGGCTGCAGGGCTGCCCTGGGACCAGCTGTGCTGCCAATTGCTGGGCTGGCCTCTGGCACCACTGGCACCCACCCAGGCAGGACCAGCCCTGGCCAGAGTTCCCCCAAGGAGCCTTCCAAGGCCCCATTTCAGAGGTTCAGTCCGAGGCTGTTGGGCAGAACAGGAGGATTTCATGGCAGCAGCATGAGCAGGGTGTGTGGGTTGGCCAGAGCTCAGCCCTGCTCAGCTCTCTGTTGTGACATGAGCTCCGTGCTGGAGTTGTGGACAGAGCTGGGACAGAATCACAGCACACACAGAGCAGTGTCAGGCTTTTCCTGCTGGGACTGACTCTCCATGCACTGTCACCTCCATCCCATGTGTCATCAGCTGTCCCTGGGTTCCCCCACCCTGCTCTCTGTGCTTCTCTGTTGTTGGGTGGGTGGCACTGAGAGGCCCCCAGGGGTGTGTGTTGGCCACAGGTGACATTGCAGTGTTGTCTCTGCTTCCAAAGAACCTGTTTGTCTCCTCGGGTACATGCCAGGTCTTGTCACGAGTCCTTGGAAAAATCCATTTGCCATCAACCCCAAATGACAGTGCTGGTTTGCCACACACGGCAGGAATACAGTGTTTTATAGCCCTTCAGGATCTGAGGCTGTAGATGAATATGGGTATTAATGGATGGATGTCTGAGGAAATTCATAAACTGTTCACAGTGCATATTTTGGGATGTGCTCTGATGTGGATTATTCTGCTTTCTATTCCACCAGCATTTCACTGCTCCATACCCATATAAACTGTGATGCTGAACTGCATTAAGGGGGTTATTCTATTATTGTACTGTTTGGGAAGCTGGGGGAAATGATTGTTGAATGAATATTGTGTGTATTTAGTATTGTTTAATTTTATTCCTCCATATGTTCTAAAGGATTTGCATTTCTTGATGAATCCAGGCCACAGCAGTTTAATGTTTGCCTCTTCTCCCCCCTCCTTCCAGTGGCCTGGATTCAAGAGAGTAATGAGTGAGCTCTGGCTGTCCAGTGGATGGTCAGGAAATCAAGTTTGGCACTAACTTATTTTCAGTGTTTATTACGCTGGTTGTGCTCACAGTAGGGGTGCTGGAGTGCTGCTGTCCCTGCTGTGCCCAGGTGTGCCAGGTGTGCCCAGGCTGCAGCCTGTGCCCGCTCAGAGGGGGCCAATATTGCACGGGCCACGTCTGTTTTGTGGCACAAACCAAACCCACTGAGTTTTCCAGCTCACTGAGAAGGCAGAAAACCCCCTCTGTGCTTTTTCCTTCTCCCTCTCGAGTGCAAACTCCCCTCTGCAGGGGGAGGAAACAGCCCAGCATTTTCCAGCAGCCTCCTTCCCATTCTGGGACCCGCCTGCCGGGTGGTTCAGAAGTTCATGGCTTGGTGGAATCCAGTTCCAGGAGTGTCTGCTGGCTCCTGCCTTTGGGAACAGCAGCCAGGCAGAGGCTCCCTGTGGAAGGAGCCTCCCCACCCCTCCCTGCACCCCAGAGAGGTCTGCAAACCAATCCCTCGGGATGGGAGAGGATTCCCAGGAAAGCTCGGGAAGGGGTGGCTCTTTTTTCCATTTTAATGGGTGTAAAGAGAACTCCACAAGGAGGTCTCAGGCTTTGAACAAGGGAAATGTTTTTCTAGTGGTTTTTAATAGAAGGAAAATCACAACTTTCGTGATTTTTCTGGAAGACTTGAATGATGAAAGGATTTTAATGGAAGTTTTCATTCATTTTAAATAAGCAGGGTTGATTTTTTTTGTATTTTAACCACTGAGATATGTGATTAAAATCACAATTTACTTCTATTTACTTTGAAACTTTAGTTAAAAATAGTCTTTAATTGACAAGTTCCCAGCTTTCAAAGCAAATTCAATTTATTCTTCAGCCATCTAAAGAAGTGTATCCTGATTTATTTTTTTTTAATCTAAGCTGGAGAAGAATTTACTTGAATGACAGAGGGGAAAAATAGATATTTTTTGTTCCTTTGCAGATTATCATTAGTCAGAACTCATTAAGCACCACATCATTCAGGTGCTCTCAGTGGTAGCACAGTGTTGGAATTAACAGGTAACAGGAAAATCAGGATGGGACAGGAAAAGCACAAGCACCCTCCAAAGTCCTGAAAACAGGAGTGAAATAACCAGGGGGAAAAGTGACAAGGAAGAAATATTTTTAACAGGAGAGAAAGGGGGAAGATATCACCATGTGTTACGGTCATTTCTATTCAGGAAAACATTTAATTACAGGTTAATTTTGTACTACAATAACCTGGTGGCTCAACAGGAGCCAGGCCCAGCCTAGAGAGGGCTTGGAGCCACAGTCAGAGCCCAGCGTGGGGGACAAGGAGTCACAGCCCGACCTTTGCCAGCAGGGGATGTTTTCTGCAGAAAATACAAACATCTAATCCATCTTGGTGGCAAGTACTTTATAAAAAGGTTTTTTGCTGCTTGAGCGAGCAGCAGAAAAGTTCTAAGCCACTATTCCTGGTGACTGCACACTGGAATGGGGGATTCCTACCAAATTGGGTTCTCTGAGCGATGTTAAATGAGTTTTCTCTTGTCTTTCATCATTCATTATTCTCATGGTTTCTCTCCTCTGCCTCTCAAGCCCCCCTGCTTGCAGGGGGTCCCCGGCCCTGTGGTGCCATGTGAATGCCGTGCTGGGGGAACTGGGAGGGTCTGTGCTGCAGCCACGGCGCGGTGCTCTTGGTTTCACCGGGTGGTGGCTGAGCTGGAGCCGGGGGGGATGAGTGGCTGGAGACTAAAGGCTGCCCTGCATTTGTGCAACAGACCCCGTCGCAGCAGAGCAGCATCCTGGACAACGGGCAGGACGAGGTGTCCGTGGGCAGCCAGTGGAACCCCTACCCGCTGGGGCGGCGGGACGTGCCCCCCGACACCGTCACCAAGAAGGTAAGGAAGGGACCCCAGAGCACAGCCCAGCACCAATCCAAGCAGCAGAGCGGGTGGATGAGGACACGCCTGGCTCTGTGTCAGGGCTCGAAGCAGGAATTGCTGGGGATTCAGGGCATGGGTTTGTGTGGTTTGTGCCAGCGGTTCCAGCGCTGTGTGCCGTGGGCACCGAGGGCTGGGCAGGCGTGTTCCTGTCCCTTGGCCTGCAGAGTGTCATCAGATGTTTCAGTTCAGTGGCAATCAGAACACAGAGCAGTGTTGGGGTGGTGCCAGCCCAGCTCTGGGCATGCCAGGAGTGGGTCTAATTTCCACTTTCTTGTGATGAGTATTGAATTCCAGCCGTGGGAGCTGGGCCGGCCATGGGCAAACATTGGCTGCTCCCTCCCAGCCCCAGCTTGGCTCATCCACTCAGAACTGCTGGCTTTGGCTGCTCTCATCACAGGGCTGCAGGATGGGGGTCCTGACAAACCCAGCCACGTTTGGGAGGTGGAGCTGCTCGTGTGAGCTGGGACAGTGACAGTGCTCACTGTGTGCATGGAGAGCCCAGCAGCCCATCCCTGCCGTGAAGTCCTGGGGCTGAAGAACAGCAGGGGGAAAGTCATGGTGTGCACACTGATAATGAACCCTCAGCTGGGCAGGGAGTTCCTCCCTGCTGCCCTCACTGCTTTTATCCAAGGCAGTGGCAGAAGCAGCAACCCTTGGCTTCCAAGGGAGAGAGAAGTGCAGCCAGAGGTCCATGTGTACAGGATTGCTGGAAGATGGAGAGGAAAACAGCACCTCCCGGTCCCAGGAGGGGGAGGAGGAGGCTGCTCTGACAGCCAAGTTGTTTACACTCTGATATGCAAGAAACGAGGATGAGGAATGTAAGAGGAGTCATGCTTGTCTTCCCTGGCATTTTGGGATAAACCCTGTGTGGGTGCATTCACAGCTGGATACCATCGATGTCGTGCATTTGTGCCCCATCAGTGCACAGTCAGTGCTGAAACAGCTCCCCATCAGCAGAGCACCATCGGGACTATCACGAATTAAACTGCAGATTCTCTTCTGCTCTGGATATTTCATGTCTGGCTGCTCCCATGGCATAAGTGCAAACATTGCTGCACTCAGTGGATCACTGTCAGCTACTCCCACTGCACTGTAAATGTTGGACTCTGAGCTGAAAATAATGAACTTTGGTGCTGGATGCTAAGCAGAGAATGCAGATGAAATTGGGGAAGCAGTCTGCATAGCAGAGCTTTTCTGCAGAGGAAATAATGCCCATTTCCATGAGAAGCAGCTTATCCCCCTGCACAAGAGCCACGCTCTGAATCCACAAGCAGGAGTGATCTGATCTGCTCCAGGTCTATTAACAGCTTGGGAAAATGAATTCTCAGAGCTGTTTACTCACCTTCCTCAGGAGGGTTTGCAATGTGCTGGAGTGACAATGCTCATCTCTCCATGCAAAGTCACCTCCAGTGTCCTGCTTTCCCAGCATCTGGGGATTAAAATCCAGCAACTGTTTGAAGTTATTCAGAAAATCTTTGGTAGAATAGAAGTTCAACATAGCAAACAGTTAAATGATGTAAATATCAATTGTAATATGTTTGGTTTCCCACTAACTGTGCTCCTGCAGAGCAGAGTCACTGTGAGGAAGAGCTGTGCTTGGGAAGTAGTGGGAAGAAGAGCTGGGAATTGCTCTTCCTAGGGAAAGGAGGGGTGTGAGAGATGGACAGACTGTGTACTCAGGCTGATGGAGAACCGTGGGATGGTTTAGGATGAAAGAGACCTCCAAGATCAGTGAGTCCAGCCATTACCTGGTGTCTGTAGAACTGTAGGACACTAATAATTTGGTATTCCCAGATTACTCCCACATGTAGCTCCTCCATGTGCAGTGTCAGTGAGCTGGGAATGCTGCACAGGCATCACCACTTCATTAGCAGGGCTGGGGGTGGTTGTTTCCATCCTTCTTGCTGCTCATAATGCAGATTAAATGCCCATTTTGTATCCATATGACCATTTCTGTGATCATTCCATAATTTATGGGCTATTTCTCCTATGGCAAAGTTGGATGTTTTAATCTCCCAGCTGAATAATTCAGTGCCTATTAAAAGGCTTTAGTGTTGAGGCTTCCTGGAAGATGACTTTACTGTTGTGTGCACACGACAGGAGCCACCCTTCCTTGGCTGGAAATGGCAAAAGGCCACATTGCTGTAAAGGCCCTTTTCCCTTGTGCTGGAGCTTCAAACCAGCAGGTGTTGTCACAGAAATGTTGTCACAGGGCTTTGGGGGGTTGCATTTTGTGAAAGCCACGTCTGGTCATAAGACAAGGCGTAGGATTTCACTGCTGGTGCTTTCCATACCCAGAGCAAAACCCTGGCCAGTGTCTCTGTTATAGATCTTATTCCAAATTATCCTTGGAAAAAACAAACATTCCAGTATCATCCGAGTGGGCTGTGATAAATTATTCCCCCTCTGCTTTGATTTAATAAATGTTTTCAGCTCAGAAAACCCGCTGAGCAGAAGTGTAGATGTGGCACAAGGAGAAACCACCCTGTGTTCCCCAGCTGGCTGATTCCCCCCAAACTCCCCAGGTGCCCCATGCCGTGGCCATGTCCCTGCTGCCTTTGATCCTGCCCTTCCCAGCTGTGCTCCAAAGCCAAAGCCCTGCTGGGGCTCAGCTTTGCCCGGCCCTTCTCTGGGACTTCACCAGTCTCCCCCCTCCATCCCCTGCTCTCGTGTGCTAACACACTGCCTTGCCCACAGGCAGGTAGCCACATCCAGACGCTCATGGGCTCGCAGAGCCTGCAGCACCGCAGCCGGGAGCAGCCCTACGAGGGCAGCATGAACAAGGTCACCATCCAGCAGTACCAGCCACCGCTGCCCATCCAGATCCCCGTGTCCCAGAGCTCCCGAGCGCCCCAGGGCAGCCGCTGCCTCATCCAGACCAAGGGCCAGCGGAGCACGGACGCCTACCAGGAGCAGGTGAGGGGACACAACCCTGCCCTGCTGCTCCGGGGTGGCCACGGGGCAAGGGAGCCCTGGGCAGCACTGGGGCAGCTGGGCTGGGCAGCCCGGGGGGCTCTGGGTGGACTGGGGGAGTTCTGGGTGGACTGGGAAAGCTCTGACTGCGTTGGGGGAGCTCTGGGTGGACTGGGAAAGCCCTGACTGGGTTGGGGGAGCTCTGGTTGGACTGGAGGAGTTCTGGTTGGACTGGGAAAGCTCTGACTGGACTGGGGGAGCTGTGGTTGGACTGGGAAAGCTCTGACTGGGTTGGGGGAGCTCTGGTTGGACTGGGAAAGCCCTGACTGGGTTGGGGGGGCTCTGGTTGGACTGGGGGAGTTCTGGTTGGACTGGGAAAGCTCTGACTGGGTTGGGGGGGCTCTGGTTGGACTGGGGAGGCTCTGGATGGGCTGGGAGAGCTCTGGTTGGACTGAGGGAGCTCTGGTTGGACTGGGAGAGCTCTGGTTTGGTTGTGAGGGCTCTGGATGAGCTGGGGAGCTCTGGTTGGGCTGGGGAAGGTCTGGTTGGGCTGAGGGAGCTGTGGTTTGACTGGGAAGCTCTTGTTGGGCTAAGGAAGGTCTGGCTGTGTTGAGAGAGCTCTGGTTGAACTGGAGGAGCTCTGACTTGGTTTGGGGAGCTCTGGCTGGGCTGGGGGCAGGCTCGGTCCATCCCTTTCCCTAGCACCAGCCACTGATACTGTTTTCCCTTGGACTGACCAAGTGCCATTGAAGCCCCTGGGCAGAACAGGCACCATGGAGTCACACTGAGTTCATGTGCAGCTTCTGCCCCTTCCCCAGTAACCCAGTCAGTGCCAGCAGGGCAGGTTCTTTGTAACACCCTGCTCTGCACAGATCTGCCAGGGCAGGTCCATGTGCAGCCCCAGAGCCCCCAGCCTGGCACAGCCACTGGGGGTTCCCTCAGCACCTGCTGCTGCCCCCGTTACATTTGAACTTACTGATTGAATGACCTGTCTGGGCCCCTGACTGCAAAATAAACTGCAGAAACCCTTTCTCATGTGCAAAGTGCTGGCTGAGCCACGAGAGCAGCTCCCTGCATGACACCCCTGATGGTCAGAACCAAGTGCTTGGCTCAAGGACATGCTAAGCCCAGCCCAGTGCAGTCATTAAGCTCCTCTGCAGTGATGTTTATTTTATATTCCATCACCCAGTGCTATTTAGAGTCACCCTGACTAAAAGAAGGTTCAGCACTGTCTCCTGGGCTGCAGGGGCTGGTGCTCAGTGCAGGCTGGGTGGTTGTGCCCTCACCTGGCAATACTCCAGAGAGCCCTGAGCTTTGAGTATTTATCCCTGGCTTTGACCCAGGGGTGCTGCACGTGGGACTCCTTTGGAAAAATAAAATTCTTGCCCAGATTAAGCCTCACTGACAGATTTATCCCGATGTTTAAGGGAAAATTTTGGCCACTGTGAACATCTCACGAGTCTAAAGGGTTTTTTCCTTCTTGAAAATAAACCTTTAAAATCCATGCAAAAGCCTGTGGACCACAGGGAATGTTGTGGTATCACTGTGTGCTAAAATCATGCCAGTACTTCCAGTTTATAGCAATATTCCACTGGTTTTTCCCAGATTGTGCAGTGCAGGGCTCAGCTCATCCCACTGACAGGGAAGGGAATGAGCAGGAGGAAAGTGGTGTGGCTTAGGAAGGGTTCAATGTTGGCATCCACTTACCCTGCCCTGTCTTTCTAACCTAGTTTTGTGTGAGGATAGAGAAGAATCCTGGCCTGGGGTTTAGTATCAGTGGTGGAATAAGTGGACAAGGAAATCCATTCAAACCTTCTGATAAGGTAAGTTGGGAATTTCTCTCTACCTGGTCCTTATTGTAGAGCAGAAATGTGGAGAACATGAGGGGGATGTTTATGGAGACCTGGAGAATATGAGTGAGATGTTATGGGGACATGGAGAACATGAGGGAGATGTTATGGGGACATGGAGAGCATGAGTGAGATGTTATGGGGACATGGAGAGCATGAGGGAGATGTTTATGGAGACCTGGAGAATATGAGTGAGATGTTATGGGGACATGGAGAACATGAGGGAGATGTTAATGGAGACCTGGAGAACATGAGTGAGATGTTATGGGGACATGGAGAACATGAGTGAGATGTTATGGGGACATGGAGAACATGAGGGAGATGTTTATGCCCTTCTGTTGTGATTAGTGAAAGGTTTTCCCTGTATTTGGCTTTTTTTGTTTGGTTGGGTTTTGGGTTTTTGTGGAGGGATTGTTTGTTCTTTGGGGTTTTTTTGATAGAGGAGTTTTCTTTGCTTTTTTTCCCTGGTTAAAGAATAGGAGGGAATCAAACACCAGCCCCATGGGTGTCTGCCCCATATTCCATGTATAATTTTTCAGGCTAGTTTCTGGGGAATTATCTCAGTTTTTCTCTTAAGAGTCCCTTTTGGCCCTGATTTAAAGTTTAACTAAACTGATTAGAAGGAACACTAAACCAGCAGTACCAGTGGCTGAAATGCCAGGGTTTGTAGCTGCTGTGTCCAACAAAACCAGCCTGGCCTGTACCCTGGACATCACTGCATCCTTACAGCCCCCTGGTACCACTTGTCTTCTCCACTAGGGATTAAGAATGTCCCTGTGAGGTTCAGGTGGCCAGGGAGACTCGGGATTCATTCTGGGAATGGCAGTCTAAGACAAATCTCTTTGTGATAAAAGGAAGCCTAGAAAGACTCCAGCACCTGGTGATTGATTCCCAGCCCCTGGCACTGCGGAATGAGGGGGGTACAATCCCTCAGGGATGCACATGGTGGTGGTGCCGAGCAGGGACTTCCCTGGTGTCCCTGGGAGCAGTGGGAATTCTCACAGTTAGCCTTGGAATCCCCTTGGAGCAGGGAGAGCCCAGACACTCTGAGGGGCCAAGGCTGGTGAGGAGTGTGGGACACTGTTTGTTATGGGCATCAGCTGGAACCAACCTTTGATTTGGGGTTTTATTAACATATTGCACTGAAATTCTGAAAACAAATCTAGAAGTGTCCTTTATTGTCAGTAACCTGAGCCCTTCCAGAGCCTTGCCCTGCTCAGGCACTGGGTGAAGTGTCTGTCCCACAGCCCGTGGCACTGAGGGTCCCAAGGGCTGAAAATCAACTGCTTTGCAGACAGTTTCTAAACAAAGGTTACTGTATAGATTAGGGTACAGATTATCCTAAAAAATTAGTGTTTGCCCCGTTTTAATTACCTTCCTGATAACCCTGTTCATATCTGTTCATATTGGCCATCATTTTGTGACGTGGAATCTTAGCCAAAAATCACCCACAGTTGTATCTATTGGGTGATAAGCAGCTGAAGGTGCTACAGAGCCAGCCTAGTGTTTGGTTGCAAACAGAGTCAAAGAGGGTTTGGTGCTCAGCCCAGCCTGTCAAGCCCCAGGTAGGGAGACCCCTGTGTTTTGGGCTGTAGGTGTCGGAGATGGCATCCTAACCTGTGTTACTTTGACTTATAGGGTATCTTTGTTACTAGGGTTCAGCCTGACGGCCCTGCCTCCAGCCTGCTCCAGCCCGGGGACAAGATCCTGCAGGTATGGGGGGCTGCAGGGCTGGGCACAGCCTGGGGCTGCAGGGGCTGGGCACAGCCTGGGGACTGGGCACACAGCCTGGGCTGCAGGGGCTGGGCACATGGGCTGGGCTGCAGGGGCTGGGCACAGCCTGGGGGGCAGCTGTGGGTCTCTGATATCATTCATAGCTCCTTCACCCACAGCACTTTTTGCCCAGCTGGCCAAGAAGGGCCAATGGCAGCTGGATTGTGTCAAAGATAGTGTGGGCACAGCCCCAGGACAGGGACTGTCCCTGTGCTGGCACCACCTCCAGTCCTGGGGGCAGTGCTGGGACCCTCAGGACAAGAAGGACACTGAGGGGCTGGAGCGTGTCCAGGGAAGGGAATGGAGCTGGGAAGGGGCTGGAGCAGCAGGAGGGGCTGGGGGAGC
>JAWWEE010000004.1:764880-784989 GCA_035221455.1 Xenops minutus
GCAGCCACAGCTTCTCTGGGCACCCTGTGCCAGGGCCTGCCCACCCTCCCAGCCAGCAATTCCTTCCCAATATCCCACCTAACCCACCCTGTGGCAGTGGGAAGCCATTCCCCCTTGTCCTTTCCATCCCTTGGCACAGGTCACAGTGATCTTTTAAATCATCACCCTCTCCATGTCATAATTTACCTTAATAAGCAGTTGGGGGCCTAAAGCAGAGAGTTCCAAAGCCCTGGGTTTTCCTGGTACCTGCTTGGTGACTTATCTTTCTCAGCAAACTTTTCCTTCCTCTCCTTCCCTTCTCACAGACAGAAACCAAGCTGCATTTCGGTGCCTGCTGCTGGATCTGTTGTGCCCAAGAGCTGATGGGCAGTGCCAGGGCAGGCAGTGCAGTTCTATGAGCTCTCTGGGGCGGGTGTGGTGCAGCTCCCCTGTAACCTGTGCCCTCTCTCCCGCAGTGACTCCCCCTTGCCCGTGTCGTCCCGCGTGTGCTTTGTGAAGTTCCACGAGCCCGACTCGGCGGTGGTGGCGCAGCACCTCACAAACACGGTGTTCGTGGACAGAGCCCTCATAGTGGTGCCCTATGCAGAAGGTTTGTGACTTGTTTGATGGCCTATGCAGCCACCCTTGGTGGGGTTTCATTCCTGGCTAGGGCACAAAGAGCGTTAGGCAAATGCCAGCCACTCAGATACCTCCAGCCTGAAACCCTTGGTATATTGCCTTTGGCCCCTGGGCTCAATGGTTTACTCACCTGGGGAAAGTGGGAAGTTTGGTGTGTCTTGAAGTTTAGAATAATAACATTTTAGGCAGAATTGTTTGCAAATTTTGCTCTGTATCGGTCTCCATGAGACATTTCCCAAACAGACTTCAATGCAAACGGGTCAATATTTTAAGCCTTCCTGATTAAGCTTTTGCTGCTTTCACTCTCTTCATGAGAATGGTTTTGCCCTCCCTGGAGTGCATGGGAGAGGAATTAGCATTCCTTCGGGATGTGCTGCCACTGCATTTATTTGGGAACATCCCAGAAAGGCCCTCGCTCTCCTTGTGGAGTCCAATATACCAAGGGTTTGAATAATTATGGTTTAATTCAAAAGTGAGATCTTCCAAGAGGTGCCACATGGGCACTGGTCCTAGTTTTTTATGCCAAGTTTTCTTGTTCATCCTTGATATATTTAATAGCATTTCACTAAATAATAAACTCTTCTCTCTGTTATTTGTGTGTGTGATTTTTGTAGTGGAGAAGGCAAATGCAAAGCCCTTCCAGATGACTGAAAAACAGTGGGTCCTCTGCAGCTACAGAGGATTCTAGCCATTAACTAAAGGCCAGCAAGCACTCAAGTCCCCAAGTGTTTTCCTGGTGTAACCACTTGTTAACTACATTTTCTCTTCTTCTTTTTATTTTTACATTTTAGGGTGTTACAGTAATTTGAAAGGCAATGAGCAGGGTTTTTGGAACTTACCTTAAAAGCAAAGTGCTGAGAAGACACCTCTTCTTACAGAAGTCTTATTAAACTCTTCTAGACTTGCTTTAGAAGTAACTGATTTCCATTGTACTTGTACTTTTCTTGATTTACTTCGGGGAAAGCTTGAATTTAATAAAATCATGCAGATTAAGTTGTACTACAGTGATAAGTTTGGTACATGGCCTGGGTTCAGACCTGTAATCAAGACACTGTCATGCTGGAGCTGTCTCTTGAGGCCTGGGGAGCTGTCTTACCTTTGTATTTCTTAAGCTTAAAAGATATGAAACTTAAATTTAACAGATATGAAACTTAACCCCTGGAGTGTAGGAATGTGCAGCGTGGCCTTTGAGCTGTGCTGCTTTCTGAGGGTCCAGAGCCCCTCCTGCAATGGAGTTACTGCTCCTGCTGCCACTGGTTGAGATGTAAGAGCAGAGCTGAAAGGCCTCTTGGCCTTGTCTGTGTGTTAAATGCAGCAACAGTCCAGCTGAGTTGGTGCTGGAGTGTTAGTGCTGGAGTATTCTCCAAGGCCCCTGTGAATTATGTCAGTGTTTAACTCGTCCTACAAGGATAAGACCACTTTTCTCTTTGTCAGTCTAACTTTGTCCACTGTGGGCAAATCTGGCACATAGAGAAACCTGCCCAGTAGTTTTGCTTGAGACCATGTAAAGAAAATGAAATTATTAAAGTAGACTATTGGCTGGGCCTGTTAAATAAAGGAGATCCTGTGGGCTGTATCTTGTGGTGGTCTCAGAATGTGCTGGGTTTGGCATATCACAAGAGATATGTCCAGCCAATAAAGCACTGCCCCTGGTTCAGTAACCCCAGTCCTGTCCCTGGGCTGGAGAACTGTCCCCCAAAATTCAGACCCCTGGGGTCCCAATTCAACAAAGTGAGCACGAAACAGCAAGTTTCAGACCACAGTGCCACCAGCCATGTGCTGAACTGCTGTGAACGGGGCCCTCCTCCCCTGGTTTCTACTGTGCTGATTCATTCTGTGTCAATATTGCCTGTCACTAAAGCAAATGTTTGTTATCTGTTCAGTGCAAGAATTCCCCCCCTGTCCCAAGTTTTAGCTCACACAGACACTTTGGTGGTGGCTGTTACTTTGTGTTATAGAACTATACACAAAGGCTACGGTAAGGTTTAGTATTTGTCATTTTCTCTGGGCTATTCCTGGATTTGGAAGGAACTCTTAAGGTTAAAGATGGCTGGGGGGGGTGTTTAGGTTCTTTGGTTAATGTTTGTTTCTTTTGTCTGTTTCTTTTTCTTTCATTTCTACACATTCATGCAGTATTTCATGGTTCTAACAAAGCAGCAGTAAAAAAAGCTCTTGAAGCATGAAAATTAACTGGTGAGGGGCCTCATTGCTTTTTTTCAATTGTAGTTTATTTAAATACTTTTTAAAGAAACAATTAGAGGATCAGATGCATGATTTTTTTTTTTAATGGATGCAGATCTTCTATGAGGTGTCTCGAGCTAAGTCTGAGGATTTGTATTTAGATGCCAGAAATGTTGTAGTAGCACTGATTTGAAATGTTTAGCTATAATTGATAAATATCCTCTGAGACATAATTTTGCATGCAAAATGACCCCATAATCTCTCTGTAGGTATGTTGATATATTTATGCATTACTGCCCTTTGCCTCCATGACCTTTCTCCCCCTCTCCCTCCATAACTTTGGGTATCTAAATTGCTGCCAGCTCAGTGCCACGGGCCAGATAACAGTGCTGTGTATTGTACGTTTGTGTAGATTATCGGCACTTCTCAGTATAGGTGGGAGGAACCATTACCTTTATTTAACAGTGGTTTTTCTTTTTTGTTGTTGTGTTTTACAGTTCTTTTCCCTGGTTCAGCCTGAACTATATACCAGGCCCTGCTGAAAATACCACCCAACAGTTTTCTTCTGCAGCTTATCCAGTTTCTCTTAAGTGCCCTGTACATATTGTATGTTTTATGATGAGATGCAGTTTCTTAATGTGTATTACAGAAACACTACTGGTATTTGCAAATATATAGTACGATTGTTTTATTGAACTCTCATTTTGGGGGCTTGGGCACATTAACAAATTAATCCATCTGTATAGGGCTTTTGCTGTTGGATAGAGTTAAAAATACCTACACAATTGTTTCCTAGTAGGGCCCTTAAAATTCCCTGTGCAGAGCAGGCAGAGGGATGAGACACTTGTCTTAGTTGGCTGCAAGATTTTGGGCCAGAAGTCCCCTCTGCCATGGCAGTTTGTAGCAGCATTCTTGGTACTCTAAGCGTGGCACATACTGGAACAAATGCATTTTACTGCACAGGTAAGGAATGTGCCACCATTCCCTTCTGTATCCACCACCCACCCCCAGACACACACACAGCCTTCCCGGAGACCTGCAGGGACTTGCATTTCCATGTGACACGTCAGCAAAAGCCCTACGCTTGATTCAACCCCAAATATCCATCCCTTCTCTTTTAAGTTTGACAAAATTTGTATGGTAGGTGTAAAAGAAAACATAGTGAACTGTACCATATTATTAACCCCTAAATCAAACTTTTTTTGTCTTGTGTATCTTGATTTTTCTGTGTGCTTTGTAGTGAAGCAGCCGACACGAGTCGTTGTTCATAAAACAGCTTTTGAAAGTTGAGAGCACACCCCTGGAGAACCGACTGTGCTTGCTTACGTTTGGTTCATGACTTAAAAATCGAGTACAGGTGATGAAACCTTGGCAGTGTTAACAAAAAAGTAGTGTGTATTGTGCTATTTTTTTGCTCTAGAAACTTAACCTTTTGTAGAGAAAAAGGAACAGTCAAATTGTCACCCATTGAAGTTGCATTCTGACAAAAAAGTTAATGCTAAATATTAATAGCCATCAAGCTTTGTATTTTAGCCAACATAAGTACTTTCAACAAACTCAGGTGGTGTATCAGGGAGACTTTGCTGGGTGTATTTGTGTATTTTCTGCCCCTGGGATGGGATGCACTCTAATGCCAGGCTGTTTCTCTGCAGGAGTCATTCCTGATGAGACTAAGGCTTTGTCTCTCTTGGCACCAGCTAATGCAGTGGCAGGGCTGCTGCCCGGAGGTGGACTGCTGCCCACTCCCAACCCACTCTCTCAGGTAGGATCCCACCTGGGCTCAGCCAGGGCACACCAGTGGGTGTGTCCTGCTGGATTCTCACCTCATCTCTGCTCTTCTTTTCAGGCTTGATGTGCTAATGTCAATTCCTAGAATAGCTTCAAACCCTGATGGTTTGTCACAGCTCTGATACAAATTGGTGATGAGTTGCTAGATGGGACATTCTCATTGCCCTGAAATGATGCTTCTGGTGTCTCAGGGGCCTGTTGGTTTCTGTCTCCCATCCCTTTTCATCCATTGTACTTAGAGATTTGACAACAGTAGAGATCTCATAGGTTTTAAATGCCTGGAGTCCAAGGAGCTGCCATGCTGTGAGACTCCTTGCATTAATACTCCAGCTGAGGGGAAAATTGGAGGCTTGTTATCTGAACCCACAAGAATTCACATAGAAGAGTAACTCATTGTGGGAACAGTTGGAGTCAAAACACATCTCTTCCCAGGGAACAGAAGCCAAGTCAAGAGGCAAATTAATAATAAAGCTCCATTAATTCTGCAGTTTTCAAACCTCCTTCAGCTTAGCTGAAGGCTGCCCTTGCCATGCAGCTGCTCAGGAGATTTCTAACCCAGTGTGGAGGGAAAAGCCTTAATTTAAACTTGGAAACCCGAGGAAAGGGCTGGAAGAACCAAATGCAGCCTGAAAGATCTCCTTCACTAAGAACTGTGTATATAAATCTATGAAAATGGTGGCTGAACCACCTCAATTTTAGCCCTGTCACTGAGTCCCAACCTGCTCCCAGTCCATTTAGTGGTGGAATGTATTTAACACATCCATGTGACAGGAATTTGGTGAGGCCAGTTTTTTCAAACCCATCTTTAGTGTGTGTTTGGTTTTGGTGTCTTGACCATCTCACCTTAAGTGGCCAAAAATGAGCTGCTTTAATGAGGCTTCTGGAGGAATTTAAGGAATTCAGACCTGTATCATTATCCTACCTGGTCTTCCAGTAGCTTTTCAAGCCATTTGCCACTTTTAACCAAATCTGAGAAATCTGCAAAGGTGTAATAGTTACATTGCCTTTTAACATAAAAGATGCTCATTTCAATCCTAAACTGAATTAGAAATGAGGTGGTTGCCTCAGAACTTAAAATGAATTTCCATTGTAGCGCTGGCAAACCGTTTCATTTTAAAGCATTGCTTGAATTTGGTAGGATGCTTTACTTTTGTCCCTTTTTTGTTCCCCCCTCCCAGTGAGGATGCAGAGGAAGCACAGTTCCATGCACTTTCAGGTGTAGTAAGCCTTGGAATGCCTGAGTAAGGAATCCTGAACCTCTCTGTGGGACCTTTCTGTGATGTTTCCTGTGTCTGGAAGCTGAAGTAGAGCCCAGTTCGAGTGTCCCCATGTCTACTGGGTGGGAATGTTGAGTTTCTGCTTTCCAAGCTGGCTTTTATTAATGACTGTGTTCTGGTTGCTGTCTCTGTCCCAGATTGGTGCTGTCCCTTTAGCTGCTTTAGGAGCTCCTGCTCTCGATCCTGCCCTCGCTGCTCTCGGGCTCCCTGGAGCAAACCTAAACTCTCAGGTATGGCCACAGCCCCAAATACCCTCTGCTGTCCCCCCTCTCTGCTCTTTTAGAAGTCATTGTCATTTATAGGTATTTATATCAGTTCAGCAGCCACTGTCTGGAAACTCCAGTGCTTGGTTTCTCTGAGAGCCTGCTTGGAATAAAGAGTGTCTGCTTAAATATCAAATTAAATGCTGAAAAGGCCTAAGGAATAATTTAGGGATAGTAGTTAAGTACTTCAAATATGTGTCAGTGTCAGGCCATGAAGCTGGCTTGTATTTAGAGTAAAAAAAATAGTTGGACTTTTTTATTTGTTAGCTATAGAAAATAGTGAGGAGACTTTGTTAGGCTGTTAAAGCTGAATAAAAAAGACTTTAAGTACTAAGTAATAGTAGTATATTGAGGATAGTTATATAAATAATAATATATTGAGCATATTTATCTGTTTACAAATAGGATGTTTAAGGGCTGAGAACCAAATCCTGTACAGGAGCAATAATTAAATGCACTGTTGCCAAACCCACCATTTAGCATTCTTCTTTTGCATTCCATGTGGAGGAACAAGCAAATCATGGGGAAAACCAAGTAACAAATGGAAAAAACCAAGTATTTTAAATGCATATTAGAAAAATCTAAATTTGAGGTGATGCAGAATTGTCCTCTTTGTACATTAAAGCAGTTGATTGTACCAAAGCCCTTGGGTTTGTGTAGAAGAAAACGAGTGAGAACTAAACATTTGGTTGTTAATACCCCACTGGTGCAGGAAGGGAGTGATCCTAATAATACCTGCCTGTTCCTAAGAGCTGTAAAGTACATTTTTTTCATGGAATATTTAGATGTTTACTGGTCATAAGTTGGCACTGAGGCCTTCAGTGGACAGGAAGCTTCATTCTCTGGTGAGGGCTGTGTTCTCTTCAAGTAACAGAGAAACAACCTGGGCACCAGGCTATTAATGTATATATTTGTTTATGTGTGTATATATATATACACCAACAGTTTATTTCCATTTTCAAGCACCCTGGCTGTGCCCAGGGCAGGGCCTGTGCTGGCTGCTGTGGAAAGCAAAGCCCCTGAGCTCCAGTGCAGGGTGATGCTCATCCCTTCCCCCAGTTACACCAGATCAGTGTGCCTTTCCCTCCTTGCCTTGGGGGGTTTGGTGTGGTTTTTCCATCTGTGGGGAATGCCTGCCTTGGGCAGTGCTGAGGGGACCTTCAGGGAGGATAATCCTGAGCACACTCCTGGTTCTAACTTGTTGCTCTCTCCCCTCACAGTCTCTCGCAGCAGATCAGCTCCTAAAACTGATGAGCACAGTGGATCCAAAGTAAGCCCCAGTGTTTGCCAGTACTTGTGTTGCACTGCAGGGACCTGGGGAGCACCTATGGGAGTTCAGTGGGCAGTCCCTGTCCTGCTGGAGCCAGCTGGCAGCTTGGACAGGGCTTGGAGCAGCCTGGCCTGCTGGGAGGGGTCCCTGCCCTTGGTGGGGGTGGGACGGGCTGGGCTTTGAGGTCCCTGCCACCCCAAAGCACTGCAGGATTCCCTGACCCGAAGAGCAGGGTCAGACAGTGGAGAGCCGTGTCTCTTGGGTTCACCAGTACTGACTTTGTGCAACTCTCCCAGGCTGAACCATGTGACTGCAGGGCTTGTGTCCCCGAGCCTGAAATCCGACACCTCCAGTAAGGAGATAGAGGAGGCGATGAAGAGAGTGCGAGAAGCACAGTCCTTAATCTCTGCTGCCATCGAGCCAGGTAAGGGCAGGCCTGGCAGGAGCCTTCCCCTCCAGCATGGCAGAGCTCTTGGGCTGCAGGGCCCTGCCTCGGTGCTCTGCTCTGTGCTGGCTGCAGTTATGGCTGGCAGGTCTGGACTGACCTGCAGGGGGTGCTCCCTGTGTCCTGCACAGGGGGGCAGCAATCAACCCCTTGTTTTCCCCAAAATTCACTAATTTGGGCATTGCTAAGTGCCCAGTTCCTGCTGCTGTCTCAGAGATTTCATGGGAACAGCAGTGGCCTCACCGCTTGACAACCCAGTGATGCTTTTTCTCAGGGATGGTTTTCTTTCTTTCAATTCCTAAACTGTGAAAGTTTGTAAATAATTCTCTTTCTGTAGCTCTTTTGCAGCAAATTTTATTTTAGAGCAAGCTGCAACAGTTCTCCCTCAAATGTCAGGGCCACCAGATCTGAGGGGCAGTAACTTGGAAGTCTGAAAATAAAATTTGGCAGCCTCCTGATTTTCAGAAAAAGAGAAGAACTCCTGCTCTTGTCTTACATTGGAAAAACGTGCTGGTTGCTTTTGCTTTTTTTGTGGGAAATTCAGTCATTGGAGAAGTTCTTTAGCCCCTCACAAATGGCAGATTCTGGGGTTTGCACAAGAGTTTCCATGGCCCTGCAGCCACCAGCTTTTAACTGACTCAAATGAAGGGTTTTCTGAATTTTGACTTCTTTAGTTTTGCATAAAACTCTGTTCTTTTGTGCCACTTACATCTTACATGTCTCTGTCATTCTTTGTGTCCTCTTGTCAAGAAATTGATAGATAAGCCTTAATTTCAACTGTCAAAATTAGGTTTTCTTTACCTATTTATGTCTCTTATGTGGAGCTCCAGATCCTTTCCTGGATAAAGTGCTTTTAATCCCTTTTCAGACAAAAAAGATGAAAAACGAAGACATTCAAGGTCGAGGTCGCGCTCCAGGAGGAGGAGGACACCTTCTTCATCCAGACACAGGTAAAGTTACCCCTTTGGCTTTAAAAAACCCTTCCAGACCTGAGAGAATTCCTTCAAAAATACTCTTGGAAAGGCCCCTTGCATTTGGTTTAATATTGTGCAGATGTGTTCCCGTTTGCACAGGACTCCCAGAGCTGCCCTGCAGTGGCACTGCCCAAGCCTTGCAGGGGAGCTGGGGGAGCTGCTGCCCTGCCTGCTCTTGGTGTGTTCTCTGTCACTGCCCCTGTGGTGCCTGGTTGAGCAGTGCAGTGCTGGCTCTGGGGGGCTCTCACATGTCCTGTCTGACCCCCACGTTGGTGTGTTCCTGGCAGGAGGTCCAGGAGCAGGTCAAGGAGAAGGTCCCATTCCAAATCCAGAAGCAGGAGGCGATCCAAAAGCCCACGGAGAAGAAGATCCCATTCCAGAGAGAGAAGCAGGAGGTCCAGGAGCACATCCAAAACCAGGTAATGGCAGCAGGAAATCAGCCTGGCCCCTGTGCTGGCACTGCTGGGGCACCAACCTCAGGGATTCTGGGATTTGGTGACAGACTTTGCCAGAAGTTCAATCACCAGATTTTGGTGCTTGTTTTAAACAATAAAAGAACCCAGGGCAAAATGAAACAGTGACATTTTTTTAAAGTCACAGTCTCTTGTAACATCACTCAGTAGCTGCCTTGGAAGCAGGGAATGTGAGCACCCAGACTTGCAGATTTGGGGCTGTTGGTACAGAGAAGGTTTCAAAGCTGTGCTTTTGTTTTTTTCTGTCATTGTAATGCTCCTGGCCCCAGAAATCCTGACCAGGTTGTGCCACCCTGTCATTACCAGCTGTGCATTCCTTTCCCTACATAGCAAATTAGGATCTGCTGCTTAAATGGTTTGAAAATTACTTACAATCTGTCTTTTGTTAAAAGGGATAAAAAGAAGGAAGAGAAGGAAAAGAAACGTTCTAAAACTCCCCCCAAAAGCTACAGCACAACCAGACGATCCAGAAGCACAAGCAGGTACAGGAACAGGGGCTTTTCCTTGCTCTCTGTTTCCATCATGATTTTGATCCACTTTAATATTAAATAGGTAATAGAGCAACTTATCTAGTGGAAGGTGTCCCTGCCCATGGCAGGGGCTGGAATGGGATGGATTTTGAGGTCACTTCCCACCCAAAGTACTCCAGAATTCTGTTGGGTGATGATTTTGTTGTGGATATATATCTGGTACGGACACAAAAGCACCTGCACTCTTGTCTGTAAGATACTTTTCTCTTTGAAACTGTAACTTTTGTGGCAAATTCTTCGGGCTTTAACAGTTTCTCCTTGCTCTGTATCAGTGTGACACTGAGGTCAGTGCCAAACTCTCCCTGTTTTAAGGAGTAAATGCACATGATTTAAGGAATAAGTACATGCCAAAGGTGTCTTAATGTCTTCAAAGACTTCCCAATTGAATGTGGAGTTTCAGCAGCTGTTCAGTACCCTTTGAGCAGGGCTGGGTTTGGAGACAGAGGTGTCTCTGTAGCTTTAAAGAGATGAACAGTGCTGACCATGTGTGTGTGTTTGCTGCAGGGAAAGGCGGCGCCGGCGGAGCCGGAGTGGAACGCGGTCACCCAAAAAGCCCCGGTCTCCCAAACGGAAAATGTCCCGGTCCCCGTCTCCGAGAAGGTCAGGGCTGGCTGCAAACACTGGCTGGGTGGCAAACTCCCCACATGTGACCAGTGGGGAGGAGCCCGGGGGGCTGAGGAGGGGCTGTGTTTGGGTGGGTCTCTGCTGCCTGTTAGCCCCTCTAGCAGCATTTCATCAGCTCCAAGGGTGAGCTGCTCCAGGGCTGTGGGAGTAGGAGATGCCAGAATTCCCAGTCCCTTTGGCTCATTACAGTGGGAATCAACTGATTTTGGGTGGGCCTTTTGGGAGCCCCTCCCAGGATGGGGAACTTGAGGTGCTTTCATAAAACACTGGCACGTTGCTGTTCTTACTGTCCAGGAGTTGGACTCCAGGACCCTTGTGGCTCCCTGCCAGCTCAGCATATTCAGGAGTCTGTTTAACATGGCACTTCTTAGCCTTGGCCTGGTGGTGGTTGTGCTGGATGTGGAGCTGCCATTTCCCCTTGAATTTGTAGTGCACTGTGGGTGACACTCTGGACATGGCCTGTGTCCCAGTCCTGGCGTCAGGGTGGGTTTCATCCTTCCCCTGCTGTGTCATTGTAGGCATAAAAAGGAAAAGAAGAAGGATAAAGACAAGGAGAGGAGCAGGGACGAGAGGGAGCGGTCGACAAGCAAGAAAAAGAAAAGCAAAGACAAGGAGAAGGATCGAGACCGGAAATCGGAGAGCGACAAGGACGTGAAAGTATGTTTAATAAACCCCCCAGCCCCCCCCATGCCCCAGTGCCACTGCCTGGGCCGGGCTAACGTGTCCCTTTCCCTGGCAAAGCAGGTCACAAGGGACTACGACGAGGAGGAGCAGGGCTACGACAGCGAGAAGGACAAGAAGGAGGAGAAGAAGCTGGCAGAGGCCTCGTCCCCCAAGGGGAAGGAGCCCGGGGCCGACAAGGGCAGCGGGGACCCAGGCAGGGAATCCAAAGTGAACGGGGACGACCACCACGAGGAGGACATGGACATGAGCGACTGAGCCCCCACACCACCCGTGTGACCCTTTTATGCTGTACCTGTTAATCCTCAATCTCTAGTGTATCCAGCTCCGAGCTCTCCATGGTCTGTCAATCCTGTACTAACTCACACCCAAAGCTTGATAGAGGGCCCCCCGTGCCGCGGGCGGGGGGCTCGCTGGAGCCAGGGCTGCATGACCCCCCAGCATGGGCCGTGTGCCCCCCGCCCCCCGCGCTGTCCCGGCAGCAGGGCAGGGATGCTCCGGCACCAGCGCTCGTGTCCTGCGGCCCCACAGCACCCGGGGCACCCCCAGCCTGACGGGGGACCTCACCCCAGGCAGCCGGGGATCCCACCAGCTTTCTGTCCTCTTGGGTTCAGTTTTGGTTCTAAGCCACGTGCTGGGGTTGGTGTGGTTTGGTTTTCCCGGTGGGTTTTGTTGGCTTGGCCAGAGTTAAAATGCGCTGACCTTCCCCAGGACTCCCAGTCCGTTCAGTTCCACGGGGGCTGAGCTGGGATGGGTGTCCCCTCGGGAAGGGAACCCCTGCCCCCTGCCCAGCGGTGGAGGGGTGGTGGGAGCTGATCCCAGGTGTGGTTGCTCAGGAGCTCACCCGCTGCAGCAGGGAGTGCATTTTAAACTGACCTTGATCTGCTTTTAAAGCAAGTCCACTTGATAATGTACTTTTTACTTGATCTCAAGTTGTATAAACTAATGAGTTTGTGTTCCTGTCCCGCAGTGTCCCGTCCCTCCCGCACAGTGACCCCATGGAATATGCAGAGTAGTTAGCCAAGCTGTTCCTTAGTTCCAGCAGCTCCAGAGCTTTTACTTTTGTGCAGGTAAAGAGACAAAAGTAGGCGACAGTCTGTGCCATGTCGATGTACAGTTTCGGAAATTGTTTTACAAAACTTTGATAATAAAACCCTGAAATTTAAACTTCTGTTCCTAGAAAACTCCTTGTATTTATTTCCACCACCCAACTTTACCTCATTCCTTAGAGGGGACTTCTATTCCATCCACCTGTTTTAAAAGGACATAACTTCATCTCTTTAAAACCTGGTTGAATGTGTTACACTAAAGGTATTATTTACCATTTGGGGAAGTGGGTTTAAATAGGAATCTGGAGGTGTTATAGGACTGTGGAGAAGGACTTGGGGTGTTGGTAGGGGAGTTCTTAAATCCCAAATGCTGTTTGTATAAATAAGATTGATTTTTATATATCAGCCTTACCTTCCCCCTGTCACTCATTCCAAATGGTTCAGCTGTTCCAGAAAACCCCCAAAATCCCCTAAGAAACCTCCCCAAACCAAAAAAGTGCCAAACCAAAACCACACCAAAACAACCAACCTTCTGGGAGGAAAAAACCCTCTATAGACACTCCAGGTTTTGCTCTTCCAGGTCCTCCCAGGGCCCAGCTGTCCCTCCTGTGCTCCAAGTGAGCCCAGTCCTGGATGTGGGAGGCAAAGTCTCTGTGAACACAGTTCAGCAAACCTGGGTCCTTCCCCCTTTCCCAGGCAGCTCTTTCCAACCCTGGATCCCTCAGCTCCAGGCGAATTCTGGGAGCTGCTGTTTGTGTCCTTCCCCCACAAACCTGGGATTCACAGAAGGCCGAGCACAGGCTGTAATGAAAATGCAGGATTTTATTTAAAAAATGACCAAGAAAATGCCCTTGCAGGACTCAGCAGCGTGAGCTTGTCCCCCCCTCAAATCCTGCTCCGGGACTCTGCCACCGCGGAGCCGGCCGGAGGAAAGCTGGACTGCACAGGTGGAGCAGTTTCAGAATCAAACAGCATAGTTTGGTCTTTATTCTAACAAATGATACAACCAAAACTGACTATTAGTGAAGGGAAGATAAAAACAGGGACCAGACGACAGTAAAACACAAGAGAAGTGACTTGTTTCCATGGGAGTTACGAACTGTCAGGAAAATCAAAAGTGAAACTGCAGCATTACAGGAACTGGTTAATCCGGATTAAATAATGCAGTTCTCGTGGCGGGAAGTACAACTCAGAACAGAGACATGAACAGAACAGAGGGGTGCTGGGAATATCAACGAACACGGTGGGATTCCAGCACAGACACGCCCAGAGCTTTGTGTGACACTGGATTCAAGGCAGGACTGGGAATCGCAGCAGGCGAGTGCAGTGGCTGGACAGCAGCTCCTGGAGGGCAAACCCAACGCCTTCCCTGGGCCACAGGTGAGAGCAGGACTTTGGAAGACCAATGGAACAGTTGGGTTCAGGAACAACCTGTGGGATTCTCCCGCCACCATTTCTGAATCGGGTTTAGCAACACCCTAGGTGTGTTGAACAGCCAGGAGGAGCCCAGGGCAGCTGCAGTGGGATGGGGGCACAGCCCAGCCGGGCCCCACCCTGGCCCCAGTGTGTCCCTGGGAGGCAGGACATGGCCATTCCCACCCAGCCTGGGCCAGCTCCCCTTCCCATCCCACCTGGCAGGTCCAGGATGGTGTTCCTGGCCCCACAGACCTTCCCAAGCCGTGGGGTCTCTGCAGGGATGTCCCTCGAGCTGCCACACAGGGACATGACTCCGTACAAGGCCTGTGGATCTGTGTTCACTCCCAGAGTTTACCAAACCTTCCCAACACCTGGCCTGGCCTCGAGGGAAAGGGGAAAAGCCAAAGTGAAGCTCTGCTGTACCAATCCTGCCAGAAAAATGGATTTCCCAGGGACACAGACCAGGAGAGGGGAAGGCAGGAGGGACTCTGTGTCCACACCCAGCTGGGGCTGAGGCTCCCTCGGGACTGGGAACCCTTCCCAGGCACCAAGGGAGCTCCTGGAGATACATCCAGGCCACAAACACAGTGTTCCTGCAACAATCCCACCGAGAAAAAACAGCTTCAGGGGAGAAAACATGGATCTCGGGGTGGACAATCCCTAGGGAGCCAGAGAGGCACAGCCACAGCCTTCCCCAGGGGGGCTCAGCCCAACACCCCTCTCTCTCACTGAGCATTCCTGCAGTATCCATGGGGAAACCGTGCCCCAGGTGTCCCTAAGGGTGAGAACTCATCCCGAGGAATGTTTCAGACAGCAAACACATCCCAAGGGTGGGGGGAAATGTACCGAGAGCAGCTCCGGAGCCCCCGGAGCAGGAGCTGGGGGGGCCAACCCAAGGGGAGTCCCATCCCTCAGCTCCACAGGGAGGGAGGGGGGCAGGAGCCACCGGGGGTGCTCACTGGGATAGCCCAGAACAAGGCCAGTCACCCAAACCTGTGCCCACAACCCAACTCGGAACAGCAACTCATGCCAAACCTTCCTGCAAACCCACTGGGTCCTCGGGGCTCACATCCCACAGACCTGCAGCCAGAGGCAACCACAGGAAACACTTCAGGACCCCCCCCTGGGCTTGGAGCAGAGACCTTGTGGCCACCAGTCACCACCAGGGGCTGTTCCCAGGCCCATGGAGCCACAGGACCCCCCTTTTTCTACTTCCCCAGCCCAGATCCCGTCCCTGGCAGTGCTGCCCTGCCCAAGCCTTGCAGCCCCAGTGATGCTCCTGTGGAGCCATGGAAGGATTTGGGATAACCAAAAATGCAAAGTGACACAAACCTGCAGTTCCTTCCCTGTAATGCTGAGGAAAGGGATTCCTGGCATTCACCGTGGGAGAAACCTCCTGCCTGTGCTGGAATTCCCAGCCAACTGGGTACCCCTGGATGGCACCTGCTCCAGCTCCTGGCCCGGGTCCTGCAGCTACATAAAACATTCCAGCCTGAAGGGGCTCCTGGGAGGGGCCAGGGGAGCCAGGCCCCAGGGACACTCATCCCAGAGCAGTGAAACACTTCAGGAATTCATCATTACTTGGGAGATCAAGTTCCATCATTCCCAGTGGATGTTTCACACCTGCCCCGACACGGCACTGCAGGAGCCAATTCTCTTTGCTTGTTTCCCTACAGTCCCTGCTGGGATTTGAGGGTGAATTAACAACTCCAGTGTAGCAATCCCAGGCTGCAAAGCTGCACTGCTCCCCTGGCCCAGGGCTCCCCTGTTCCCACCTATCCCAGTGCTCCCCATCCCCTGCTGGTTTCCAGAGGAGCTGGGAGGACCAACCCCATCCTCCCAACTCCAGTGCTCTTGGACTCTGCTGACAGTGATTCCCTGGGGCTCCTTCCTGTTTTTCCCCAGAGCAGCCTCTTTGGGATGGATCAGATTCCAGCAGTTTGGAATCACAGGTGTGCCTGACACCTTGCCCTGTGCCGAGCCCCTCCCTCGATCCCTCTGGGCAGCACAGCTGTTCCCTCCTCTAAGCATCGATGATCCTCTTCATTATAAACTTTGAGCCTTAACTCTATGAGATTCCAGAAAAAGTTTTACCTACAGTGCACAAAGAATATAATTTGGAAAGTATTTACATTTCTGTACAATGACACCACAGCACTTGAATCTAAATTTCTTCATACAAACAAATAGCACCATCAGCCTTTTGCACAAATCCTGCCTAACAAACCCCAAAATGCTGGATTATTGTTGGATGAGGAGACTGGAACCACTGGGAATGGGAATAAGCTCGAGGAGCTGGAGTACTGAAACATCCACGATGGGGGCTTGGACAGGATGAGCCTTAAGGTCCCTCCCAACTCAAACCAGTCTGGGATTCTCTGTGATTAAAACATGAAGAGGCAGGAAATGAATGTGGAAACATCCCATCCCAAAGCTCCCTGTGAGCACCACGATGAACAGCCTGCAGGGAAAGGTCCTCCTGCAGGAAGGTTTAATGCCTGAGCTTGTCCCGGTGCCTCTGCATTCCCAGCTTCCAGGGGCTGCTGAGGGCACACCCAAGCTGACCCGGTGGTGCTCGACCCTTCTGGGGCAACTCTCCCAAGTGAAGGTGAAAATCAGATTAAAAGGTGCCATTCCTGGCCAGCCAAGCCCAGAGTGCTCCCACACCCACAGGGACCCCTGCCCGAAAGCACAGCAGTGAGGGAAGGGACAGCTGGGAGCAGGAATGAAGGGATCAGACAGGGATAGCACCAGGCTGGGCCTCCCTCCCTGCAGGGCACAGCTGGCTCTGCCCTGGATTGCAGGGGAAATCCAAGTGTCCAGTGGTGCCCTTTGGTTCATTCATCTACAGCCAAGGCATTATTCCTTGAGGATCCCTCCCCCAACATTCCATGGCTGAGCTGTGCAGCTCAGGGAGCAGGGCTGGGAAGGGCTCACGGCCCGGCTCCGGTGCCAACGGGCCAGCAGGGCCTTGTGTGTCACCAACACGTGTACAAAATTTAAAAAGGAGCACAGGGGCCCCTGCCAGGGCTGGAGCTGCCCCTGCCAGGGCTGGCTGTGCCAGAGGGAACAGCAGCAGGACACTGCTGGGATCGGGAGTGGAGGAGATGCCCACTGTAGTGCCAGTACAATGGCTGATGCCATTGATGCCTGTTCCCTTTTCTTCGGGGTTATGGAGTTTATCCCTTCCTGTGTGCCCCACGCTCTATCCCTAGTGTGGGTGCATCCATTCCCTTTGCCTGGGGACGCCGGTGGATATTCAGCAGGAGCCCTGCAGTTCCCTAGAGGTCTGGGAAGCGGCTGGGGTCCTCCTTGTAGTCGTCGGGAATCGTGAAGATGGAGTCGTCAAACTCGTCATAGCGGAACTCCTGGAACGTCACAGTGGCCGTGATGGTGGGAAACACAGGGATGTCTGCTCAGGGAGAAAAGGGGGCAGTGAAGGGCAAGGAAATGCCAACAGTGATACCAATCCCCACCTCTGGAAGTGTCCCAGGACAGGTTGGATGGGGCTTGGAACAACCTGGGCTAGTGGAAGATGTCCCAGCCCATGGCAGGGGGTGGAATGAGAGGAGCCTGAAGGTCCCTCCAACCCCAAGCAGTGTGGGATTCCATGACCAGAGCTGTGCAAGTCTGCCAGAGGGAGAACACAGCCTGTCCTGGACTGTCAGGCTCACACAGCTCACTGCAGTGCCAGAAATCCTGTATCCCTCAGGAAAGGGGCTCTGCCTTTTGGGCAGCCTGTGCTGTGATCATCTACCCCAGGAGTAAGTTGGTTTATACATTTCCATCTGTTACAAGTGCAACAGCTTTCTGTGTATTTGTACATGGGACACATCACCAGTAATCCTCGAGCAAAAGGAAATTCAAGATTGCTACAAAATACTCCACTCCTGACTGAGATCATCCTCTAATGCAAGAAGAATCCAGCACAGCCCACTGCTCTTGGAGCAAGGCTCCAGCATGTATGTTCTCCTGAAACTACAGTAACACACTGGAAGGTGAGAGTTCCTTCCCAAAACTCAACAGACCTTTCATATTGCAGGAATAAGTGCTCATGTTTAGATCTGAAAGGGTATCAGGAAAAACTTCTCCATGGAAAGGTTTCCCAGCCCTGGCACAGGTGCCCAGGGCAGAGGTGGATCCCCATCCCTGGAGGGATTTCAAAGCCATGTGGATGTGGCACTTGGGGACATGGTCAGTGTGGCCTTGGCAGTGCTGGGGAACGGCTGGACTCAATCTTGGAGAACTTTTTCAACCCAAGCAATTCTGTGATGTCGGATATATAAAGCCATAGGAGATACTGTGTCCTTACCTAATTTGACAGGAAAGCCTGGTGGAAGCTTCATTTGAACAAATTCTCTAAGTTTGTTAAAGTGCTTGAAGGGTGCAATTACTTCTAAGACATTCAACAACCTGCAAAGGAAAGCAGAGCTTGTTAAAAGTTCTTGTTCCAAAAGTTGCCCCTCTATAACAGGAGAAACAAAAGGCAAGAGGGTGGAAGAGGAGCTGAACAGTGACATCATCCTTCTCCATCTATCTCCTCAGTGCTTGTGTCACCCTCACATCCAGTTCCCAGTGATCCATAATTACCATAGGCAATAAATCAACATCAGAGTATCAATTTCTTGTCCTCACTTTCCACAGGGGGACTGAGGGCTGTGGTCCCACCCCCTTCTCCACAGACACAGGGAACTGACCTTGGTTTGCACTGGTTTCCAGGACATGATTCTGTGCTACAACTTCTTATGGCTAAAAACATTTCAGAATTCTGTGGGCTCAGGTGCCTCAGGGAGCAGTCAATCAGAAACCTGGGCAAAGCCCTGCTCTCATCAGATCAGACAAGGGCCTGGCTCCTCCAACATCAGCACACCAGCTCCCAGGTTCCCCATTTTAAGGGGTTTCTTGCTTAAAAGCCTGACTTCACCCCCAGCTTTTACACTGCCAGCTCCCAGCCTGGAGGACATGGAGGATTCTGCAGTTCATGAACACAGTAAAGCATTCCCTGCACACAAATAATTGCATGGGCAGCAGCTTGGACTCACGATTCGATTCCTAAGGGGAATTCCTGGCTCATGGCTATTGTGGCTTTGAAGGTTTTCTTGCTCTCCTTGCAGACCAGCTCCCTGCCCAGGTGAGGAGCTCTGTGAGGGAGAGGGGAAAGGCAAAGTTAGTGTTTCCCAGAGAAATCCTGGTTTTACAGAAAGGAAAAGAGGCTTGAGTTTGAAAACATCAGTAAATAATCCCTACTTTCAGAGCACTTGCTTTATTGTGAAAACTGTGCACAGAAGATGTGAAAAAACATCTGAATTTAGATTAGTCTGAGTTCTGCTAAACTAGGGAATCTAGTTAAGGAAAATCTTCAAACAATTCCTCATAAACTCCCCAGAATTTGGACAGCTGATCTCAGAAGTTAGTTAAAACAGGCTGTATGTGAACAGAGTATCAACTAGAAAAAGGTTCATTTTTTCAGTTCCTCTGCTATCCCTGGAAGGCCACATTGGAGAGCCCAGGGCAGCAAATTCTGCTGTAGGAGAGGAACAGTCAGGTAACAAATAAGATAAAGTTTCTTTCCCTTTGGATTTATTTTTGCTGGAAAGCTGGACTTCCTACTGAACTCCTTTCAGTTAATCAGATGATTAAACAAGGTAAAACTTTATATACACAGGTACTTCTGTCCTACTTATTCTGCTTGAATAGACAAACCTATTTATTCTACTTGAATATTCATTCTCTCTCAAATACATTAAAAATTAAATGGGTGAAAAGAACCCAGACAGATCCATGTGCCCTTTTCATAACCCTGTGCTGTATATTGTTGTATCTCCTGGTCTAAGACCTTTGGAGGAAGGACTTTTGTCACTTCGGTGACACACTTAATTTCTTTTTTGGCCCTTCCAGTTGAAAGCAAGTATTCCTAGAAAATCAACTCAACTGCCTGTATCACCTACACATGAAGCACCTGGAAATTAATTTAAATTATTCCCTATCTAGTTACAGAGAAGTTACCCAGAGAAGAACATCTTGCAAAGATCCAGCCAGGACAAGGAGATCCCTCTGTCCCTGCATTCCAGAAGCTGGCATTTCCTTAAACTGCCACTAGAGTCTCATTGCATCAAACACTTTTATATTAAACATGGTGAATGGGATTTTTTATTACTACATCAGATAAATGAATTACAGCAACGAATTTGTCAGAAGATTTTCCTTTAAAAAAACCCTACTTTAAATGTGGATATTTTAAAAATGGTTCCATTTCAAGCCATGGGTGTCAGGCAGCTGTTCATCCAATATTTTATCACCACAATTTTCTCTTCTCTCAGCCTGTAGAAGGCTCCAGGGAGACCTGAGAGCCCCTTGCAGTGCCTAAAGGGGCTCCAGGAGAGCTGGAGAGGGACTGGGGATAAAGGGAAGGGCTTCCCCCTACCAGAGGACAGGGAGAGATGGGATATTGGGAAGGAATTGCTGGCTGTGAGGGTGGGCAGGCCCTGGCACAGGGTGCCCAGAGAAGCTGTGGCTGCCC
>JAWWEE010000004.1:827490-839699 GCA_035221455.1 Xenops minutus
GGGATGGGATGGGATGGGATGGGATGGGATGGGATGGGGTGGGATGGGGTGGGATGGGATGGGATGGGATGGGATGGATGGGATGGGATGGGGTGGGATGGGGTGGGATGGGATGGGGTGGGATGGGGTGGGATGGGATGGGATGGGGTGGGGTGGGATGGGGGCAGACAGGATGGGTGTGGGGACTGGAGGAAGTTGGGAATGAGAGGGAGCGAGAAGGAATGGGATGGGAACAGGTGGAAAGAGGGATGGGACTGGACAGGAGAGGGTGTCAGGGGTTGGGGGATGGGCGCGGATCCATTCCCCCATCCCCCATCCCCCTCCCCATCCCACTCCGGCCCCTCTTCCCCCACTCCTTTCCTTCCCTTTTTTCCCCTGTTTCTTGGCTTTTTGAGCTTTTCCTGCAGTTTCTCTTTCATTCCCCCCGATTTCTGTGGAGCTCTTTTCTTGGTTCAGCTTTCCCCTCTTTTGCTTCTTCCTGCCATTCCCAGTGTCCCCTTGTCCCTTGTCCCCATGTCCCACACCCGCGTGTCCCACATGCCACATCCCGATCCCAGGCAGGAGTTCGAGGCCGGGGGTGTCCCGGACCTGGCCCGGGACATTTACCTGCAGGACGTTCACTGTGTCAGCTCTCTGGTCAAAGCCTATTGCCGGGAGCTGCCCAACCCTCTGCTCACCTACCAGCTCTACGACAAGTTCGCCGTGAGTGCCACCCCCCGGCGCGTCCCCGAAATGTCCCCGAGTGTCCCCAAGCCCCGTGACCCCCCCGCTGTCCCCCCCTCCCTCCCCCCCAGGACGCCGTGTCCACCCAGATGGAGGAGGCGCGGCTGGTGAAGATCAAGGAGGTGCTCAAGGAGCTGCCGCCACCTCACTACAGGTGACAGGGCTGTCCCCAGATGTCCCTCCCGGGGTCTCTGGTGTCCCCCGGTGTCCCTTGCGGTGTCCCCGGTGTCCCCGAGGGGATGGCGGTCCCTGACACTGTCCCCGGTGTCCCCGAGGGGATGGATGTCCCCGACAGTGTCCCCAGGAGGGTGGCAGTCCCTGACGGTGTCCCTGATGTCCCTCAGGGGGGTGGCTGTCCCCTGACGCTGTCCCTGATGTCCCTCAGGGGGGTGGCTGCCCCCTGACGCTGTCCCCGTGTCCTCTCCCCGTGCCTGACGGTGTCCCTGATGTCCCGCCGCGGAGGTGGCTGTCCCCGACGGTGTCCCCGGTGTCCCCCCGAGGGGGTGGCCGTCCCCCGACACTGTCCCCTGAGGGGGTGGCGGTCCCCTGACCCTGTCCCCCGAGGGGGTGGCGGTCCCCTGACACTGTCCCCGTGTCCCCAGGACTCTGGAGTTCCTGATGCGGCACCTCCTGCGCATGGCGGGGCACAGCGGCCGCACCAACATGCACGCCAGGAATTTGGCCATCGTGTGGGCTCCGAACCTGCTGCGGTGAGCGGGGACACTGCGGGGACACTGCGGGGACACGGCGGGGACACTGCGGGGACATCCCCCTGTCCTCAGCAGCGCCCTCATCCCGTCCTCCCCGGTCCCCACCGTGCCCCCGATCCCCCCATCCTTGTCCCCTCCGTAACTGTCCCCACCTCTCCCAATCCCCCCCACCCCGAGGTGACCCCGAGTGTCCCCCCGTGTCCCCCCCAGCTCGAGGGACATCGAGGCCTCGGGGTTCAATGGCACGGCCGCGTTCATGGAGGTTCGGGTCCAGTCCATCGTGGTCGAGTTCATCCTCACCCACGTGGAGCAGCTTTTTGGGGACGCTCCTCTCCGAGGTACCTCCCCCCCAGGGGGGACACCGGGGGGGCCCGGGGGGACGTGGACACCCCACCCTGGTGGTCCCCAGGTGGTTGAACCTTTTCCTGGGTGGAGGGTCCAGGGGGGATATTGACCCCCATCCCGGTGGTCCCCAGGTGGTTGAACCTTGTTCCTGGGTGGGGGGTCCCAAGGGGACATGGAGACCCCATCCTGGGGATCTCCAAGTGCAGAATCCCCCCACCCATCCCCTCTGCTGGGTGCGGGGTCCCGGGGGGGACATTGACATTGACCCCCATTTTGGGGGTCTCCAGGTGGTTCTGGGTTGTGACCCCCTCTCGGTGGTCCCCAGGTGGAGACTCCCCCCGTCGGTCCCTCCTCGTGCCCGGGGGGTCTCTGGGGGGGGACACGAAGCCCCCCCCTCTGCACGTGCCGGGGATGCTGAGCCAGGGGGACGGACCCCCCCAAATCCGGCCCTACCACACCATCATCGAGCTGGGCGAGCACAGGTACGGCCAGGTGGGCACAGGGGGGACCCCTCCCCACCTCCGAGGTGGGCACAGGGGGCAGGTGATGTCCCCTCCCCATTCCTGGGGACCTCCCAGGTGTGCCCAGGTGCCCCCAAGGTGTGCCTAAGTGTGCCCCCCAGATGTGCCCCCAGGTGTGCCCCCAGGTTTGTCCAAGTGCCCCCAGGTTCTCCCAGGTGTGCCAGGTGTGCCCAGGTTCCCCCAGGTATCCCCAGATGTTCCCAGGTGCCACCAGTTGTCCCCAGGTGTTCCCAGGTGTCCCTAGGTGCCACCAGTTATGTCCAGGTGTGCCCAGGTGCCTCCAGGTGTGCCCAGGTGTGCCAGGTGTGCCCTGGGTGTCCCACAGGAGGAAGGGGTCCCTCAAGGCCAAGAAATGGAAATCCATCTTCAACCTGGGCCGCTCCGGGCACGAGGCCAAGAGGAAGTCGGGAAAGGCCGAGGAGAAAGGTGGGAATTCCTGCAGTGCCCGGGGGGGCCCCCATGGATTTGGGGGGATGTTGTGTCCCCCAATCCCACCGTGCCCCCCTTTCCTGCCCCGATTCCCAGAAGAGAAGTGTGGGAAGGTCACTCTGCGCCCGGCCAAGAGCATGGACTCGCTGAGCTCCAGCCCCGGTGGCGACGGTGAGGGGGCAAATCCCAGGAATTGTCCCTGTCCTGTCCCTGTCCTTGTCCCTGTCCTTGTCCCTGTCCTTGTCCCTGTCCTGTCCCTGTCCCTGACCTGTCCCTGTCCTTGTCCTGTGTGTCCTGTTTCCCGGTGTCCTAGTGGCCTGTGCCCCCTCTGTCCTGGGTGTCCTGGGTGTCCTGCTGTCCTGGGTGTCCTGGGTGTCCTGGGTGTCCTGTGTCCTGGGTGTCCTGTGTGTCCTGGGTGTCCTGTGTCCTGGGTGTCCTGTGTCCCCACTGTCCTGTGCCCTGTGTGTCCTGCATCCTGGGTGTCCTGTGTCCTGTGTGTCCTGTGTCCTGGGTGTCCTGTGTCCCTGCTGTCCTGTGTCCCCGCTGTCCTGTGTCCTGGGTGTCCTGGGTGTCCTGTGTGTCCTGTGCCCTGGGTGTCCCGTGTCCCCGGTGTCCCAGTGTCCCGTGTCCCCAGTGTCCCAGTGTCCTGTGTCCCCACTGTCCCATGCCCTGTGTGTCCTGTGTCCTGTGTGTCCTGGGTGTCCTGTGTCCTGTGTGTCCTGTGTCCCCGCTGTCCTGTGTCCTGTGCACTGGGTGTCCCGTGTCCCCGGTGTCCTGGTGGCCTGTGTCCCCGCTGTCCTGTGTCCTGTGTGTCCCATGTCCCCGGTGTCCCAGTGTCCTGTGTCCCCGCTGTCCTGTGTTCTGGGTGTCCTGGGTGTCCTGTGTGTCCTGGGTGTCCTGTGTGTCCCGTGTCCTGTGTCCTGTATGTCCTGTGTCCCAGTGTCCCGTGTCCCTGTGCCCTGGGTGTCCTGTGTCCTGTGTCCCTGTGTCCTGTGTGTCCTGTGTCCTGTGTGTCCTGTGTCCCAGTGTCCTGTGTCCCTGTGCCCTGGGTGTCCTGGGTGTTCCTGTTCCCTATGTGTCCTGTGCCTCAGGTGTCCTGTGCCATCTGTGTCCCATAGGGATGTGGGAAGTGGCACCACTGCCATGTGTCCCATAGGGATGTGGGAAGTGGCACCACTGCCATGTGTGCCATAGGAAGAGCCCGAATCCCTCCTGCTCTCCCAAACCCTTGCTCGTCTCCATTCACATCCTCCCTCCTTCCCTGGTGTAGCCACAACTCTTTTCTCCCAGCAGTCTGAAAACTTGTAAACAGCTGAAGAGGCAGCAGCAATTTTGCAGCTTTACACGGATCTTGCATTTCCTCGGGATTTCAGGGGGATCTTTGTGCTCTGTGTGGTGCAGGTGATGACGGGAAGGAAGGAGCAGGGACAGAAACCTGTGTGAGAGCACAATAGATTTGAGGAGGTGTGAATTTCAAAGAGGTGCTGGTGGCAGTGAGAACGCTGAGTGCTCAGCTTGCTGCAGAGGGAATTGCAAATGCAAAGGCTTGGATATGTATTTGAAGTGAGATTTGGGCTTCCTGTTGTTTCTGGGCTCTTTTTTTAAAGCTGACCCACATATCATTTCATGGGTTCACAAGATTTTTTCCCTACTCTGCTCTGCGAATGTATCAGTGGCTCCTGCTCCATTACAATTTTCATGCTTCTTATTTCATTTTCCATAATTAAGTGTTAGGCTTCCATAAGAGACACTATCTCTGAACTGCTGGTGTTCCATGGCTATTTAATTTTATGTGATTTGAATTTGCAGATTTTCTTTATTAAATACCTTTTGCAATTAATCCCTTGGTTCCTATTGTGGTGGTCTTGGCAGTGCTGGGGTAAAGGTTGGACTCAGTGAGCTTAAAGCTCTTTTTCAGTCCCAATCACTCAGTGATTCTGTATTATTTCACAGGTTTTCCAGCAGATAGAGTAGGTGTTCACAGGCAGAATTAGCTGCATGTAGCACAGCTGCCTTTGACTCGGGCCTAAATGAGCAGCTTAATTTCCCTCTCAGGGAAGCTGAACGCTGTTTGCTCAGATTAAAGGCTGCAGGAACACTTTCCCCTGCATTTCAGCCCCCACGTGCATCTGAGTGCCTGCTTATCACAGACAGAAGGCGTCAGCCCCCAGTTTGTACTGGGAGGCAGCCCGGGATAAATAACAAATCCCCCAGTTAAGAGCCAAGGGATCCTAATTGACTTATGTTGGTCCCCAGGCTGCGCTCAGCCTTTGTCTCTTGCCATGGCTGGAGCATCCTTTGTTTCATGAGCACCGAGGGGGAGCAGAGGGAGGGAGGGAGGAATAAAGAGCCCTTCTCAGAGGCTGCAGCCTGTGCAAGTGTTTGGAGTTCTTATTTTAGGAGCTTATTTTAGCGACTTGTGAGCAGAGCCTTGAGAATATATAGAGCAGCATTTAGGGCAAGTGCTCCTGCGGTGGTGGCTTCCTTTACCATGAGCTGCAGCCCTGGCAGCATCGCCGAGCTGTGCCATTTCAGGAACAGGAGCTCTGAGGGAAGTTGGGACTCAGCTGCATTTAGAAACTTGCTGGAGTGCACCGGATGCTGGGGGAAACCAGAACACACTTTTTGGGTTGTCACACCAAAGGCAGGAAGGTTCCCACGGAGCCCTCCTCCTTGTGCAGCTTCTGTTTCTTATTTAGATTTTGTTTTTTAATACCCAAAGAGCTTTTAGTGGTCTCCTGACAATGGGGGCCTGGAAATTGGGCTAAATTAAAGCAGGGTTTGTTTGCTTAAAAGTGCTAAGCGACTCAGACAGTCCCACTGCATTTTTCAGGGCTTACATCATTTTAAAGGAGATTTCATGAACTCAAAACCAATTTGATAATAAAGTCATTTCCACTTGGCATGTTTGCATCTATCCAGGAGGAAGAGCTGAGCCGCGTCAGGTGTGCTGAGCTGTTACCTGGATTTGATATGAAAGATTAAGAAGTTTATTTTAATTGCTGGAAGACACAAGAGAACACAAGGAGTTAAAGGAACTAGTTGGAAAATAGGAGATGAAATGCAGAAGTTGAGAGACTGGTCCAAAAGTAAGTAAATGTCCTTTCCACTGAGGCTGTATCAGGTGCTCCCATACTGTTCACCCCTGATTCGGGGTAGTTTGAGGTTTTAGGAATCCCCCCACAGGGAGATGTGCAGAGCCAGGTGGGCCTTCACAGGCTGTGCCAAAAGGTGAGGGGGAGCAGCTGAACCATGGAAGTTTTCTGCACTTTAGTTCACTCCATCTGTAGGAGATAACAGCTCCATTACAACACCTGCACAAACACCCATTACCATCAAACCCTTACCCACATTCAGTTTTTGCACCATTTAACAGAACATCACTGTATTTCTTAACTCTAGTTTAGCCTTCCCAGGTTCCCAGGCTGCTGCCACAAAGAGCTGACAGACCCATGAATTACTGCATAATAATTCCAGTTGTGGAAATGCAGCTGATTTGGAGAAAAGAGCGTGTACAATTGCTTATATTACCAAAAAATGTGAGTTTATGGTTTGTCTTACTCCTGCAGAAAATGCATGGAACAAAAAGAGCAGAACTACCCTCTGGTTAAGGCATAATTAATAGTGTGGACATAATTAGGCCATAATTAATACAATTCCCCATTGCAGGGCCAGAGTCTGCCCTGAATTGCTACAAGCTGAGAACAGAAGTCCCTTCTGAGAATGGAGGTAACTGGGGATACCCAAACCAGGAGAAAAATAACTCCAGCTTTCCTAGGCTGAAGTGGCAGAGCCCCCTCTTGGTTCTCCCTGTCCAGGGAGGTGAAACCCCCGAGTGGCTGCTGAAAACCCTGTCCAGCTGCAACATTCACCAGCTGGGTGAACATCTGGCACTTCCTCTCTTTTAAAGGCCTAACCCAGAGCCTCCTGAAGTCACCAAAAAAGCTCTCTGTGGGTTGGAGGAGCTGCAGGTCCCTCTGCAAAGCCTGGTAGATGATTCTAGGAAAGCGCTGATGGATTTATTCCCCCGTGCAAGGGCTCAGAGCTGAGTGCTGACACCAAAGCCTCAGCCTGTTTGGAGAGCCCTGACCATGGGTTTGTAAGGCCATTGCTAGCTAGTAATTGGTGAGTGGATGTGGTCAGGGCAGTCAGATAAACACGTGGAGGAAGGGCATGAATCACTGAGTGAATCCTCCATGGGCGCTGGAGGGGCACAGCACGCTTGGGGATGTGACGTGTTTGCTTCCTGCTCTCAGGAAAACGTCCCTTGAAAGAACTCAGGCTAAAGGTGGAGTTCCAAATCTGCAGCTCCACACCTTCCTCCTGCATATCTTGTCTCTTTTGGGCTCTTCACCAGCTGCCAGTTTAACATACCCCTCTTCTTCTTACAGATCCCCTTAGAGTTGGATCCCCCACTCTGAGGTCATACCAGGGAATTTTCCATTGCTTTAAACCTCAGTGTAGATGCATCACCAAAACCCTCTTAACCCAGGCCTGGGGTAAAGCAAAAAGCCATTTATGCCAGTGAAACAGCATTATAGTTATTAGTGCAGCATGTTGGCAGTTTCTGTCAGCAATTTTTGCAACCATGTAATGTATGAAAGGATAAAGACACCATTTCCTGTGATTTGCTCGCCACATAATGAGGCCAGAGTGACACAGTACCAAAGTCAGGAAGGAAAGCCCTGCAAGTGGTTTTCTGTCCTCTCTTCTGCACTTTTCCAGGATCTTGGTGGACACACTAAATCTGCTCCTTGTGGGGGCTGGGGCACCCCCTTAGCCAGCAGAGTCCTGGCAGCCTGGCCCTCCTGGGTGCTGAAAATGGATCTCCAAGGTCCCTTTGAGCCCAAGCCATTCTGTGACCTGGGGCACACAGAGCCATCAGCCTTGCTGGGAGTGAAGAGGAGCCCCAGCACCATGCAGGATACCAACATTTGGGTGGCTCTCTTCATTTCTGTTTACAGGCTTGGGCATCTAACCATTCAAAAGGCCTGATTAGAAGATGAATGAGATGTTTGATCACCCTGTTGCAAGATAAAAAGCATGGAGACATATATATATATATATATACACACACATCTATTTGTAATGTGTTCTCCACATGTAATGAGTTCTCCAATCCCTTAGTGGGTTTTTAATTTATAATAAAACAAAAAATCTTTGTTCAGAAGAAGGAAAGATCAACATGTATTTCAGCAGTGTGGTCACTACATTCCCTTCATTTACTATGGGCACCTAACTCACCATTTCCAGCCCCCAGGTCCCAAATGTTCCCACCCTGCCATGGCAGAATCCTCAGCAAAGATGTTTTGAAATCCTGGAACACATTTTTGAAGAAAAGCTCCTGATTTCTGAGCTGGGAACTCCATGAATTTCACCATGTCTCTCCCTTTTTCAGCAAGGAGCTGAGTGTCAAGCAGCAACACACAGAAAATCACAGAGGAGATGCTGCAGTGATACCATCAAATCCTTCCCCTGGTCCTGCTTTCCTGATCCACTTGGCTTGAAAGGTTTTCTTGCCTTCTACTTGCTATTCTCATAAAAACCACAGGGGTTTCTTCTCACTGCTACTTGTTTTGTCGAAGAGCCAGTAATTGGTACCATGTGAAGGAACATCCTGCAGTGACAGAACAGAGGGCTCAAACCACACTGAGAACTGGGGTTCTGGAGAATCACTTCAGCATTTCAGGCTGGGCAAACACCAGGGCTGGGAACCCACAGCCTTTGGGGAGCAATGGACTTGCACATCAGGTAGGTTGTCTTACTCCTGCTGGTAACCACCCATGGGAGTATTTACAGCTCAAAGAGAATCATGGTGAAAAAAACTAATAGTTGTTAGGTTTTTGGTGTATTTTTGTGCTGGAATTGTTTCATCCTTGGCTTGCATGTACTGCCTTGCATTATTTCACACTGCCTTGTTATAACTGTAGCCACTGGGAGCACGTTAAGCTTAGTGTGGTGCACTGAAAGTGATGTCTGAGGTTCCTGATATCGACTGTGCAACACAGTGAACAACTAATGATGGCAGGGAAAGAATGAATAGAACAATCAGAGCCTGAAGGTCCATTTAAGAGACTGATGGCAGGGTTTGAATTCCACAGCCTGCCGTGGGTCACCTCTGCTCTCCAGGCCACTGGGATCATCTCCCCCCTGGTATCCCTGCCTTGACTGAGCTGCAGTGGGAGCAACCCTTGTTCCCAAGTGCAGGAGCCCTTCAGCTGGGCTGCCCTGGGGGCTCTGGGGCTCTGCACCCCCTCCAGCCAGCCCCAGCACACTAAGCCTGCTCCAACCCCCCCAGCAACCCCAGAGGGCTTTGGGTTCCAGCCCTTTGGAACTGGGCTCACCCAGTGCAGCTCTCAGCCTCGCTGGCACATTAAAGAGGCCTTCAAAGTTCCCCTCTTTTGGCTGAGGGGATCCTTTTTTTTATGTATTCAGCCACAATTTAATCATTTAAGGTGATAAAACCCCACCTGGCAGCGGGTTCTCCATTCTAATGGTGTCATTTTTAGCTGGTATTGTCAGGAGTGAGGTTTGACAAATGAACACGGGCTTTCAAACTGGGAGCAACTGGGTGCTTTAGGGAGGTGTTCTGGCAAACTGGCTGAGCAGTGCTAAAGGAATGGAAGGGAATTCCAGTGTCCTCCTGAAAAATTCCTTTAATCAGGTAAAATGAGGCCTGGGGGAGCAAGAGCTCTGAGTGGAGGTGGAAAGGCACTGAGAGCTTCCCGTGGCACTGGGAGCTGGGACAGGGAGTGTGCCATTCCCCTTGCCCCCCCAGTAAAACCAGTCCAAACTGGTGACCCAGGGAACAAAGAGGGAACTCTGGATCATTCATAGGAACGATGGTACAGAAAGCCCAGAAACCACAGCTGGGATAAGCAGGTAGCAGAGGGAATTTTTCCACAAAACCCTCCGAGAGATTCCCAGTTGGAACATTTTTAGCTTGGAAAGTATAATCCAGCTTTCTCATTTTTGGGTCCCTGACCCCTATCCTCTGATGTCAGCAGAAAAGCAGTGGCATAATTAACAGGGTCATTAATGCCAGAGTCACGACTGTGAACTGCAGGAGTGGCTGATGCATCAGCAATTCTTATTGTTGATATTATTGAGCCTTCAGAACTCAAGAGAAACACATGGAAAGGTAAAACAACTGGTGAGAAATACTATTGAATCTGAATCTAAGAATCCCCCTCTGTTAAAAGGGAGGAAGATGGAGCAGGCAGCTCTCACAGGGTGTCTGGACGTGACTTCAGCTCCAACAGGGCTCGACAGGATGCCCTTTCCTTTCTGTCCTTGCTACACTGTGATCACAACACCCCTGCTGGGACCTTTCCCAGAGCAATAGTCAGGCCTGGGTTAGGTATTTAGCATTGGTCCAGATGTCACTTTCTGCTCCTTTGTGGGTATTTAGCAGCTGTATTTGTTACATTTGTATGTGTCAGTGTAATATGTTGCCACAATAGATTTCAGAACATACACAAAGCAGTAAAAAAGCTGAAGTTACAAGGCTCCCTGCAGCACCCCTCTGTATTTCTGCTGCATCCTCAGTGTCCTCAGGCTCCTGAGCTCTTTGCCTGGGAAGAACTGAACAATTTCCTATTCAGTATCTTTTTGTGCTTTTCTCTGACTCTCTCAATGTATTTATCTTGTACATGTGTATGTAAAAATCCCTTATTTTAGTTATTTTTATCTTTCTCCCCTAAGGCTTGTGCTCCTACCAGTGAGGACATGCTGGAGCCTAAGCAGGCATTGTTTGAACCCTTCCTGTCTTGCTCCCTGGGGACACTGCAATCTGCCTGGCTAAAGAGAAGAAAAGATTAATCATTCTCATTTTTTTAGTTGGGGTTTGTTTTTTTCTCCAGAATAATTGATTCTGACAGTGACACAAATTTGTGTGGCTTAACTGTGCTGCAGACACTCTCCTCCTGCTGCTTGAGTCATACCATCTTATTTTATCCAGCTTCTTCGAAATAACTCCCTGAAAGGTCAATCTTACTTTAGTACTCGGGATTTGGGGGTTTGGGAGGAACAATCGAGTTCCAAATAACGAACTGGACAGAATGTCAGTGGAGGAAGGGCAAACACCTCCCCTAATTTCTCTGCTTGGCTCTGTGCACAGCTCACCCAGCCCTGGGGTCTCAGACTCACCTCCTTATCCCCCTGCAGGGCTGAGCAATGAGCAGGACACGCCGTTCCCTCTGCACAGGGGGGGAATGATTTCCTGCAGATCCACACTGCCAATAACCGAGCACACCCCCAAGAGTGTGGAAGGAAGAGAGGAGGAGCAGTGAGTCATTCCTGAGTCATAGAGCCTCCCCGGCTTTATCCTGGGACCGGGTGCTGCACGCACCACTCCTTGATCTGCTCTGTCTCCAAAGGACAACCCTCCATAGAATCGTGGAAAAACAAAGGCCAGCAGCAAGCATTCCTTGGCAGCAGCGGGCTTTGGGGTGTTTTGTAAGAGCCTCCCTGTTTCAGGTCAGGATTTTGATAAGAAATGGTGAAAAAGGTGCAGAGCAGGTTGGTTTGGCAGCTCAGCCCAGTCTGCAGGGAGGGACTGGCAGGTCACCCCCTGCAGTCCTTGGCACGAGTGGTGGGGGCTGTCTGGGGAGGACTGGGGGGATCAGTCAGACATCCCTGCATTGTTAAAATGATGGGCAGAGACAACACTTACTGTGCCTTTTCTTCCCCCCCTGATCCTCTAAAGGCTCTGCCTGCTGGGAGCATTTTCCCTGGCCAGCACAGCTTGGTGCCCGAGGCCACAGGGATCTCCCAGCCCTGCTCGGTGCCCAGCCCCGAGGGCAGGGGATGGAGGTTCCACACCTCTGGCATGAACAAGGCACCCTGTAATCCAGTCCATCTGGGTTTGCATTGGGTGGAACCATCACTGGGGAACAGCAATTGCACCAGACGCTTTCTCAGTCCAACAAACCTCATGGAAGGGATTTGTGCCAGTCCTGCACTCCTGGCTGGAGGAGCAGAGGTGGCCAGAAAACCCTGCAGGCCCCTGTGCCTTGGGCTGCAGTGTCATTCCAGCAGCCTCACCCCCTTTTATGGCACAGCATATGGGAATGGGAAAGCTGCTTCAAAGTCATGTCCCTGTTCTTTGCCAAGGCACAGGAAAGAGGAGCTGAAAATGTGGAGTTAAACTTTGTTGTAATGTGTTCTGAGGTGGGAGCAGCTCAGATTCCTCATAACCCCAGCAGGACTGCTCACACCATGAGCATCTAGAGGTCACTTTCTACAGCTGGGTCTGCCTTTGTCTTACCAGGCACCAAAATCAGGATTGGAACCCCTGCTTAAAGCATTTTGGTTGAAGGTGCTTGAATCTCTTTGCAGCTTTGACTGCTCTTGGCTGGCAGAAGAGCTGTGCATGCTGGATTAGATATTAGACAAAAATCCTACCCTGGGAGGGTGGGCAGGCCCTGGCACAGGGTGGGCAGAGAAGCTGTGGCTGCCCCTGGATCCCTGGGAGTGTCCA
>JAWWEE010000004.1:862938-887136 GCA_035221455.1 Xenops minutus
ACAAAGACTGCAAATGGTTTTGAAGTGCCAGGTAACAGTCCTTACACACAGTCTGGGGCAGTGGGGGACAGCAGGAGGGATTTCTTCATAAAAAAAGGTGGTCAGGCACTGGAAGGGGCTGCCCAGGGCAGGGGTGGATCCCCATCCCTGGGGGGATTTCAAAGCCATGAGGATGTGGCACTTGGGGACATGGTCAGTGTGGCCTTGGCAGTGCTGGGGGATGGGGGGACTGGGTGGGCTCAGAGGGCTTTCCCAGCCTAAACCATTCCATGGTTCCCACAGCTGGACCAGCTGCAGCTCCCTCTGGCCGTGTTGTTCCTGGGGATTTGATCAGGATGTTCCCGTGGAGGTGCCACCACAACTGCTCCAGGCCAAAGCTGAGCTGGGACACCTCTGTCCCCTCCTGGCAGCCCCGGGCTGCTGGAAGTTGTGTGCATGAAATGTGCCTTGATTTAGAGTGGCTTTTAATGCCTCCTGGTTGTTTTGAAAGCAGGGCTTTTGATTACAAATTATCTTCCTCTGTGTACTTTGTGGGAAGCTGTTGTTGTTCCTCTTTCTAATCCCTTGTCATCCTGGAATTCTTTTATATATACAGTATTTTAAAAAGAAAAAAAAGCCCTGAGCTCTGTGCAGCAACATCCCTGCTTCACAGTCCCGACTTTTTTAATTGAAAAGGCGATTTCCAGTAACTTATTTTAAGTGAGTTACTTTTAAAGGTGCCTTCCAACCCAAACTGTCCTGGGGCTCCAAAGATGCCTCATCCCAAGTCACGGATTATCTTGGGTTTGGTTCAAACGAGGCAGGGAGTGCAGAACTCTCTGTGATGAGAAGGGCTGAGAGCCTGGTGCCCAACCATACACTTTACAAATTTAACTGATTGGAAAAGTGGAGGTATTTGTGTAGCACGTGAGTCCTCTGGGCCGAGGGGGATGTGTTTAAAAAGGTGCAGGTTCACTGCTCCCTTCCTCGGCTTAGGCTTGAAAAAACACTATTGTTGTGACTGGAGCAACTCAAACTTCCTTGTGTCTCGCCTGCAGAGATAATGAGTCATGTGTGGCCATGGCTGAGCAGCTCTCCACAATCCCAGCCCATTATCTAAATGTCTGATTTGGCTCCTGAGCACCGAGTTTCCAGGATTTCCTTTTCTTTCCCGGGATTTCGTTCCCTTCCTGGGGCTGAGCTGATCCTTTGACTCGCATTTCCAAGGTATGTGGTGCAGCCTGCGAGGAAAGGGTGTCTGCAGGCAGGGACAAAGAGCATTCTTGTGTGCCTGACTTCCTTTCATCCTGGGCCTCTCCAGGAGATGCTCGGTGCTGCTCCGTGGCCATGAATGCCAATAGATCCTCTGTATAGACACATTCCTGCAGTGCTGCAGCCTTGGCAGAAGCGCTGGGAGCCGAGGAGAGAGCAGACACGAAAGGTCATGTCTATTTAGTTTAGGGCTGCTCGATTCTTCTTTTTAAGAGCTGTAACTGTAGCTGAATGGGCAGAAGTGCCAGAAATGGAGAGTTCCCAGGCAGGAATGGGGGCTGAGGAGCTGGGAATCCTTTGGGATGTGGGGGTTTTATCTTTTCACAGCTGCATCACTTCCAAACTGAGTTAACTTGGGAGAGATTCATCAGGGAACTCTGTGCTTTGTAGCTCAGGTGACAGGGCTGGCTCAGGTGACAGGGATGGCCCTCCTGCCCCTCCCCTCTTGTGTTGATAAGGGCTTTAAACGTGACCCGAGCACTCATCCTGCTGCCTCCCTGCCCTTTGCAAGGGAAAGCCATGACACGGGAAGTCTTTTCCGTGGTAAATAACATTTATGGCCTTTGAAGCCGGGTTATAACTCTCTGATAGCCTGGGAAAGCCTTTGAAGGTGTCCCTGGGGGAGGGCCAGGAGCTGAGCCTGCCTATTCACATGGAGATGGAATTCTTTACATAGCTGAGTACTGGCTGTTTCCAAGGTGTCTTATCTGTAAACCTGGGGAGTTTCAGGCTCCGGAGAAAAGCTGCTGGATAACAACAGCTCTTCCTGCTCCCTCAGAGCTCCCTTTGCAGGGATTTCATACCTTGGCTGGGCGTTGCAGGAAGTGCATTTTATCCCAGTGGAAAACTGACGGGATAACTTGGAAGACCAGACTGTCTGTGGCAATTAGGAACCAGTTCTCCCTCCCTCTTTTTCTTTTCTTCTTTTGAATAGAATATTTTTGAATATATATTCGTGTGTTTAGGGAACTCTGCTAGTGCTGCCCTCGTTTGCATTAGTTGCTGCTGTTGCATATGCATGTGAGTTATGGAGATCAGTCAGTCAGTTCTCCCAGCAAATGCACTTGTGCCTCCTGGGGTTTTACTTGCTTTGTGACTTGCCTGGGGCTGAGGGAATAATCCCTTATCTCCAAGAGCAGGGCTGTTCCCCGGGAGCCCTTTGGCTGCTGTGGGGTGGCAGCAGCTTCACAGGGTGCTGAGAGCCCCCTGCCCTAAAGACTCCTGGCATGGCTATTCCTATGGGAATATACTGATTCTTGGGGGGGAAAATCTCCAGTTTGGGCTGCTCTGAAGAGGCTTTTCTGGCAGCACAGCCTAAAGCTGAAAAGGTAGCATTGGAGAAGCATTTTCCTTGAGGACAAATACAAGCAGCCACGCCTCTGACATGAGTGTGCACACAGGAATAGGCAGTGGCAGCCTTAGGGACTCCCGGAGTCCCAGGATGGTTTGGGGTGGAAGGGACCTTAAATCCCATCTCATCCCATGCCTTCCACCGCAGCAGGTTGCTCCAGGCTCTGTCCAGCCTGGCCTTGAACACTTCCAGTCCTGGCCATCCCCAGTGGTTGTGTCCTGAGCCGATGGAGCTGAGCTGGGACTCCCCCAGTCTCTGCTTGGAGCCTTGGGACAGGTTCATGGGCATGGCCTGGAACAGAAGGAGACAGGGAGACCTGGAGTGTTGGAAAATGTGTTGGAGGCAGCAGGAATGAGGGTGTTCAGCTGCCCTGGGCTGTCTGGGAACCCCCGCTGTAAATAGGGATGGAATCGGTGCCCTGGGGCTTGAAAGGATAAAACTTGGGTCTGGATAAAACTTGAAGTCAAATGGTGAAAAAGGAATAACATTCCCAAGGGGAGTGGGCTTCTGATAAGCAGTGGAGGTTTGTGTCTTATTTTTCTTTTTAAAGACAGGCTGTTTAAATATACAGTAATTCTGCATTGAAAAGCTGCCGCCGCGTTCAGGAAAAGGCTTTGTGAAACAGTAACTAGCAATAAAAAGTAGCCTAAAAGCCTGTGTGTCACTCAAATATATTGAAGCGGCGGCATCGAGGTCAGGAAAAGAGGGAGGTGGAAGAGAAACCTTTCCTGCTGCATCAAATCAATAAATATTATATATATATATGTATATGTGTATATATATATATATATATGATGCTATTCAGGTTGTGGCTGTTCCAGTCGGCCAAGCCGGGTCTGCCCATGCTAAATTAGCTTGTTTATTCCTACCCTGCAGTCGTTAGGGTAATGAAGCAGAAGCCCTTTGTGTGTGCTCGCTGGGAAGTGCTGGCTGGCGCGGAAGGGGGTAATTGAGTAGAAAAGCAGAATGCTCCCGGGGCCGGGAGAAGTTAAATCCCCCCGAGGTCAGGGGGATTCAGGCTTTAATCAGTGTGGACACGATGCAATTGAGAGTTTCCAAAGGGCTTGTTTATGGGGCGGGAGGAAGGGTCGGTGGTTAATGGAAGCGCTGGAGGTGTTGGGGATGAGAAGGTGCGAAACGGGGGTCGCAGAGGGGAGGGCTCCTGGGGGATGCCACTTGTAACTTGGGTGCAGGAGGAAGGAATCACAGGAGCTTTTTGGGGGGATCTATTTAATTATTGAAATTAAAATACTGAGTGATGCTGGCTCGTACCCAAATGTAGGGGTGTGTAATATCCTAAACCAAAAAAAAAGGCTGAAAAATTGAGATCACTTATCTCAGTCACTTTTTTCTTACCTAAAGATTTAAGTCCAAAACCAGAGAAACAGTGTAATTTTTTTTTTTCCTCCTGAGCCAAGCCCCTGGGATCCCCTTTTCTGCTGACCTGGTGGGATCAGACTGTGATCCCTGCTCTGCCTTGGCTGAGTGGAAAGGATGAAGTTCTGTGCAGGAGCTGCTTCAGTGTGTGAGAGCCGGCTGAGACAGCTCTGCCAGGGCATCACAGCCCTCCCTGGGCACTGCTGGCCACACTCCTGGAGGTGCCTGCCTGCCCAACTATTTAAAGCCATCACAGGGAGCAGCAGGATCTGCTGGGCCCCTGGAATTTGGGATGTGCTGGTGCTTCTCCACTGAGCTGAGCAGCTCCAAAGGCTCTGCTGGAGGAGGTGCAGAGGGAACCTGTTCCTAGCAGCACATGCTCATTGCCTCATACCTTTGAAACAAATGTGTTTGTACCATCCCTGCTGGAGGGGGAAGTTGCAAAGGGGCCCTTCGCCTAGAACAGTAGTGACAGGGCAAGGACTAATGGGCTCAAACTGAAGGAGGGGAAATACATACAAAATAAATCCTTCCCTGGGAGGGTGGGCAGGCCCTGGCACAGGGTGCCCTCAGAAGCTGGGGCTGCCCCTGGATCCCTGGGAGTGTCCAAGGTTGGACAGGGCTTGGAGCAACCTGGGCTGGTGGAAGGTGTCCCTGCCCATGGCATGGGGTGGAATGAGATGGGATTTAAGATCCAACCCAAACCACCCTGGGATCCTCTGGCAGCTCCAGCAGCCTCGAGCCTACAGCTTTTGGCATCTGGCACTGCTGATATGGAACCCTTTGGCATGAGGGGTCTCTGCCCCATGGCTGCTCCTGCCCCCTGGAGCCAGGGCTCCTTCCCTGGGGCTCCCTGGGCAGACCCAGCCTCTGCTTTTGGTGCTGCCTCCTGGCTGGGCTGGCTCCTGGAGAGGAGCTGTGCTCCGAGGTGACATCCCCCAAACCTCCCTGATGGAAGAAGCCCTGCTCCTCAGTTACTCCAGGTGGGACCTGCCTTCCCACAGCGAGCAGCTGGAGCACAGGCTGAGCCTTCTCCACTGCATTATGCCCCAAGAGCTCTTTGAATTCTTTCCAGGCTGCCATCTCTCGTGGAACACACGGAGCCTCCCCCAGCCCAAGGCAGCAGGGCTGGGAGCAGCCGCCTTGGCACCGCGGCACAGCCCAAATCCCTCAGTGCGAGCTTTGTTTTGCATAGCACTTTGTAATGCTGTTAGTTGACTTGGCTGCAGCTTCACAAAGCATTTTTTTCCACTTGGTTCAACACTCACTCGAATTTAATGGGACGGGAGCCAAATCAGTAATGGAAGCCAAGTGCCGACGTTTGTTTGGTGCGCGGTTCCCGACGAGGAATATATATAGTAATTGTCTCTTGCTCCTCAAAGCTGTAACTTTGGCAGAGGGGAGGCTGGAGGGAGCGTGCCAAGTGTTTAAAATCATAATCAGGCAGTGATGAAAACATGTATTTATGGCTATAATGAGTTGCATCAAAGCAAGAAACATTCGGCTTCTCTGTGGAAGGAGCGATGTCTCTTAATTCAGAAATGCCTCCTTCGAAATCACACAGAATCTGTCGGAGCTGAAAAGCTCAGAGCTTGGCTGGAATGCCTGCCTTGTTTCCCAACAATATTCCTGCTCTCCCCTTCCAGCTGCAGTTCTAGCCGTGGTTACTGGGTTCTGCATTGAGGCACGATGGAGGAATCAACACTCACTGCAGTGTTTGGTGCACTGTGGGCACATCAGGAAAGTGTTCTGTGACCCTGTGCTTGCAGCTTGATTTGTTTGTTGGATGCTTTGCTTGATTCTATTTTATTTTAGTCTGTTTTATTCTGTTTTGCTGTTTCTTTCTGGCATATCACTAACTGGGTTTTGGGGGGGGGCTGTTTTGATGTAGGAGCTCTGTGTGGTTCCTGGGGGACCACTGGGTGCAGCAGTGCCAGGTATGCACTGTGGGCTGGGATCGAGAGCAGGTATGAATGGAATCATTTAGCTTGGATTCCCTGAGTATTCCTGGAATCCCTCAGGTTGGAAAAGCACTCCAAGGTCCTCGAGCCCAACCCTTAACCCAGCAATGACAATCCCCTTGAGCACACCTTTTTGTGGCATGGCTGGGACTCTGCAGCTGGAAGAAACTCAGTGCTGTCAAAAAATGGAAAAAATGCAGTTTCCAAGCAAGGGCTTTGGAGTAACTTGCTGTGGCCCTGCGCTGAGTCACCTCCCTGCCGTGGGAAGGGGCAGCACTGGGGGAAGGTGCTCCTGGCTGGGATCCCAACCAGCTCCAGAGCTGCTGGCATCATCCTGCTGGGCCCAAATTACACCGAGCCAGGGCTGAATCATCCGGGTGTAGCAGCAGCGTGTGCAGGGCTGGGGGAACACGGGGCTGGGAGAGACACACTCGCCTTGGGGAGTTCCCTTCACTGGAATACGGGAGTTTGCTGGTGGACTGTGATCTGCCTGGGGAGTCCTGGGCCATCTCTCAGAGCCAGGATGGTGACAGCATGAAATTATCTTCAGCAGGAGCCCCCCAGTTTCACGTGAGCACCTTGGTGTCCTTCACCCTACACATCTGAATGCCCCTCATTCTGTGTGCTGCTTCTGTTTTAACCCATGGGACGGGAACATTTCAATGCTTACCACCTGCTTTAGAGCATCTTTTACATTATTACGTTAAATTTGCCCTTAATTTTTTTAATTTCAAGTCTTACTTTCATTTTCAAAAGATCTGGATAGTTTGGGACTCAAATAAATGACATTTCACAAATTTCTATTCCATAACTTTTATTTCTTCTAATTCAAAGGGAAACAGACATCAAGAAGACTTTTAGCATCTTAAAAAGGAGTTAACCTGCTCCATCTGCTTCCCAAAACCTGTGAAGGGAGAAGGAATTCACTGCAGCATGTCCAGTGGTTCCTTCTTGGTGATGCTTTAGAAAATAGGACAGTTCTGGTTTCACTGGCGTGAAATTTGTTCAGCTGGCTGGTGTGCCAAAAAAACGACAAAAGGGGATCCATAAGGGACAGGAATTATTGATCTTCTGGTATTTCCTACCCATGGAAGGCCCTCAGATGATCCTGAGGAGCTGGAGCAGCCCCAGCTCTGCTGGTCTTCGTGGTCTGTGCCACATTAAAACACTGATTTCCCAAGTGACATTGGAAGGCATCTTGGAGTGTTTTGAAGTCCTTTCCATTGCCTTGGCTTTGGAGGTGTTGGGGTTAGGGTGGGCTCTGTGTGCCCCACACAATGGGTTGGGGTGAGGCTGAGCTGGCTCCCACAGCAGCCTTGCAGACAGCAGATGGTGGTGGTGGCCCTGGCTGGGTTGGGGGCAAAATGATGCTGCTCCCCTGTTCCCAAGGATCCTTAAAATAATTCTGTGATTCAGGCAGTGCCCTGCAGCACCACGAGGTTTAGGATTAGTTTATCCAGCCGGGTTTATCTGGGCATGTGCTTTGCCTGTGGATTTGCTTGAGAGAGCACATGGGAAGGGTGTTGTTTCAGGAACTCGGGGTGCTTTCGGTGTCAGGAGGTACCTGGGACGGAGCCGGCAGCTCCTGGCTCTTCAGCTAATCCCAGTGTGATCCCACTCCAAAGGCAGGAATGGGCCTGTGGATGTAATAAACTTAATTCCTCGACTGTGAGATCAAGGAGCTGTGAAGGAGCAACACTGGGTGCATTTCTTTCAAAGAGCTGAAAGGGGCACTGTGCATTTCAGTGGGGAAACCACTGCCTGCGATATCCAAAGGTGCTACAAACGCTGTTCCCTTCCCTCCCCAGCTCCCAGCCCCACCACAGCCGTTCCCTACATGTCAGTGAAGTGCATCGACGTGAGGAAGAACCACCACAAGACCAAGTGGCTGATGCCCTGGGGCCCCAACCACTGCAAGAAGCTGAAGGACTTCGACGAGGCGGTGAGCCGGCAGATCGAGGCCAACGACATCGTCTTCGCCGTGCACGTCCCGCTGCCCACCAAGGAGATGAGCCCCTGGTTCCAGTTCATGCTCTTCATCATGCAGCTGGACATTGCCTTCAAGATGGACAATGACCTGAGTGAGTGGCTGTCCCTGGGGCGTTTCCCAGGTCTCATTTCCCTTTAAGGTGCTCTCATCTTGGGTTGGGTGTTGGCTGTTGGTGCCCCACACAGGGAGGTGGGGCAGGAGCACCTTCTGAGGGTGGGAATGATAATTATGGATTGGGTTGGGTTGGGAAGGAACCTCAAAGCCCATGCAGTGGGTTGGGTTGGGAAGGAACCTCAAAGCCCATGCAGTGGGTTGGGTTGGGAAGGAACCTCAAAGCCCATCCAGTGGGTTGGGTTGGGAAGGAACCTCAAAGCCCATCCAGTGCCACCCCTGCCATGGGCAGGGACACCTTCCACTGTCCCAGGGTGCTCCAACCCAGCCTTGGACACTTCCAGGGATCCAGAGGTAGCCACAGCTTCTCTGCCCAACCTGTGCCAGGGCCTGCCCACCTTCCCAGCCACCAATTCCTTCCCAATATCCCATCTAAGCCTGCTCCCTTTCAGTTAGAAGCTATTGTTTATATTCAAAACAAACACACAAATATAAATACACAAAAAGCTGCCAAAACGCAAGAAAAAAAATCCCAAACTCAAAAATAATGCTGCAATAAAATCTGCAAATAAAATCTGCAGCAAGGGCAGGACTGCTCTGCCCCTTCCTGGAAGAAGTTGTGCACATGTCTGCATGTTTCAGTGTTTGGGGAAAGTCCCTCTCTGACAACCCTAGCCTACAATGAGTAAACAATTGCCTTTTCAGACTGGTTGAACTGGGCTGTCTCTGGCTCTCTCCGTGCCTGCAGCCTGGCTGGGTTGGATCTGTGTGGTGGATGAGCTCAGGCAGTAAATGTGGTTGAGGAGCTGGGGATGAGGACCAGCAAACAGGAGCAGCTGGGTCACTGCTTTGTTTCCTTCACTCCTTGCCCTCTCAGCGTGGACCTGTTCCTGCTGGCTATTTATCATGGAATCACAGAATCCCAGACTGGTTTGGGTTGGGAGGGACCTCAAAGCCCACCCAGTGCCACCCCTGCCGTGGGCAGGGACACCTTCCACTGTCCCAGGGTGCTCCAAGCCCTGTCCAACCTGGCCTTGGACACTTCCAGGGATGGGATCATTAAGATAAGTTAAAAATGAGAGTATGGAAAGCTGACACGTGTGTTCTTATCCCTGTAATTATCTTTAAAATACAGAGGGAGCAGCTCTGTGACTTTGTTAAGGTCTCACTCAGCTTCTCAGACTGGAATAGGTGGTTGTGCTAGGGAAACACTGCTTTGTTTCCTGTGGAACCACCCAGCTGGGGTTGGGAATGGCTGAGCACCTGGAGCTGCTGCAATGCTAAACAAGCTTCTGGCAGCATTTCTGCTGTGAGAGCACAGCCTTTGCTTCAGGTCCTTGTCTGTGCCCTTCAGGGACTGAGTCCTGCAAAGTTGGGAACTTCTTTTGGCATCTAAAAGCAGAAAAGCTCCTCTTGGGTCACCCCTTGGGTAGTAAAAGGGGGGTTTAGGGTGGGCTGTGTCACTGTTGTAGCTGGGAAAGGCTCAGCTCCTGCCATTTGCACTCCAGGAGCTGCTGGATTTCTTTATAAGAAGCATTTGGGGATGAGCTACATTAATATTTCTTATGGTGTGAGCTTGTTTGGCACATGCAGGAGGTTTTGTTTCATTGAAGAAGTATTTTAAAAGCTATTTTCCAACACTTTGTGCCAAGCTGAAGGCAGATGTAAAGGAAGTGTAGAAAACAGAGAGTAACACATTTCTTGCTTTCTAGATTGTGTTGCAACAAGTCTTAAAGAAATAAGAACAAACCTTGCTAAGATGAAGTAATTGCATGAAGTGTGTCAGTGTCCTGGGGTTATCCTGGTCAGGGGATTGGGATCAGCTCCTCTGAAGGGCAGTGGGGAGGATGTGGAATGACCTCATTTCTTCCTTTAAAGCAACAGTTCAGATTTCTTCTCTCTCAAGCTCTGAGCCCTCAAGGCCAGCACTCTCCTGCTGTGCCTGATGGCAGCAGGGGCTGGTCCCAAACCAGGGACACTCCTGGAAGGCACCATGGCCAGTGAAGCCTCCACCTCCCGTTGTAAGGACTGTCTTGGAGCTGCCTGGGATCATCCAGGAAGGCAGCACTGCCTGGGAACTGCACAGGCTTCATCCCCCTGAAGAGCTGCTGCCTGAGGAAACATCCTGCTCACCCTGCTCCTGGAGCCCCACAATGTGGTCTGAATGTGCTGTGGAAGGTCCTGGGTTCTGCTGAGTCCCCCCTGACCTTCACCAGGGACATTGCTGAGCCACAGCAACTATCACCTGCTTTTGTCCCCAAAGGCATTTGGTCATCCCCTTCCCCTGCAAGGCCAACACACAGAACAAGCTGGCCTTTGGTTTTTCCAGGCATGCTGAGTGCTGCCACCCCCCTGGGAAGGGGGTGCTCCAGGATGGGACAGCCAGGCTGTGCCCGTGGGGAGTCATCAGTGACTCAGGGCTGACTGCTCATCCCTGGAGAGCAGGAGTCATGCCTGTGTCAGCCCTCCTCAGCCAGCCAGCCAGCATTGTCCTGGAGCAGAGGGCAAGGAATCCCTGGTGAGGTGCCCTGGCAGGGGCTGAGCATCCTGGAATGCCCCTGGGATCTGCACCCTTCGGAGGAGCAACCAGCCCTAATCACCTTCACCTTGGGAACTCACTCTGGACTCTCACTGTTTGTGAAACACAGATGTTTAAAAGCTGTGTTTATCCTTCCCAGAAATCTGGGAGACTCAGACTGTTCCTCTAAGGAAGAGGCTATTTCTGTGCCCAAGCTGTCCCTGCCCTTTCTTGATGCATTGTGCACTCAATTATTAAAACCCCTCCCCAGAACTGGGATGAGATGGAGTTTCTTTGCAGCTGGAATGCAGTTCTGTACAGTCACAGGGCAGAGTACTGCAGCCTCCTGTTCTCATTCATCCAGCTTTGGACTCCTTGGTGGAATTTGAAATTTTAGGGAGCTGGTGGAGCATGGAAATGTAATGCAAGTTATTCCAGGGTTTCTGTGTGCCTGCCATAGGCTTCTCCCCAGCCAGCTGTGTCAGTGTGCAGCTGGCACAGAGCTGCCTCCTGAAACAACTCGGCTATTTTTAGCCTTTTGTAATGTGAGTGAAGATATCCTGGGCAAGGATCACACTACAGTGAATTATGGGAAGAATCCCAGGCAGGAAAATGCTGATGGGGAGAATTATGGGGAGTCCCTTGCTGTGGGAGGGTCAGAGCACTGATCTGCTTTGGAGCATCCCATAACCCTGGGACACGGCTCCTCTGGGCACCCTGTGCCAGGGCCTGCCCACCCTCCCAGCCAGGAATTCTTCCCAATCTCCCATCCAACCCTGCCCTCTGGCAGTGGGAAGCTGTTTAATGCTCTGCAGGAAAAGGAAATCCACCCCCCTACATCTGACGTTTTGATATTAATGTGCATAAGGCACAAATCTTAAAATTCACTTCTCTGCCAGGCAGTGTCACTGTCCTTATTTGTCCCTCGGGGACAGTGGGAGTTGCTGGTGGAAGGCTGAGAGTGAGCTGGCATAGGACTGTCATGGAATCATGGAATCATTTAGGTTGGAAAAGACCTTTAAGATGGAGTCCAACTGCTAACCCAGCCCTGCCATCAGTCTGCTGTGCTGAATATATGCCTGTATGTATACGTATATATCTATATTTTATGTTGACAGCCTTGAAAGGTCTTTGCACAAAACTCTTTTCCAGTGGGAGGTGTCACACCAATGCAGAGACTGATGGAAACCCAGAGGGAGCCTCTAATCCATTGGCCTGGAAAAGCAGGCAGCATCCATCTTCTGCCTTCTGGTTTTCATACGCCATGGCAGCAGCAACATTTGGACTGCAAAGATGAAATACTGAAAGCTGTTTGTGTTGGATTTAATCCCAAGCATTCCAGTTGGTTTTATGGCTTCTGAAATGGAGTTCGGAGTTCTTTTTAGCCAGGCCAAGTTCAACCTTATGCTCCCATTTATCTGTTTTGCTGGTCTCCTAAACAGCGGATCTGAGACAGCAAATTCGTGTTTCATGGAAACCCAACTCGTGGCAGCTCTGCAAAGGAACTGGACGTGGATCAGGATGGTGTCAGTCACGTGTGCCAAAAAATGCTCAGCAAAATCTTGGTGCCCCCACATCAGATGCACAACCTGCCCACCCCTAAAGAACGTATAAATAGCAGCTCCCAACCACAGGTGCCATTCACACCCCTTCCCATCAGTTTGGGTGAGTGTGCCACCACGTATTCCCAACAAAAACACGACTCTCCCATGGTGGATTGTTCCATAACCATCCTCTGCAGCTTCTCCAACAGCTGTGGCTCTGGGATTGGGTGCTCTGCAGAAAGAGGCTGGGCTGTAGCATGAACGTGATCATTGTGGAGTGTGTTCCTCGTTCAGAGCCTGACCCTGGATCCGTGTCTGGCAAACAGGATGGTTTCACATCTGGTGGAGCTGGTACAGACTTGCCTCGGGTTTTTCAACGTGTTGATGTGTTGCTCCTTTGCAGCTTCAGCTGCAACTCTGTTTTGTGAACATGCTCAGTTATGGCACCTCAGTAAGGCTGTCCCAGCCTCACTCCCTCCTGGCACTGCCCTGGAAAGGGCACATTTCCAAGCAGTTGTGGCCCATCCTCTCATGTGGACACGTCCAGGATGTGTGACCTTGCCGGGGCACGAACTCCGTGTGTGTCACTGATGGGCGAGCTGGGGCATCTGCAAAGGCAGAAACAAGTCAGTGCAGGTGTGGGCGAGGAGGGGAGGGCCCCGAGAGTCTTCCAGAGAACAGCTGAAGCTAAACAAGACATCCAGAAAACATCGATGCTATCGTGTGTGCCCTTGTTTCGGAGGGTTTTATCCAGCAAGGCCAGGATAACTCAACTCCAATTCCTTGGTTTTCTTTAGAAAGGAACTTTGTGTGGTGCTCTCTGATTAATTGCTCTGGGAACATAACGAGCCTCCTGTCTCCTGCCTCTTGCAGAGGAGAACGCAGAGATCACGCTGGATGTGTCGCTGGCCTATCGTGATGACACGTTCAGCGAGTGGGAAGAAATAGCTCATGCCATAGAGAACAGGAAGCTGAAGTGCACCTTTAGCTCACCAAAAGTAAGGAGTTCGGATGATGCTGGTGGTGGGGATGGGTGGAAGTTGTTCTTTTCCTGTCACAGAATCATAGAATCACCCTTTCTGTGAAGAACTTTTCCCCAGTATCCAACCTGAACCTTCCCTGGCACGACCTGAGGCTGTTTCCTCTTGTCCTGTCACCTGGGAGAAGAGGCCAAATCCCACCTGGCTTCACCCTCCTGTCAGGGACTTGTAGAACTTTCATCTTGGAAGGCTCCCTTTAGACTTTAACACTATTGGAGAGCCTGAAATGTCAACCCCCTTGAGGTCAAGCTTATTGCCTCAATGACCCAAACCAACCAAAAGCGTGAGGATAAACGTTCCCAGGCCACTGGCTCTCATGGGCTCTCCAAGGCAGAGGCTGGAATTGGCAAACAGACCTTTGGTGCCCACAGTGTGAGCGCTCTTGCAGCCCTGCCCTGGGTGCTGACGGCCCTGTTTGTGTGATGCCAGGAAAAATGGCCATTAATAACTTTAGAGACAGAGTTTTAGTCCATAAACAGCAAGGTAGTTATTTGCATACAACGTTGGGGAACACCCGGTTCTCACCAGACAGAGAGTTCCAAATCTCTCAGGGAAAAGCAAGATTATTTATACAATTCTGTGAAAGATTACAACATCTTTTTCATGCATATTCATAAAATTGCAACATCTGATTATAATATTCATAGTAGGTGGAGAGTAGGTGGAGCCTGGGCATGGTCATCTCTTTTGGGGTGTTTCATGGTGGGAAATCCAGTTGCCTTCATCCTTAGGGGGTTGTATTTTCACTCCTCATCATCGTGAACTCTTCAACTTGCCTTGTTTTTCCTGATTCTTGCAAGGAAACTTGGACTTGGGCCCTTGTTCTTCTCTTATCTCTCTCTTAGTGTGTTCTTGTTCTGTTCTTAGTTCCTAGAGTATCCTCCCTACATTTCCAGGGTCATCCTGACCTTAATTCTGTCTCTAACTACACATTTTCATAGACAGTTCTCAGTGTTAGTGTTTTGAGCCAATTTTTAACCCTCGGAGCTTTTGCTCAGTTTCAAGTGTTTCAGAATACTTCCAATTTCTCTGTCCTACGTATTCTTAAAATGTATTTGAATAGTGTGTTCATCTTAATGACTAGATTTCAACTAGGCATGGGCAATATGTCATGTACTGGAGAGATCGACACCACCTTATGAAAGTATAGAAAGTCTGCTATAGGAAAGTTATGTAAAATAAGGAACTTGTTTTCAATAGCCACTGGTATGTCCTTCAGGGTTGTAGGTTTCAGGGTTTCAACAATTTTTACTTGCAACAACTGAATCAGGATTACATTTGTTAAGGAGCACTCCCTCCTTGTGTCCAGGCAATCCATTGACTCACAAAGATAGTGAAGTTCAGATGTGAAGCTACAAGTGTTGAACAGTAATGTAAGTCCACCCATGTTTAAGGATGAGTTGGATGGGAGCTCTTAGTCTTAAAGAACAAATTAGTTTGATCAACAGTCAATCTCAAAGGCTTCTGAACACTCTCCTCTTCTAGTTCAGGATTCTCAATAGCTGTGATGGACATAGCTGTGATGGCAATGCATGATCAAGTAGTTTTCTGTTCAAGCATGACAATGTGCTTATGTGGACAACTCTCAATACCTAGACAGAGCTAGGAGGAGCTATAAGCTCTTAAAGAGCTGCTAACTTCTGGTAATCCTGATCTGGGTGAGGTTTCCACAGAAGCCATTCTCTGGAACCTCTTCTTTGTTCCCAGGAAAAGAAATCATCTGCCACTTCCTTGACTCAGCCCAGGATTTACAGCAATTTTGATTCTTTCTTAATAGCACCCAAAATAAAGCTTCTAAATTAAGAGCATCTTTTGGTTAATTTCTGTAAATATAAAGTTTTTCACATATGTATGGAATTGGTATACAGAAGAGTGGAGGGAAGAAAGGGAAAGAGGGAGGGAGAAAGAAAGAAGGGAACTTGGCCCACTCAGCACAACAGTGAAGATATAATACTCCTCAATTTACTCTCATTAGAAAGTGAAATGCTTTTACCTTCTCTTTTCCTGTCCCTTTCAGAGACTTTTAGTCAATCATCTTTGTTGCAAATTTCTTAAAGTTGTAATTGGATAACCTTCCAGACTCTAGCAGCCTGATTTGTCAGTGAAATTTTGGGGTGATAGCCTCTCTGATGAAATTAAGAGTTGTCAAATTTACAAAGGACTAACAAAATAAACAGTTTCTTTTGTTATCACCTGAAACACCAGCTTATCAGCAAGTATTTTCAAGGAACCCTATAACAAAATAGATATTCCTGTACATCCTGTACATCCTGTTCCTGATTTTGACTTTCTGTCAAACATGTCTCTGAGTTCTAAAAGTGTTTGTCTGTGTGTGTTTTATTGAGAATTCGGACCTTAACTTGCCTGTTTAAAAACCTTGAACTTAGAGATCTTAAATACATAGGCACAGTTTGAACTAATTTTCCTAAATCAGTTTCATTTTTGCATTCTGAGTGTGCTTTTGACTCTTAGTCACATGCAAAACTCCTATGCATAACAAACTTGATTTCTTTGTTTGCTACAGTTTTGCAAGAAGAAGCACTGAGTACATCTAATCAAGCTGGGATATGAGAGGACTTCCACTTTGAGAGAATGCAAGAGTGAAGACTCTTCCATCCTCATTGATGGTGATTTTTGAATTCATGTACTCATGTCACAAATATTGCTCTACTCTGACATTCCCTTGTCTTTATTTTCCTGCGTGATTCTTAGTCATACTCATCTCTTTCACTCTTCAACATTTTATTCTCTAATTTTTCTATTGCCTGGGTGATTTATTTTGACCAGCAACTCATCCTATTCATGCCCTCCTGCTAATTTTCTTCTTATTAATGCTCTAACCATGAATTATTAACTGTGTTGTCCATTATTTTATTCACTAATTATTGTTCTATCTGTTATTTTATTAGTCATTACTTTTTTACTTTTCAGTTCTTTTTTTTTTATTTCAACAGACAATTCATACTGTACATTTTCTGCTGTTATATCTTCTGGACGTCTGTCCTTTATTTTGCATTATTACATTAACATTTAATACACTCAGTTTTATTAGCCATGAAAGGCTTGTAACTTCTGTACTTGATCCTTCTCTGATGGATCTGTGATGTAATGCTGTGCTGACTTGTTTGGCTTTCCTTGTTAATCTGTTCTTCCCTTTATTTTGTCTATATTCCATTATCTCTACATTCAGCGTAACTGGAGCATCTGCCATCCTTGATGCTCATTCTCTAGTCACATTGCATTTGCTGACTTTTACATTAACGTAAGTATCACCATCTAATATTTCAGTTTCCGCATGTATTTTTCTTTTATTTTCTCCACATGAAGACTTCACTTTCTTTTCTCTGTCATATCTTTCTATATGCAAGATTAACTCTTCTTTACCCTTTCCCTCTCCATTTAATATAATTCCATCACCTCAGATTTTCCCTCAGGTCTTCTGCCTTCCTCATTATTTTCTTCCCTAGAATATAAGAAACTAAGTTTATATGCTCTTTCCAAAACTACTCCTGTTTCTGTGCATTCTTTTACTTCCAATTTACTGAAATGCAGGCAGTTTAAGTGAGTCCTATGGCATGTTTGTAGTGCATCAATTTCCCTTTCATTTGCTCTATTAAAAACCTGAAAATCAACCTTATCATTCAGAGATAAACAAAACAAACTACTGATAAATACCTACATTATATTTCTTAACGAAAGTCTACAGCTGTGTAACTTTCAGATGTAAATATGCATATAAAGAAAGAGGAATTAAATAGTAATCACAATTACATTCTTCTAGATTTACCCTGGCCAAAATTCTGAACATACCATTATATGAAAAGTTTTTCATGAGGAAAATACCCAAACCTTTGTCTAGTAATCATTGTTACCCTTATGATCTTGTTAACATGCTAAGAAAACAAACCATACACACATGAAGTGAGGAATTTATCAGTGTATTTATTAAAATATTCACAGTTGAATCAAAATACGAGAAACAACTCCTCTTAGTCTAGTTACAGTAATTCCGACACTCAGATTTAAACTAGTACAAAAAAGACTCACCAATAATAGTAAAAATCTCAAAATTGTTATAGAAAAGAACCCCTACCTAATAGCTATTCTTTTTCTTTAATATTTATGCTCATCCATCCAATGTTTTTCTCGATTTCATGGTCAGTGAAAACAGTCTTTCTCAAGCAGAGAGGTGATAGGGTGTCAGCGAAGAATTCAGTGTGAAATCTTCCTTTGGTAGATGTGATTGTCATAGTGGAGTCTCTTGCTCCTGTCTCAGAATATCTCTGGAGCTCCTGTCATGGACATTCTTATTACAGTCTACTTGCTTTTTGTTCATCCCCAGCTAAAGTTTGACTCTGCTATTCATTGTACAAAAGCCTCCACTTACTCCAATTAACACGAAATCCTATTACTCGTTACGAAGCAACTACCTGGGTTTGTTTGGACTTTACTGTATTTGATAATCAGAGGGAGAAACCTCAGACAAGCTAACCAAGAACCAATTAGCCATTAGAAAATTTTTTGAAGAAGTTAAAACCAACTCTGGCCAAGGTGAGCCCAGACAAGTCCCAGTGGTCAGTGAAACACGGCATTCTATCAAAAATGGCAAAATTATATTTAGTGATATACACAATAAATCTATTTTTTAGGTCACTGATAATGTCTGCATGCCACAAGGCTGTCTTGAAAGTCCAGAGTCCACTGCTTGTCTCAGAAACACCACTCTGTATGACGTGTGCATTGAACAAAGAGACCATATGCTCTGTGTAAACAGAAATACGCAAGATCCAAAGCAACTACAGATGAACTTGTGTAATTTTAGGTGCTATTTAATAATGATCTTAAAGAAGTATCTGATTTTAAAATAGTTGGCTTGCTTGCTGTTCTCTGTATGGCCTGAACAAAGAGTTGTTTGCCCTTGTTGTTGATAGCTTTATTAAGCATAAAAATAGTATACATCAAATATTTACTCCTGTTCTAATAAAAAATTTAAGAATTGCTCAGACTTGGCTCTAGAAATATATGTCTCAGGAAATACATGGAAGAAAAATCTGCTTTGAGTAGATATTAGTTTTTCAATGGTCAGTTTACTTCTCTCTTTTAATTACAATATTTTTTTTTGTTATTAGCAGTCACCTATCTGTGCTTTAAAGACTGAATAACTTTGCTATATTCACAGGACAGGGGAAGGATCTTGCTCACAATTCATAGCACTTTTATTAGGAGGAGAAAAACAGCAATTAAAATAATGATGACAATATCACAAAGTGAATGAGGCACCTGTGGATTGATCTAGTCAGCTACAGCAGAGTGCTCAGGGCTTTGTCTAGGAGGGGTTTCAATATGAACCAGTCTGAATACTCAACAGCCTCAATGGGCAACCTATTCCAGGATTGACCACCCACACAGTAAAAATAAACAAAAAAAACAACCAACCAACCAACCAAAATGAAAACCAAAACAAAACAAACACAAACAAGCAAATAAACAAACAAAAACAAAACAAAACAAACAAAAAGAACTTTTTTAAGTTTTAGTGGAATCCCTGGCATTTCCATTTGAAACTATTGCCTCTTGTCCTTGGAAATGGTGTCAATGAGGATTTTCTCCATAACATTTTTGGTTTCTGAGATAAGGCTTACTAGTCTGTAGTTCCTTGGATAGTCCTCCTTGCTCTTTTTGTAGATGGGAGTGTTTCTGCTGTTTCTTTCTGATGGGAGTGTTTCTTTCATCTTGTGTGTGTTCTAACCTCCATTCGACATTGCTCCTGGTTTAAGGGTCTCCTTTCCAGATTGGACAGCCTATTAAAAAAGATGTTTTTTTCCTAGGTTTATTAGGTGGTTTCTATCTCTTCCTAGGAGTCCTCAATGTTCAAAGCTTGTCTCATGGACTATATTAACTGCTTCCTAAACAGCCTCATTACTTCTCTACTAAGAACTACTTCAGAAGTTTTGCAGGCTGACAGCAGAAGCTGATTGTCCAGTGATATTCACTGTCAGCAGCAGATGGTGAAAGAAGGGAGAAGCCATTCCTATTTTCTGTATTTCCCAGCTGGGGCATCAGGAATCGCAGCAAACTGTACAGAGATTCTGAAAATTGATTAAATTATCTATATTCACCACAGTGCATTCAGCCCATGACCCACTAAGCATCACTGTAAATGCCATGTTTGTTTGCTTGTTTTTCATGAAAGACAGTATCATCTAGTCCAGTCACTGATTCCTCACCACTGTTGAAAATTTTGTCTTTCTGTCTCTTTCTTTGAAATTTATTTCCATGTTTTGTTTTACTATTCTTTTTCATTGTCTTGTATCACCTCTTCCTAGGCAGGATCACCTCTGCTTAACTTCAGATAAAGTACTAGAAACACAGAAAGCAGCAGCATTAATCATGACTAGTGAAAAAACTGGAAGAAAAAAAAGAGATATTATTTATTTTAGGACATCAAAATTTTAATAATGTGTATTAACAAGAGTGTATCAAGTCAGAACACCTTTAGTCTCTACTGAAGGTTTACTTTTCCTCTAATGTCTGGAATTCTCTAAATGGTATCCAGAAAGTAAAATATCATGGTTGAATAAAGAAGAATTGAAACAAAATAGTGCACTCTCACCGCATAATGCCTGTCTTGAACACTCTAATTTTCTTATCTCACATTATAGGTCTCTTGAGTTCATTGCTTTGTCTCTGATAACAGATGGTGTTTTCACAGAGTCATTTCCATAAGGATTATGCGAGACAACAGAAATAATATCATGAAGGTAAAGTGAGTAATATTGCAGTTCTAATAAAATTGTGTGAAATTTCAGCTCTCAAATTAAAGGCATTAAAAACACTTATTCAGCACTCAATTTGCTAAAATATGTATAGGCTGAAGAGTCACTGGAAAACTAGTGAAGGTGATTAAATAGACAATTACCAAAGCCTTTGCTTATGCTTAACCAACATAAAAGATTTGGATGCTATGAACAAACTATTAATTCTGAATTTTCCATTAAGTATTAGCAAAAGTTTTGTAACTTGGCTAATAAAATATTAGACAATGTTCCAGCAAAAAATCTAGAGAGAAGTAGAATCATCTTTCTTTGGTACATTTTGTAGCCTAGTGCAAATAGAAGGTACTACCAAAGTGGTGGCATTCTGCAAAATTATTTAAAAGACAAAAGTGGTGTTTAAGGTATGATGAGCCACAGGAAAACTATTAGTTGTAATATATTGCTCATTCTAAATAACTCTATTAATTTAATATTGCAGATCTATCACAGGAAAATACTATTATCTACTTAATTAGCTCAAGATCAGAGAAGTGACAACACTTCGAAATTTAGAATTGAGTGAAAGTAACAAGGGTAATTTTGATCAGAAATCCAAATCATGAACATTGTCTGACAGAACTAAAGAAGAATTCTTAATCACTGACACACCAGAAAGAAAATACTCAAATGGATATTGGAGGAACTGTGTTCATGCAAATATATCTGGTCTTGATAATCAAAGAAAATAAGGGGCCAAATCCAGCTTTCTTTCTTAGATGGTTAATTGTGCTGTAGTTAATTTGCTTTCTGTGTCAATTTTTTGGTCAATATCCCTATTTAATTACTGGGTAAAAATGTTTTTTACAAAGGTCTAAAAAATCTTAGATCCCTTTGAACATTGAGATAACTATGTTTTCTCTAAGTAAAGAGAATATGAATATTACACTCTTTGTGATTCAGGACTCGTGGCTTTGATGACTTTGAACTTTGAAAATGTCATTATAGCTGTGTTTTGAAGAAAACTATTATCTCTAGGACTTCTCATAACTTTTCATTTTGTGGGGGTTTTGTGTGTTGGTTTTGTTTTTTTTTTTTTGTGTGTGTGTTTTTGGGTTTTTTTTGGTAATGCAATAGTCAAGCATAGAAAGCAACACATGCATCCATAAGAAAAGGCTTGTACTTTAAGTATTTGAATAACTATTATTGAAAAGTTACTATTTTTTTTTTTAACATATCTGATATCTATGAGCTTCATGGTTTAAAATGTTTGAGACTGTTAAAAAAACCCCCATAATATATTGAATTCTTCAAATTTCCATTACTATATAATCCATAAGAACATAACACGATTAAGTAAATAGTCCTGAGTTTGCCAATTTTTTCCTGAGGAATTTAATTTTGTTCAATCATTTTTATTTATTTAACCTGCAGGAAGAGATTTTCTCATTTAAATCACTTACTTGGTGTATGGCCTTCAATTGTTTGTTTACATAGGTTGCAATTTACTAAAATTTTAGGTAGGTTAAAGATACCAATGACATGGCCTAGTTTAGAAAACTTTATTCTGCTTGACTCTGTGCTAAAAATCAGATGAACATCAGATCTTCTTTTTTTTTTTTTTTTCCCAAAGAAACAAAAAATACTGGAGTGCATAATATTAAACTATAACTATTCTGATATATCTTGTGTCATTGCTGGTAGAATCATGCTGCTGGGTTATTTAAAATGAGTCATCATTTACACATGGAGACAATAACAAGCACTTCACTGACAGTTTTCTGACCCAGATACCTTTAAAATTAAATATTAGAGTACATAATTAAAAAAAGTTAATATGGTCAGATCATTTATGTATTACCTAATTTATTGGTTAATGTGTAAAAAACATGTGTACAAGCATTCTTTTATTCTTTGTATAACTAAGGAAATTCTGGAGGTTTGAGTTTTGTTGTTTGCTTGACCGTTTTTGAAAAAGGTTTGTTTTATTTTACTTACTTCTTATAGGTTTAAATTTTTTTTTTTTTTTTTAATATAGAGGCAGAGATGATCTAACTAATGGAGATCAAGAGTTGGGGTAAAATGAATGTTGGACCCTCTATTCTTGTTGTTTCTGTATTAGAATGAGTACAAAAGCTATTTATGATCTGGTAAAATCCTGGAACATCATTTCTTCTTCCTTGAATGAAAGAAAGTAATATGTTCTTAATAGAATTTAGCATATTCCAATTCAAATGTCAAAGTATCACACATAGGACATACCATTTCTAAGTTCCACGGCCTAATGAAGTCTTTTTTGTATTCATGTCCATAGAAGGCCTGCAGGAGTCCTTTGACACATATGCAGTAAAAAAGAACCAAGGAAACAGATATAGAAGTGTCAGATTAGGTTCTATAAAGAATTTTGCTGTGAGGTGTAAATGTGGGCCACTTTCTTTACTTAGAGACATGAAAAATTTTCCATTTTATCAGACCCTCTAGAAAATGGGATTACTATTTAAGAGATGCATAAACTCCTTTAACATAGATCTTACAAAGTTTCATTAAAGCAAGAGGAATAAGATTTTTCAAACCCTAACTGCAATGAGACATGGACACCATTATGTCACAGAGACAGCACTGAGATTGTAGATAATCTAGGTATTATTCAAAAATTGCATACATTCTTCATTCAGACATCAACAAAAAAGGTAATTTTGAACACGGTGCTAAAGGGGAAAGGTTAGCAGAAACTGAAGCACACTTATGGAACTGTGTTATGTTTGACTATAGTTCAGAGACAGTAGATTAACCTCCTTCCCATAATAGTAAAAGTGTATTACAATGGTACTGAGACTTTTAGCAGGAGATCATAATAAATCTATTGATTTAGGTATGGTGTTATCACAGTGGGCAATTAACAATGTGGTGAACTGCTAAAGAATATGTCTTGGGACTGCTCATATTAACATCAAAATTTTTGTTAGCCTTCTTGATAGAAGAAGTATGATAATGTACTTAATTTATAAGATGAAATTAAAAAGCATGAACAAGATATGAGGGAATTAGAATATTACTCATGAAGGAATGTACAATCTTTAGGGATGGAAAAAGAAGAATGAAATTCAGTGGAACAATGCCTAGCCATTTGTCTGATGCTAATAAGAAACTGGGGACTCATTGGATTGAAGCAGAAGGGAAATAAGACCAGGATATATCATCTGCCAGTAAGGTGATGAAGATATGAAAGTAAACAAATACAACGTCAGGGTATAGCAAACCCAATATACATATAAGGTAATGTTACTGTCAAAGTACAAAGGATTGATTGCAACTCATCTGTGTAGTATGGATTGCTGTTTAACCAATATTCAAGAAACATATATTTGAGCTGGAATAAATGCAGGAAAAGCCTGTTAAAAAAGAGCATAATGAAAGCTTTTTTTCTTTTTCTTCTTTTTTTCCTCTCTTTTGTTTGTTTTCTTTTGTTTTTTTTTTTTAAGAAGAAGAAAATAAAAATCTACAAATTATTTCTTCTGTGAAAGATAAAGTTGGAAAATAATGTAGGCTTCTTTCTATAATTAAACTAGAGATGCAAATAGAAAGAGCTAAAGAAAAATGAAGACAACAAAATAATACAAACTGACAGTGGGGAAACTCAAGGTTGCTTCTAAGAGAATAAAAATTTAAAATGAAGGACAGAATTATGAAAAACAGCATCAAACATGACTAGTGTGGCAAGGAGAGTATTGGACATACCTCTTGCCAGAACTTACATCTGCTACACATGACCAGAAACTCCACAGGAGACTAGCAAAGCATAGATGCTCTCTGTCTAAAATTGGACACATTTGTTGTGAGGGGGTTGGACTTCTAAAAATTGACGTTATTTTCCTTTCAACTCAGCCCCTGAAATCAAGACTGATAGCTATATCCTGACCTACACAAAGTGAGTAGATTAATCATAATCCAGTTCCCAGGGGAGAGTTCACCAGATGGAAGATTAAAAACATTAACTTAATGACACTTTTCCCACTTTACTTTCAACCTTTAGAATACATTAAATGGCTCGATATCATGCATCTAGGAAGACTCTTTTATCATAATAGTAGGTAGCTGCAGTTTAGACTTGAAATTTATTTGCAATAATAAACTTCCACTGTTGCGCTGTCTGTCGGGATACAGGGAGACGGTCCACACTCAAGGTAGGTGAAACAGGAGTGGAACCTTTATTAAAAGGAGCACAAGACTTATAAAGGGTTCGGGGTGGAAGCTGCGAGAATAAGGACGGGGCGCGACAAATAAGGGAGAAACGGGGTGGAAT